>JARQTG010000188.1:1491207-2076052 GCA_030142615.1 Syrista parreyssii | reverse complement strand
ACACGTTACTTTATGCTTCATTTAAATTTGAACTTTTTTTATTTGATTCAAAGACACTGTAAATACCTTCTCTTTTAATACGTAGAATTATTATATTTATTAAGGCACAAACGATTACAATTTCTCCGGTGGCTAATATCTGTGTAACCAAATTTAAATCCCCGAAATTCATTAGCAGTAAAGTACATTGTGGAAAATGCATAAATCCAAGAAGGAATAATATTGAGGTTATGAACTTGAATTTTGAATTTCTATTAGCTTTAGTATTCTCCGTGTCAGGCCAAATTCCCATTAGTTCTAAAGCCAAACGATTGACGTCCGTAGCAAATTTCATATCTGTTTTACCCATTGAACAAAATAATTAAGAATTAACCTTATTACTTTCCAAATTTTGACACCCTTTACGCGAAACTAAAAAATTCGAATAACTGCCACCCACTATTTAAATCTGACTTTAAGTACCCACCGCGGTTTTTATCGTTTTCAGTTTTCATCGTCACTGATCCGAATGGTTCAAATGTAACTGAAGAACTAAAGATCTATTAATTCTCCCTCGCACTGGGGGAAATTTCAACCCTGTGACGCATGCTCACTGAAAAAGCTAAGCTACCCCCACGCAGCAGGAAAGAGAAAATCTCAAGAATTCTACCATTGACTGAAAAGATTCTACCGCTCAGATGGTCATGATTTAGATAGGAAAGAAACAAGTGCAGCCATCTATGGGATTAGCTTTCAGTTCATGCGAGTTTATCGATTGTCACCTGTGACCGACTGACGATTAGAATTCCAAGTCCATGAGTCAGGCAATCGATCGGACACTATGTTGCATTCTGAAATAGAAGCTACGAAATCAATAAAACTGTAACTCGGAATGAAACCTAATGTTATTCAAATGGTTTTTCGTTTTGGCAGTTGACAAAATCAGCCACTTGATTTCAAAATAAATCATGAGACACTCAGAAATTATGATTGACAAATAAATAAGCGTGTACTCTTCATCGTAGTAATTGATGTAATATAGATATATTTGACCAGCAATAAGAATGCACAACTATACAATAAGATGTGTTTAATTACAATGGTGTTATTCACGAATTCGAGTTTTCCTACTAACCTAGGAGAGCATCTTAGCTCAAAATTTCCTTAGAAATTTTCTAATTGTCCGTCGGATCATTTATTGCAGCTAAAATCACAGACAGATAACTCATTGATGTTTTTAAGATCTGAAAAAAGGAATTAGGCGTCTCAATCGAAATATTTTTGTAAAAATCACGTGCCTGCGCCTACGTTACTAACAGCAGACACTCACGTCCGTGAAAGTCGACATAATGACAGGACTGAATTTCCCGGCAGTTATTTGCACTGGACGAACTGTGCGCGCCATTACGAGAATCATGGTTCTTGCTTCTTTCGCTTCCCAAATATACCAGAGACACTCGTAGGCGGTTCTCCTTATCTCTTCATTCTGCGCGATAATAAAACAGTGCAAAAATATCGTTGGAGCCTGATAATTCGAAAAAGTAAGCTCACCTCCGATTGAAGTCTTTCACCGAAATAACAATAAATATACAGTTGAATTAATATAGGACAAAGGAAAAAAATGAGAAATATCAGTTCGATGATAGACAATTCCGCATCCTTATCTTTTAATTTCTACAATTAATATAAAACTTTACGAACGTCTCATATATACTACTAAGTTATGAAGAAAAGATCATATCTCTCACCATAAGAAAGTGAAAACATTGAAAGCAGAGCAATACGGAACACAGAATGATTTGTAAGAGTAAAATCATATTGAAACTGTTATCAATGATTGAAGCGAACCTTAAAATCGCGAATATTAACATTTGTTTAAATTCAAAAATATTAAATTAATTTTCTACTAACCTGTTCAGATGCTCATGACGTCGGACAATTATTCCAAGTTTCCTCACAAATCTCGTGGAGTTTTTTGTACCCACTGTCGCTGGTAGATTCTTCAGGGATGATCGCAATATTGTAAATTGAGTACAAACGTGCATTATCAACATCACAAGTAAACCATCACATCCGACGTAAGCGTTGATTGCAATCATGGTGGTCACAATTTGCCCAGCAAATATGAATTCGAAGCTTGGTCTGTTCAAAAAATACGTTGGCAAATAACTAGGGACAAATAAGTCAAGACCAAGATACGTGTCGTTGTCCGAGATTTTTGTGAAGTAAAAAATTATTTTGACTATTATATAAAGTAGCATTGCTACATAAGGCGTAATGGAGTACGAGATGCACAGTTTTCTGACAAATATTGCATTCTTCAACATGATCTCCCTTATTTCCTCGTTGGCGTAATCCATCCAATCTTCACTTACATGTTTGAGAAGTCTTCCCAGATCTTTAACACGTTACTTTATACTTCACAGGAATTTCAACTATTTTTATTTTAACTCAAGAACACTGTAAATACCTTTTCTTTTAATACGTAGAATTATTATCTTTATTATGGCACAAGAAATTATAATTTCTCCAGTGGCTAATATCTGTGTAACCAAAGTCAAATCCCCAAAACTCATAAGGAGTAAAGTACTTTGTGGTAAATACATAAATCCAAGAAGGAATAATATTGAGGTTATGCACTTGAGTTTTGAATTTTTAGCAGCTTTAATATCTTCCGTGTCAGGCCACATACCCACTAGTTCTAAAGCTAGACGATTGACGTCCGTAGCAAATTTCACATCTGTATTACCCATTGAATAAAACAATTGACGATTAATTCTATTGTCTCCCAAATTCTGACACTCCGTCTCCCGAGTCAAATCCGATTTAAAGTACCCACCGAGGTATTTATCTTTCGAAGTTTCCATCACGACTCATTGGAATGGTTCAAGTGTTACTGATGAACTGGAGATCCTTTCTCTTCTGTGATAGGGGAAATATCATCCCTAGCACGCATGCTCGTCGTAAATAGTAAAATTACCCCCGTAATGTAGAAAACGTGCTCTCTCGTTAAACTTATTGTATCCATAGAGTAATCTTTCTGACATAGAATATGAAGGTAGTGCCATCTATTGAAAAGATACGGAACCCTCGTCGGCAAGTTTAGCTGGAAATTAGCTTCAACTCTGCTCTAAATCACTCCTCAAGACATACTATGCCCTCCAGCATCTTAATGGTATTCTTGTTGCCTAAGTTTCTGACAGAGAAAGTTTTCATATATGCATGAGACATCTTAAATATAGAAAAACATTTATGGCCTTTTGAATTGGTCGAAATTTCTTGCACCAGCTGGGAAGTGTGGATCTGTCAGGTGCATCCGTGTACCGCGCCAATGTCATAGGGCGAAGTCAGTAGGTAAATGTTGGTAAGTAATACCAGTCGTAGTCCAGTGTAATTTAATGTACACCAAACATTTAAATCAATCATAAAAAACTTCATGTTAGTCTAATAATTCTGCCAATCGAATACACACCATATTACACTTCACACCCAGTGCAATAAATCTCAATCGTAAACGTTATTAGAAGTCGAACACGAAGTTCACTTTTGTCATGGTATTTACCATTAGAGTTCAAAGGTGCAAGAGTAGCACAGGTACAAAAATTTGTATGAATTATGAATCGCACGAAGACTGACTAGTTGCAGAAATAAAATATAAAATGTCCAGAAATAAACATAAAATGTTCATCCACTAGTAATGTTTGTCCACTAATTTCCGGGGCATCAGCGCCTCAGCTAAGACAACAACCCACTGAATTGATTTAAAAAAATATTTCTAATGATTAATACGCAGAGTGTATATTAAAATTTCTTTATTATTTATTTAATCAGTACAACATGGATAATATGTCCTTAGTAAATACTCTTAGTAACTTTTGTAAAAACTAACAATACGTATTTCGCACAGTTAGGTTCAATTCTCGATAATTTTCTGAGAAAGAATACAAAAAGTCGTTAACTAAATTATATGCAAAACATATATGAAAATAAATATCAATCGATTTAGTGCATTTTTGTGTGTACAACTTTTACATCTAGTAATGGACGTGATGATTTTTTTAAGGATATGATCCACATTTATTTATTGAACCTGTCACACGGGTATCTGCTTGAGTCGATTTCAAATCAATCGAAAATGGAATCATGTGAAAGTTCAATGAAAATTGAACCATAACCAATACTCAATTATTTAATCACTCGGGCGAATGTCCGTTCTCTTAATTTTTCATGAAAGATAACAATAATTAAATTAAGAAATGCGTGCACATTAAATAGGATTGTCGCGATGATTACTATGTACAAGTTTGGCGTGATTCTTGAAGACGACGAAGTCTCGAATTACGTCCAATTGCAATAAAGAAAAACGAAGGTAAATCTCGAGACCTCTGCCGCAAACGTCTTCTCGAAAATTGTCGCTGGATTAAGAAAGGATCCTAGTAGACTTTAAAAAAATTCCTCAAAAAAAAACATTTCCAGGCCTGGACTGAAAACACACGAAACTAGAGCAATCCTGCCTCCTGACAGCCGCCATTACTTCTTCAAAGTGACTCGATACTTGTGCAGCAGCAGTTGGTTGAATTCTGTAAAAGAAAAAGTGTGATAAAAAAATTAATGAAACGTTTCATCATCCCAGCACATGTTTGTCCTTAGAATATCCCAAGTGGTCAAGGTGCTGGTTAAGAATTTCATATTCACTGATGGCTGCGCAACTTTTATCCCACCTAAAGAATAAAAGAAGTTTACGCGCGAAAGCGTCAAAGAATATGACACGTATATTTGTATACATATATATACGCAGGGCATAGAAATGCAACTACGCAAGATCTGCGACTGTACCTAATGCGCCGAGAATTCCCTACTAGGGACTTTCGTAAATGGGCAACAGGTCGCGCAGCTTGCACGAGAATTGCAGACGTAACAGCGTAAGCAGCAGAGATTAAAGCAGACACGAAGGCAGCCAGTCTGGCTGGTTTCATTTTCCACGGTAGAAAACAGAAGCAAATAAGTCTTCTGTATACACAGTTTAAAAGCGGCCTGTCAACTTTTCTCTGCTACTTTTTTTGCCTCGTGTTTCTCTTTTTTCTTCTTATTCTGTGTACACTTTTGGACAAGGAGGTATGCGACTAACCATAACGAACGACTCCAAGTGTCGAAACTGGGCGTCCGAGTGAAACTGTGCTAAGAGGTAAAAGTTGAATCAGTCAGTAGGACGTTAGTTCGCGCCGAGCGAAAGCTGGAAGAAAGTCATTGTACTATAGTTCAGTCCGGAGCTGACTATAGTCTCTTACAGTGTTTTAGTCATAGGTAGAACGCGGGTAGAGATCATTGACAGATTTGGTACTTGGTGTGAATTTGCCGAGATCATGGGAATTTCACAAGAGAAACGAAGGGTTCTGAATGAAAATGGTTGAGGCATTGCTTCAGGATTTATACTTACAGTGATAGGAGAGATGCCATTTTCTTTTCCATGAACGTCGAAGCATCAGGACCTCGTTCTATCATGGCGTCGCAAAATATCCTTTTTGCACATGGTGTATTGGTCCAGTCTCCGGATATATGTGCTACTTCGGCAACCTCGGCATTTTCTAAGTTCTGCAGGGCGTCGTTGAGTTCCTGGTCACTGCTTATACTTCTTCGCGTTCTTTTTTTGGTTATTCCAGTCTTCGACGAACTTCCGGTGTCCTTTAAAAGATCGTCCACGATCCTGGCCACGTTCTCGACTGCGTTCCCGTCGTGTACTGTCATACGTGTTTCTTTGTCCAGCATCCTCAGGGGCTTTGAATTGTCTTCTACTACTAGGATTGCTCCTTGCTTTTTTGTAGAAGCCTGTACATTTTTTTGTGGTAAAAGGAATTCCGATATATCTATATTTCCTTTGGTTGGGACGTCGATCTCTACTATTTCAGCTATTGAGTCAGCTCCTTTCCTCTGAAGTCTTTTACTCCTCACCAGGTTCTGCATATCAGCTTCAGCATTAAAAACATTCAGGTATTCCAGACTTCTCTTTCGTCTACTAGTTTCAATGTAGTCGGTTTCCTCAACCACTGGTCTTGTCTGACGATTTTCTACCCTGTCGTTGCCCTCAGTTTCCTCCAGGATCAAGAAGACACCAGCATCCTCTTCTCGTGGTTGAAGCTGCTCCTTGATACTAGGATCCATGAAGATAAACTGGTTTTTACCACGTTCAAAATTATCAGACTGTACTTCCAACGAGCGTGAGTATTCCTGACGTTCAGGATTTTCCTGGATGGATTCCAAGGCTCTTTTGTGTTCCAGATCTATATCATCGTCGTTGGAACGTTTCAGGACATCGACATCCAGGTATCTACCTACAGCAACTGCACCAATACCTAGAGCAGCTCCTGAAGCAACCAAACCTAGTGCAGGAATCAATATAGAGGATCCTGAAGCTACTGTGCCCACTTTCTCCTGAGCCTCTTGACCCTTGGACAGACCCAGATTTTGTGATATTTTTTGAGTAGCTTCAACGAGTGGATCGAAAACTGGTCGTGTTAATTGTGAAACCTTTTCGACCCCGGTGGAAAATTGGTTTCTTAAATTTTCCGATATCTTAATCCAAAATGGAGGTTCGTTTCGTTGTTTTAAACCATAAAAATGTTGATTTGGATAATAGTTTTTTATCGTGTAGGAATCCACAATATTTTTGTCATTTAAAACGTATTTTTTCTTTTGTCGTTGCTCAGTGAAAGAATGCTGATTTTCAGGAAAGTTGTCAGGCATCCGTTTCTCGTTCTTAACAATCTTAGCTGGCTGAACTCCCAACTCAGGATGAGCGTACTGAAGCACCGGTGCGCGAACGCCAGACTTCAATGCTACTGGTGCAATTTTTTGACTTTCTGGTGTGTAAAGTTGAGAATTTGGATAGCTCGCTATACCATCAACACGAAGCATTCTCTTCTGTATGTTTGAATTGAAATTTTCATTCTTGGTCTCGTAAACTTCAGCTTTTAGAGCCTCGTTCTGATAATTTCTAGGATCCCATTCAAAATATGCGTTTCTCTCCACATTATCGACATTGCGACCATAACGTTGATTAACGTCTTTGAAAAAACGATCAAATCTTTGTTTCTCAACAAGATTGTCAGCTGAGAAAAATGTTGCACTTGGATCAATGGTTATCGTAGTAGCACCATCAGGAATTAATTTATTATTAATGACCCTGGCATTCCTCCACGTTTGTATCTTGTCGATTGGCTCGTCTGGCACGCGTTTGCCATGTATAACAGGAGTGCCATCCGAATCCAATGTCATCGGTGTTCTCTTAGGTATTGATTTCACATTGATTTCCGAGCGTATGATGACTTCCGGTGGTACATTTTTGGCATCCCGATTTTTATAAAGATTGGCGCCTATATTCGTCCTCGTGAGAGGTCTTGGTTGGTGAGGTAGAAAGGTATAGCGCGTACCCTGGTTAGCAATTGTTTTAGCAGAATTTAAATCATCAAATCCAAAAATTCTTTCTTGACGATTTTCAAAATTTCTCGCTAAAATTAATCCCTGATTCTGATAAACAGGCTTATCCATCCTAGCATAATTTGTTCTTTCCTCCGTGGTAGTTTTTTGTTCATTTTCAACCGGTTTCCAGTTTAAATACTCTTCGGTGCTTTCATCAGAATTTTTTGGGGCTCTTCCGGTATCCGTTATAGGTGTCCATTTGCCATAATCAATATCCGTATCCTTATTGTAATACTGCGTTTCCGGTAGCGTCAATTTTCGCAAATTTTCAAAATTCCTCGTATCCCCCTCGGTACCAGCAAACCGAGTCCTAATATGCTCGACCTGAGCCTCTTCCGATTTTTTAATATCATCCTTATTCTTTTGCATCTCAAAATTTCTATTGGCACCCAAAAATGACCTGCTGTCACCATCTTCACTTTTCTGAGCGTCTTTTTCCACATTTTTAAGATCATCCAATGCACTCTTCTCCCTCCTCTTCACGATAAGCGTCGCCATATTTCCTTCACTAGTACGAACTTTGACCTCTTCAGTCTCACCAGGTAGACTCCTGGAGACTTTAAGAACTGTCCTAGCATAACTAGACTTTGGTACTTCGTTACCAGACGATACATTAATTCCAATTAGAAGAATAGCTAGCAGCGACACCTAAAATACAAAAGAAGAAACTCACATTACTCTTCACGGATACATCAGTGTACTGAAAATACATAATTTTCAAGTTGTTCAAGGAGAACAAATTCGCACGATCGTCTTCTATTTTCAATAATGGCAAACGGACTTGCCTCAAACTTTTCCACTACACCGCTTCAAGTTTCTACATACACGCTTCAATGCTTCTACGTACCATACATACATATAGATATACACAATCATGCACGCATCCGACTGATCACGCACTCGATATATCCTTGCTGAAGTCCGCGTTTTGTCTTCTGTATGTACAGTCGGCACGAGCCGTTTCGCATGTAAAATGAGTTTCAAAAGGTTTTCGAAAGTTGGCCAAGCACACGCCGTCTTATAAGTTTGTATGCAGTTTTCTAATCCCGCCATATTACTTTCCTATATATCCGCCACTTTACATATCAATAAACATTAAACCATGTAATCGTAATCCTTACAGTAATAACATCCGACACTGAATGTAAAATAGAATTTTTAATTTTAATATACAAAAGTATAACACTAAGGCTGCGTTTCTAAATTCACTACCAGTACTGCGACCAACGCTGTGTCCTTATTCATCTATACGTATCTGAAAGATATATAATTATTTTGGCAGACTCGCATTTAAAAATTTGCCTCTTGGAAACAATGGTATCATTTATATCTATTGATTCCACGTCTAGCTGTATTTTAATACACCGTGGACGTAGACGATCCATAATGCAGTCAGGGACTGGAGAAATTTAATGGTTTATAGAGATTATAGAAATTACAGACAATCCACAGTGCCATCAGTTGAGATTGGAAAATGACAAAGCATCCAGTTGGTCCGTTTGGATACTTTCTATTATCAAGGGAATAATTATTCCTGTCGGAATGACAATACCGACTGGCACTAAGCCAACGTAAAACTTACCGACTGTGATAATCATTCGAGACACAATCGTCAACAGTTTGCTATTGCGTCATATCACGGTGGTAATTATTATTATTTTTTAATATCATTGGCAATTTTTATACGTTGATAATATATATGATGTATCATTTCATGTACATCCAACAGGAAGAATCGTGCGGAAAGACCGGACATCACGTGACGTGCTCTTCATCCGTGTCACACAATGTTTCCGCTCCAGAAAATCGTCTGCCGACATTAATTACGTGGCAATTAAGTCGATCTAGTTTTTCTAAGCAATTCTAGTCCCGCGTCCAAACCCTCTTGCGATTACGAATGCGATTACAATTGCTATCAAGATTCTGCATGGTAACGGTCATTCGTATACGAAGCTCGATTGCCAGTGATACTATGGGGAGTTATGAGATATAAGCAAAAATTATATTTCATTAAATAAAACCTTCCTATGTTTTTTGACTAGTCACTGTAGACATTTTTATAGTTACAAAAATATAGAAATATAATTGGATAGATCGATTCAAAAATGTTGTAATTAAATACCTTGTATCTTGTCATTTTCTAGCTTGATAATTTTCCTTGGTATACTAGTGATAACGTTTATCCCAAACTTCACTGATAACGATTTTTAATGCTCGAACCAAGAGTAACAAACACTGTACAGAAAACGTGCTTTCCTTAAGGCTGCATCGCAAGTCCGCCGGTCGCTATCTCTTATCTTTTTATTACCCCTTCGATCTTTGCAAATCAATCACCCCGAATCCAGTTTTATACTCTTGCACCTGTTGACTCCCGGGATATCCTCACGAGACTGACGGCAGTCTGCTGGCGACTTCTCATGTCGCTACAGACTACAGACTTCTCTCTGACCCACTTCTTCGCCTTCTGTCGATGGACATCTCGACTACGTCCCACCACCCATGTGGTTACTCATATGAATGAACGACGTTCGTCAGTCGTTGGTCATCATTGAGATTTTCCACCCTTAATTTGAAGTATAAAAAAATTAATTAAATTTTGAAACATTCACGACCAGAATTATCATTAAGATTCATGGCTTCCGTATGGATGTCAAATCTAGGTTCAGTATAAATACGTACAGTATATACCAAATACCCTGAAACTACATACGACAGCAATAAGGAAGCCATAAATTTGAATAGCAGAGAATAAACTTCAACATTTTTGTACATTTTTTAAAATGAAACTCAACCAAAAAATGTACGTGTATTTTGATTAAATTAAAAAAAAATTAAAACGAATATAATTATTTATTAAAACATTTTTTATTATTAAATATCTTAATCTAATAGGATACTTGAATCCTTCTAGGAAAGTGAACCAAATCTAATCCTATTTTCATTAAAAATTCGTCATACCCCTTGTCCCATTTACACAGTGAGATTTTTTTATAGAAAACCAAAGTATCATACCACTCGCTATCTTTGTCCAATTTCAAGTTCACGAACGGCAAGTCCGGAGGTTCGAGGCGACAAGGCAGGAGTTCAGAGACCTTCAGTGAAAGTTTACCATACCAATGCACACCTGTAACCTCGTAACTGATGGAGAACGTGTAGCTCAGTCTGCCTGATTCGACTACTAACCCCAAATGGGATCATGAAATTTCTTTGGGAAAGGAGAGTTGGTGAATTTTTAATACCAACAACCACACCTGGCAGCCATTTTTATGGTAAGCAGTAAATCAGTCAATTTGAAAAGGGAAATGAGTCTCTCTAAAATGTAAGAGTGATAATGTCATACGTCTATTAAGATGCACGTTCGTTCTTAGTAGGTTTCGTGATTAATTTCCTTTGCCATAGCTTAGAAATAATACTTGTTGAAGTTTTTAAATTTCATTCGCATTATTCACACGTGTAAGCGATAACGTCCGATTGCGTATAAAATATTGCCACAACGGTACCATTCGATTTTATAATATCACATCATAACCTAACCTCCCAAAAACCTTCTGATTACGAAAAAATTCCTTGGCTCATCATCGCTATCCTTAAACCACTATGAAACAATAATATAGATAATTATGTAAATATCTTCATTGTCCAGATGCTAATGAAGGACGCCTTCTATGTGTCTTCCATACTATGTTCAAGTTATTATCTAACGTACTACATACACTGGTTTTCCTTGACATACCAGGGACAAAGTGTTTGCCAGTATTTATAAATTTCGCTTGAAACCAGTTTCGTGCAACCTTAACTATCCAGCTGTTAGAGCAAAGACAAATAAAAAAATTAAAAATAGAAACAACAATGAAATTGTCCTCCATACGTTTTCTTTAACATGACGCATAACCCTTTCTCCATGATTTTCATTTTTTCACCTACGTTCTAGTTTTACGTCTTGGATCAAATAATTCAGCTAAAATTTAGTCTTGCCAACTGATCTGCCGGAAATGAGATTTACGATCGTAAATTCTACACAGTCTAGGTTACCAGGTACAATAATCACAGTCTCGCCTTAAATTCCTGAAGTGAAAACGTGCAGCTATCATTTGGTACAGTGAAAGATACGACATAATGTGCGCATGCGCGTACGGTCTTGTCCGGAATTGATGATCCAGCTCCGGAAATGAGGCACGTCCGACGACAACTGGTAATTGGGCTAAATGCTAATGACGCTTATTTCTTCTGTACATCAATGAAAAACCAGTTTGTGCCAATAATGCATTTTTTTTTATAGGATTGAGTGAACTGGAACTTTATACGATTATTGTTGTTGTTTCTTTTTGTCTCTCTTTCTCTTTCCTTTTCTTCAAACCAGACTTTCCAATGGCTCCTGTTGATTATGAGGCCACAACCATAGAATATATGTATATTGATACTGCTCATTGAGTAAACTTAAATGAGTAAACTTGGACTTAAAAGGTGAAAAGATCTGAGCGATGTAAAGAAACCGTAACGCACTTTACTGGCTAACATTTTCTACTGGTAATAATGTACCAAGAATATATATATATATATATCCCATATAATAGAGAGGACAAGACAATAATCCATAAAGAAAGGTGCCGCTCATTTCTTTCCAGTATGGATCCTCCTGCGGCCATTGGTGTTTGACCCAATTATACCGTGTGACTACTTTCACTTGTAGCTTGGGACGAGCTATCGGTATAGAGAAAAAATTTGTGAACGCACGTTCCCTTGTATTATACTGATCATCTCAAATTGGTTTTCGCTTTTTTCTGACACTTTCACGTTATACATATGCAAACAGTCGTGCAGGACACGTGTATGGATAAATGGATAAAAATGTCTTATGAGGTAAATATTTAATTGCGTGTATGCTACGTGTGAAATTTTACGTAATTATTTGCCTTTTTTCAAAATCGTGCATACGTTAGGTACAGTGTTAGGTGAATTAACAGACTATCGTACTGCAGTCCTTTTTTTTTACAGCTTTGAACAATTCGCCAAGCCCATTTTTCGTTGCGTCTTCTTCGGACATTCTAAAAATACATTTTTATATAGAGATGAGAAATTTTATAGTGCTGGGCTTCTTTTTTTTTTTAATGTTACCTGGTAGCGTAATTCCATAAGAGGTTTAACAGCAAATTTGATTTTGGTTCGCTGCCACCCAAAATCATTTCGCATATTGATTTCTCCTCGCAGACAATCGTATCTTCCATTCTTGCACTTTTGTGCTCAACTCGCATGTCCACGTTGCGCAATTTTGATAGTACGATGTTCGGTGAACTGAAATAACGTAATATATAAATTCGACTGGTTTACCTTAAAGAGGAAAATATTGATAATTCTCTTACGTTGTATTTCCAATTTGAACGACATTTGGTGTCAGGGCAGCCAAAAGAAATCCTAATGGTAAGAATGTTCCTATCAAATGAATGATCCTCTTCCATTGAGATTGACTGGGACAGTAAGAGAATTTTATGAAGAGAAAAATTGATTTTTACTAAATCTTTGAGAAATATCGAAACTTTTTAAATACCTTTTAAATTTCGATACGTTTACGTTTGGACGGCCATCTTCGATGTACTCAATACTCGTATCCTGGAAACTAACTGGTTCCTGATAAAACTTGTATGGGAATTTATGTGCCTTGGTAAAAGTCGTCTCGTGTGGAGGAAACGTATGATAGCCGACAGTTTCCGGTCTCTGAAGATTCTCGTTGCTCGAATCATGAAAGCCAGGTGGATAATCGATAACATCCGGCTTAGGATTGGTTTCAAAATTCGTAGGTGTTACATACTCATAGCCATGAACCTCGGAGGAATATGGCGTGACGTAATTGGTACCACTGTGAAACTTGGAAGGTTTTCCAAAAGGAGTCGAAGAATAATGAAAATCATCCGACCCGAGATACATGGGTCTGTTTACAGCGATAATAGGAATATTTGGCTTTTCAAAAATCAAGGAAGGCGAAGGAGGAAAAGGAGAATTTTGAAAATGGACAGGAGCACCAAAAGCAATATCAGTATTGACATTAGTTCGAAAATCATCGTTTGGATTTTTTTGTATCGTTGCTTTCGAAAATCCAGAATAAGGATTTTGATATTTAATGCGATTTTTTTTTCGTGGTTTTATCGCGTGCACTGTGCTGTCATAGTCGCTGTCCGAACTGATATAATTTTCAAATTTTATGTCTTTCAAATTATTAAACAAATTTGTATTTGTTATTCGAAATTCTTCGATCTCACCCAGATGCAGACTCGGTCGAAATTCCTCTGTATTATTTTTCGTCGATTCCAATCGACTCAACATATTTTTCGGACTCGTGAGATTGTCGTTCTTCTCTTCAGCAGAGACATTAACCAGGATGATATTCTCGTCAGTAATGTTACCGACTGCGAACTGGTTCTCCATTCTCACGAAGACGTCCTCCACTCCGTGACTTTCATTACTCTCGACGTTATCCTGACAGAAACTATCAGCAGCGAAAAGTCCAGCAATCAGCAGGAAAATCAATTTGAATATACGAACCATCATATACAAATACAAAAAAAATCCTTCAATATAAAAAACCAGAAAATACACTACTCAAAGCTTGTCAACTCTAGGAAGATGTTACCTTAGTAACAAAGGTCTCGAAACTAAACCGTGTTTAAGCCACTCTCATATCTTTATCCTACGAGCAAACGGTAGGGAGAAGTTTTTTTTTTTTTAAAAAGCGTGAAGATTTCCTTACCACGTAAACGTCACTCATAATTTTTTAATCGCTGCTAACTTCAGCTCCCCTTCCACCCCCACCCCTCCGCCACCCCCATAGAAAAACTCTTGGTATACATCAAGTCTTTAGTTCAGCCAGACACTTATGGATATCGTCAGAGCACGAAGGTGTCTCTAGAATGTCGACAATGAGTTTTCTAATGGTAATAACTAGGAAGAATAATAATAAGAAGAAAATATTTTTAAAAAATGAAACACTTAAGGCGTTACGCGGTAATGCAAAAATTGTGAAATTTCCTTACTCATCCAAATGGTCACGATACAAGAAGCTTATGGTCTCGAATGAATGATTTCTCGTCAGCTGGAAGTAATTCGAATGGACTAACATTATCGAGTGTTTGAAATACTTGTTGTAGATGCATCAAATCGACAGATGGATACCGCTTGGTTAAAGCAGCGAAACGTAATAAGGTCAACGGTACCGGGAGACCCAGTGTTTTCCTAGAAAGTTCTTGTAGATCTTTTTCATATTCTCTAGATATACCAACACAAAGACGTCATGACGTCGACTTAATTGTAAGCATAACAATTTTTGAAAGATATCACCTGTCGGTTGCTGTTAAAATGTAGAAAATTTTTTTTCAAACTTCCCGCCTTTTCTACGTGGTTATTAAACAACGTTAAGTTTCCATAATAATTCGCATTTAATGCGAGTTCCTATGCTTGAACTGACCGACAATGAAAGTAGCGTTTGCGGCGTCGTGTATTTTTTGCAGTAATCTCATCACTGACCCGATTCTCGGATCCAGTAGGCCAACATGAGAAAACTTCATGCAGAGAAAGACTCTTCTCGTATATCGTTAAGAGAAGTGCGGGTACTTATAGTTAGCTTATAGTATCTCTATAGGTATGAAATAGTAGGAGTAATAAACAGGAAGTACCATAAAATCAAAATGGCAACTATGGTTATGTACGTTTTTGTGTGGATGAAGGGAATTTTTTTTATTGCAATGGTTGGTACCGGCACTTTCTTAAGAAGGAGAGGACACATTGGAATAAATGAATTGTAAAGAAGAGGAATCGACTGGGAACAAGACGATCTTAGTGCTCGACGTGATTTCTGGGCCGAGAAAGCGCTAAAATCGACCGAGATCCAGTACGGCCATTCCGGCGCGATTAGTCCGCGACTGTTTCACTATAAGACCGTTTCAAATGGCCAGTCACGTTGACTTTTTGTCGTTCCCTAGTTACCGACCCTTACTCGGCCGGAATAAGGCTCGGATCTACTACCTTTTAACGAATGATTGAAAATTGAGAATAAAATTTCCAAAAAATGATATTGATTACGTATAAATACCATGGTAAATACAGGGATGAGTTATTCTAGGACGAAAATAATGAAATGGTGAAAGTAGGTTTTTGCTTAGGGAAAATATCTCAAACTAGATACAATCTGCATCTGGGCCACTAAAAGTGCCAAAAGTAAAAAAGAAAATAAAACTAATTACGTGTCTTCCCTCCCCTGTCAAGTGCTAAGCAGATATATTAACGAACTACAAAGTGTGAGATTGTCTCGACGAGAGAAGCAATTAGTGCGTGACGAAGTTGCTTATTGTAGCAAGTCTCGTGTCGCTGAGTTGAATCATATAGAATTGTGGTATTCGAAAAGAGGATAAACTGGTTGTAGGTTATTTTTGTTAGAAAATTTTGGAAAATTTCATATACAAATTTTATACACGGTCTCCGGTACGTATAGTCGGCCGCTTATTTATCTTGGATCATGTCGTACGCCTTATGGAATCATTGTGCCTATTTGGCCTTGTAAACCTGTATTACAAAAGCAACAAGCTACGAATACGAGGGGACGGAATAAC
This sequence comes from Syrista parreyssii, assembly GCA_030142615.1. Lineage (NCBI taxonomy): Eukaryota > Metazoa > Arthropoda > Insecta > Hymenoptera > Cephidae > Syrista > Syrista parreyssii. The sequence continues at coordinate 2,060,000 of JARQTG010000188.1, read as the reverse complement.
CGAGAAAAGATGTAGGAAACGGGTAAAGGAGAAATAAAGGAGATGCAAGGAAGGAGAAGAAGAGGGTACGTTCTCCTGCTGGTGGTCGACCGAGTGTAAGGTAAAATGGACCACTTCACGAAGTGGGGATCTGGATTAAAAGCAAACGAGGGCATCGAGTAAGGCCCAGAACTATCTCGGGCCTTGAAGAGTTAAGGTCATTACTGCAGTAACGGGTTCTAACGCTTTTGTTTATGTAACTAGAATCGGAATCGCGCCGGCGCCATTGACGACGGTTAGTGACTGTGGACGTTGGGTGACAACTGAAACTCATGAGAATATGAGATTTTACAATGCTCGATCATTGCTTTGAGTTTTATTCTGTACCGGTATATATTATATATATTTGTGACCGGTGTACCGATATTAGATTTGATTATTTGTATTATTTTTTTTACTGTTTTACATAAAAATTCATTTCCTGTGACTGTGATCGAGTGAAAGAGGATTGAAGTTAGGAAGTGTTTGGGATATGTAGATCTTATAATTTTTATCGTTAATTCATGATCTATAATATACGTTACAGATGGTCGTACCAGGAGGCATTGTATGCTTTATGATTGGTTTGCTATTGGATGGGTCATTTGCTAATACGAGGTATCTCATCAAGATCAATTCTAATGCCTCGGATCTATTTAAGACTAAACATGATAATCTTAGGATTGTTCAAGATCCAATTGCCATTACAAAAAGTCCTTTAGACCAGTCCAATACTAATTTTGAAAAAGATGAACCGCAACCGGTGGATAGCGGGAAATTTGAAAGAAGAAATTCTTTCGTTGAGTCATCCACTTTCAATCCTGATGTACTCAATAAATTCCTTGAAGAGTATGCGACCAAGATCAAGAGCACTACTGAAAAAAATTATAAGTATCCCTTTACTGTTATAAAACAACCAATTGGTTCTGTGACTTTGGAAACTCATGACTCAACCTCGGAATTGATAACTGATCACGAATCAAGTAATTCTACTGAGAGTGGATCAAGTTTAACACTTAACGAAGATCAGGTAACTTCATTCGTGTGACTGAATGAGATTTGAAGGAACTAATTATTGTTGTTGATTCGATTGAAATTCATATTTATTTTTTTATTCAGCTGACTGGAGACTTGAATGATACTTGGAAGAGAAACAAGTACTGGACAAGTAATCATCATGATGATAGAAATGGTTGGGTAACATTGGACGCCATTCCTTGGTCGAAGAGTAAAATATCAAAATGGCAAGCAAATTCAAGTACGCAGAGACCATGGCCCGAGATGAAACCATGGGAGAAACCAAATGGTGGGAAACCATGGCCATCGGATTTTCCATCTAGACCGACTTATGAGATCGAAAAACCATGGTAATTATAATGATAAATTTCAGTTATAATAATGGAAGTGTTTTTAACTCTGTAATTTTTATAAAACTTTTTTTTCAGGTACGATAAACCCAAACCACACTGGTCGGAAAATACAGCCAATGATAAACCATGGTACAAACCGGAAAGACCAACTTCACGTCCGTCGTACTTTGATGATAACAAATTCAACGTTAATCCTAGTCAAGCACAAAAATGGCCACCGGAAATGCCATCTGATTCCTATAAACAGAGTACTGACATAATAACTGATGATAAACCATCGAACTTTCCAAATAGCTGGGACAAACCCCAGATATCGAAACCAGCCTACGCTTATGACAGATTTTCCGAAATTAATCATGGAGACGATAGGAATGATTGGAAAATCCATGATTATAATTTCCCAGCAAAACAACCTGAATTTAATGGACGACCGCCATATTATCCAGAATCGAATGGTTTCGATAGACCAAATTTTTCTCAATATAAATACACGACCGAACATCCACCATCTCATCCATCCAGTGGTGACGGGCAATGGATTCTGTTATCAACCAATCGTGGATATTCGAAATCACGACAAAGATCAATCAAGATTGAAGCATTGAATGGAGAAGGAGTAAAGATCGTAGAGCCTAGTAAGAAATTGACAAAGGCCGATGCTCCCGATCCAGCCATTCCCGTTATGACGTCAAAACGTCAAGTCAGACTCACTGTCTTGCCATCTATCAATGGTACCAACACTACCACTTCCCATGGTGGATTGCTTGAGGTTGAGAAAACTTTCAAGACCGTTGACCAAAGTCAAAAAGAATATGAGAAACAAAAGGATCAGACTTCTTTTATCACTCGAAAACCAATTAGAAACAACTTGGCAAGACAACCGTCGAATTCGGCAGTTCTAGCAGCAGTTGGAGCTGGCATGCTACCAGCTACAATGGCCATGGTGATTCCCATGATGTTGGGTCGCAAAAGAAGATCCTTAGGAAGACTTTTTACTGAGAACAGCCTAAAGAATTCTTATATCCCTGACGACATCGCCTTCAAGGTGAACAACCAAAGAACGAAATTACTCAAAATGTAAACGAGATAGATTGGATTTACACAGTGACTTAACTGGTTTTCAAACTTCTGGAAATCAGGGTCATCGTTCATGATCATGAAAACACCTTGATCGATCAATGAGAATACTGAATGTTCAGTATGATTGTCATTTGTTTTTGTATTTCGCTTCCACTTTTATTCATCTAAAATTCATTACTTTAATTGTATTTATTTATTTGTAAGTTTGATGCTATTTATGTTATTATCGATTCATCCTCCTTTGTATCTTTTAAGTAGACTGATACTTAGTATTAGCCATGTATCGCGTGGCCTTGAACTCTTGCGATCTCTGCCTGATTGAAAATAATAAAAGGTATGCATAAAATTATAAGCGAGGTAATTTTATATGCGTGTATTTTCGCTTGTCCAAGAATCCTTATAATTTATTTACATTAAAGAATATCGCGTTATAATATATGTACTTATATTTATATACTTTACAATAAATTATTATGGTTTTCGCTAGTCGAATATTTCTTTAGACTCAACCAAAATATGGAAAATGTTACAGTATCTGTATTTCTATAGCATTTTCTATACTTGACATTATAATTTAATACTACCTTAATACTATAATCATACTGTATGTCAATAGCCAATCCGAAAATATTGCAATATGCTCAGTAGAAAGAGTAGAAGTGATGTGAACACCTAAGAGAGCAACATCATCAAAATCTTTCAAATTCTAATGGAAACGGGACGTCAAGTAGCGTTCCAAGATTATGAAAAATTACAGACCACAGAATGCACTTGATCATCGTTTAAATTAATCGTGAATGTCCAAGTGCATTCGAATGTAAAGTTGTCAAGTTCAGATTTTCAGTTCTTCAGTTATGAAAGTGAAGCATGGACCATTCCAAGGCAGTCATTATTATGAAGTTTATCTATTTACTCCTCGCCATTAATTCTTTTCTGAACATGACCCAAGTATCTAGCTAAACCCTCACTAGCATGTTTGAGTATTGTTAAACCAAGTCGAAATTTGATCTCAGCGACCCTCTTCACAAAGCTGAAGACATTGAAGCCCTCTTCGTGTTCAGTTTCAGTATTTTCCGTTGTAGTATCATCCGATGATTCCACAGTTGCATCTTCATTATCTTTCACGTCTTCTTCATCCTCTTCACTATCTTCAGTAAATTTAAACGTTGTACTTTCAGACTTGCTTGTTGATGAAGCCTGTGTCTTTTCTTCTCTTTGAGCTTCTGTACTGGTGGCGTCAGCCCTCTTCTCATCCGAAGTTGAAGTAGTCACTTTATCCTGTAATTTCGACGCAACTTCAATCTTCTCGGTGTGTCCATGTTTTTCATGACTCTTCAACTTCTCATCCTGTTTCTTCTTCTGAGCTTTCACATGTTCATTGATCTTGTGAAGTACTTCTTTGTCCTTGTGCTTCTTCTCAGCTTCGCTTCCTGGTATAACAGAGTCTAATATATCAAGAATTTCATTACTCAAATTCTCTTCGTTCTCCATTTCCCTCTCTTCCATTTCCATTTCGCTCTTTGACGGAATAATCTGAATGACGGATTCCCTTATCTTTCTGGATAGCTTCATATTTTCAAGATCTGTAGATCTCTTCACCTTTAATGCTCTAGGACCATGTTCTACAGCCACTGCAGTTGGTGATATTTCTATCTCTTCGTACGGATCCTCGGCTCTCAATGCTTGTGCTTCAGGTTGTGCAAAACTTTGTGGAAGGTTCACAGGGTTTTTTGGGAAATTATAATTTTGAGCAATATTCTGTTCAAATGTTGTTTGAATGCTTTCCTTGTCACGATGATTCGCATTCGTTTGGTCCCCGGTCTTCTTGTCAAATGTCGAATACTCCTTGGGTACATTACCAACAACAAATTGTGGATTCCTTGTGGCGTCGTTGGTAGCAGCGAACTCTTGCTTCTGTCGTTCGTAGTAGTTTGGCGTTGTCGGTACGTCAGGATACTTGAATTCCGTATTACGATACTTGAGGTCATAAGCATTCTCAATGGGTCCATAAGAAGGACCCACAGAAGTCGGATACCTCTGGTCAGTCTTTCTGGTGGTCTTTGGGTCCCCATACGGCCCGTCATAATGTTGATACCGATAATAATTATTCTCATAATCCTTAATACCTCCAAATTTCGAATCATGATTCGTCATACCCTGCAAAACTTTAGAAAATACTTCCTCCTCGTTCTGACCATAATTTCCGCCATACTCGTTCAGATTATACTTATAATTAGGCTCTACTTCGTAATTACGTCGTGTTATTACACCGCCAAATGGATACAGGAAATAAGAGGCTAATCCAAGACCCAAACCCACCAGAGACATTACTCCAAAACTGGGCATGACTTCTCTACTAAGAAAATTATATATTTGTGTACTTATAGGTTTCTGTAATGGTTTTTTTGTTTTCTTTGTAGCATTCGCCAAATTGGTCTCTGGCTCTACTTTAGATTCCTGAATGGAATTCTCAATGACATTCATCTCCGTAGAAATTTCATTTGATTCTGGTGAGGTCGTAGAAGCAGAGGTAGTAGACGTTGATAAAGTTGTCGAAGTTGAAGGTTTTCGCCTTCTAACCTTATTCTTCTTACGTTTATTAGAACTGTGTCTAGGTCTCTTTGTAGTACTTGTGGTTCCAACTTCAGTAGAAGTTTCCACGTCAACCTTAGTCAATTCTGGATTGAAATCAAACTTCAAATCAATTTGCGAATTATTCAGAACCTCCTGAACTTGTTCATTAGTTTCTTGTGTCTTTGTAATCTTCTTTGTATCCTTATTGACCTTGTCGACCTTTTCAATCTTCAATACCGGCGTGTTCACCTTTATCGCCTCAATCTCAATCGTGGTTGTTTCTTCAACTGGTTTCTTCAGCTGAACCTTAAGCACGTTATTGACCTTAGATCCTTCAGTTTTTATTTTCATTGGTACCTCAACGAGGTCAGATCCAGTAAAGTTTGACGTTGTATGCTGTATCTTGAGAGTAGTCGTTACTGGTGGTATGGTAGTACTTTTTTGCATCTCAGTAAGAACAGAAGCCTTTATCTTGTTAATGAACATCGGTCGTTCAGGTTTAGGCGTGGAAATCATTTGAACCGGTCGGAATGTAACTTTTTCAATTTTGGAACTGGACGTGTTCTCATTCTTGACAGATTCTGGATTCTGTGTGGTTGTTCTGCTTGGTTGTTTATTGGGTTTACTGAAGTTGGGCCTCATGATCTTTGTAGTCAATGGTCTCGAAGTGGTACCGCTTCCATAACCAATAGACAGTTTTGTTTTAACTGTTGTGCGACTAGGAATATTTACTTTCTTGGTTGTAGTTGTTCTTGGTGTTGTGACGCTCTCAATTTTATCAGTAGGAATTCTACTACTGGTTGTTATTTTCGTAACTTGTTTATCCACTTTTTCAGTACTCTGCATTGTTTTATCCGGTTTCGGTATTGCTGTTGTTCTTTTTGTATTGGCAGGAATAACTTTACTTGTTGTTTGTGCAATTTTGTCGGGTATGGTTTGCGCTTGAACTTTTTCTATGGTTGCTGTTGGTTTGGGTTCAATTTTTGAGGGTTGTTCTACCTTTTGTATCGAAGCCGTTGACTTTATAACAGGCTGAGGTTGAGTTTCTAGTATTTTCTCAATTTTCTTTTCCACTTCCTGTTCTGTTTTTGGGGTGGTTGATGGAGGATTTAAAAGAATCCAAGTGGAAATTCCACCGGAAGTCGTTGGGACATTTTTAGTTACTGCCGTTTCCCTTACGCCACTTAATTCCTTTTCGAGTTCTTCTTCAGTGATTGCCATTGCTTGTCCCGGATGGCCACTTTCAAAATAGCCAAATTTTGAATTCACTGGTCTGCCAAAGCTCACACCCATTGACTCCAAATTGCTTATTTCAGAATTTATTTCCTTTATTAACGAACTGCTGTCATCTGCCTTTTTCTTGTCCACAATGTTTTCTGCTTTCTTCTCTTTTTCAGATTTTCCAACGGATAAAAGTTTTGAGGCGCCATTATTAACAGTTCGAGATTCGATATTTGTGCTCGATTCCTCAGGATTTGTCACGTTGAGCAACTGTGTGGCCACGGTCCTCAGCGACTGGTCCATATCTTGGAGATCTTTGAATTCTCTCTTGCCATTGCTTGTCTGACCACTGAAAGTATACATAGTAATTTAAAATGTAATCTATCGCTGAGTGAAAATTCACTAGGATTTTTATGAGAAATGCAAAATGGGATGAGTTTTTTCCAGATCATTTCTCATATTTATTGAACTTCTAAAGAATCTAGAGCAATTGCTTGCTCTTTTTAAATATCGTTTGACTATTCCTCGGGCGACAGAATATGATTCCAAATCGTATTGAAAAAAAAAAAAAAAAAAAAAATGAAACAGGACGTTAACAATACATAAAGACATTTATTATAAAAAATAATTTATTAGTCATACAAATTTAGTCACGTAGATGCAGTGGTTTAGTTTAGTTGAGGATGTTAGTTTAAACTCATAAAATCATGTAAACGTATAATACAAAAATATTTTAAAAAATTTTCATTAACATTTCTATCAAAAAGCAATACTATCAGTAACGGTACTTAGATAATTTTTCTTATCAGTTAAACACATGGAATTATAAGGAAGAAGGTGGATTGTTATACTAATATATTCTATTTCACAAATAAACACGTCGGACCTACATTCTAGCCTTTGGAGTGTCTGCATTGCTGTTGCCGCTGATCCGAATCCAGAACTAAAAAGTACCTGACGCACTAGAATATCTTTTTACCTTATCTCTTCCGCTTCCTTCGTCTACTTTTCCACTCGTTCCAATTCCTATACTTGTGAATCGATTGCTTAACGACCTCCTCAAGATTAGGTCTAAACTTAATAGTAACATGATCGGAGGCTCGACCAAAATCAAAAACAGATGGAAATGCCCAAGGAAAGAATGCAGCCGCGGCGCCAATAGTCCCGGCCGCCATTACGGCAAACGGCGCCATAGCAAAACTGAACAGTCCATAATTCAACGGATTGAGGAACGTGAAGTATGTGAAGAACGAGGTGATAGTATCAGCCAAACTTAAAGATCCTAAACCAAAATCATCATCATCATCGTCATCATCATCATCTGCTAGAGAACCTCCTACTGAGGTACTTCCGCCTTGAGAACCACCGAGACCCCCTGTCAATCCTGATACTTGATTTGGAATTGTAGAAAGAACACTGCCGACATTTGACAATCCCGGAAGTGATCCTGAAGACGATCCTGTGGCTGCAGCATCCGATTGTGCTGCTGATTGACCTGGACCAGTCACAGCTGGTGATACTTGACTACCTGCATCGTTTCCTACAGATCCTGCAGCCGGTACCATGGCGTTTCCGGCAGAACTCGTTGGCCCATCCAGGACCTCAGTTTCTGGGCTCATATCCTGAACTGCAGGAACGTCGCTCGAAGGACTTTCATTTTCTATATTAATCTCTGTCCCTTGAAAAACTTCAAATGTCGATACCTGGTCAGGAATACTTTCTGTTTCCTGAACTTCATCATTTTGAACTTTATCACTTTCGGAATAATCATTTTGAAATGGTGGATATACGGAAGGGACCAATACACTATAATCGTTACTACTCCATGTACCGGGATAAACTGAAGAACTTTCATAGATGGAATCATCATACTTGTCAGTTGGATAATTAGATATGATACCAGCATTAGAATTCTCAGGTTTGTCATTTTTAACGGATGTCAAAGTGTTCGGTCGGTTTCCGGATTTTATAATGTTGGTATTGAGCACGTGAGAATTAATTACAATATTTAAATCTGTACAACCCTCTTTGCTCTCTAAAGTATTATTAACCTTTGTATAAGAATTTATCATAATCGTAGGACATTTTATGTTTTCACTATTGGTTACCGATGATCCATTCATTTCCGTTTTTTCTAGATCCTTATCATTCATGAACATTATATGAACATTTGGTGGATTTGCTGAATTCTGCACGTCACTCAAAGTCTTATTATTCTGTGATGCCTTATTTCCAGTTACAGTAACATTAGGTTTTTTGGATCCAGTATTCAAAATATGGATAACCGTGTTTTGTGTTACTTGAGAAGACGGATTGAAAGTTGGTTTACCTAATACAGCTGGATTGTTGGCCGTGCTACCAATTGTATCTTGTAAAATGGGAATAAACTGTGAATTATTTCCTATGTACGAATCCTGATCATTTTGGATATCGTAGGAATTATGATTTTCAGAAAAATCATCATCCTCATCTTCATCCTCAAAGTAAGAGTTGTGACTATGATCATCTACATGATGATCTGGTTTTCCAGAATTACCATAAATCTGATTAATAGACACTTGCTCGAGAGGCTTAGAAGATATACTTGATACAGGAGTTTCGAAAACCGGTTCGTACTGACTCGCTACAGGTTTTTCATTTTTATCCAGGTCTACGTGACTCTGATTGACCGTGAAAGCTGGTATCTCTAACCATTGTACTATATCCTGCTGATCCGGTTCCGGTACTGGTTTAGGTGATGGTTCAGGATCATAAACCGTTATTACACCCGGTATATGTACCGACGAAGGTACTTTGGGTGGTAATGAATTTTGAAAAATCAAAACAGGTGGCTTCCTTTTCTCATTCGAGCTCGGTCTCTTATGAATATTATGAAAAACCGATAAGTCCTCCTCGTTTGACGTGGAATGCTCAGAATTTACGTCTTCGGGATACGACGTATATTTCTCATAATTGAACAGATCTTCGACATTCTGAAGACTCTGGCTCGGCCAGTTCTTCAGTTCAAGCATGGAAACTGGTTTCGAGTTCGATAACAGCTTCACTCGAGTAATGGTACTATTATTATTGTTAGAATCTAGAACAATTTTAGTAAGTGGACTGAACAAGGACGAATTCAAATTTGACTTCACACCCTTACCTGCAGACATTGTATTACCAAGTTTCACTTTACTAGAAACAGTCATGACTTTTTCAAAATCACTCACCTGTCCTTGCTCTGTTATATTTTCCTTTAACAACGAATCCTTCAAGTCATTATACTGATTTCGAGAAACGGTGAGTTTAACTTTTTTCACAACATCATTCATCATATCCTTCACGTTCCTGTGTACTCCGGAAAGCCTATTTTCCTTATGAAAATGTTTCAAGGGATCCTTCTGACCTTTGTATCTGTTATCAGGACTTACCCTCATATTCAAGCTATGGCTAATACTAGCTTTATTACTATCATAATAATAATTATCATAATTTTGACTTTTTCCCAAAATCCTCATATACCTGTTATTCACCCTGACGGTTTGACTCCCTGGAATATTTTCTTCTTCCAATGGCCACCATTCCTCCCCTTTCACTTGTGCGCTTGCTTCCTGTGATCCTGTTGCTGCTGGAAAGAATACAAAGTAGCATTAAAATCAGCTACGTTTTTGTTTTCGCATTTCTAAGTTAAGTATAGTCGTTAGAAAATACATTCGTTGTAACTACTAACGTAAGTGAACCCATGCATGAACTAAATTATTGGTTAACAGTATTGTACTTAGGTTGTGCAATTACATGACTAATTGACCATGTCGCTTCTTCCTAGTAAATAGTAAAAGTCGGGATTCGTTATACGTTAGGTATTATAATTCATCCTCCTGACTAGACTCACCATCTTTCTGAGGTCTAGCATCACAGTATCCTGATAGAAACAGGATCACTAAAATACCTAGAAGATTTAGCCGCATTTTTTCACTGAAACAAAATAAAACAGAAGACTTATTATTTAATTCAGTGACAAATCATGGACATTTCATTTCTTATAATCGATTCAAAAATAGAACTAAGAACTCTTTTCGCTTCGAAATTGACAAAGAATCCATTCTGTATTTGAATGACTGACAATGAATATCTGATTATAGGCATTATGAATTCCTTTCCTCCAGAGCATGACAAATAAAAACGCAAAAATGACGAAAGTCGTCCCAATTTCGTGAAGCCTTGCACACAAAAATTCACTCCCACAATACCCTGTGGAAATAGACGCGATAACCTCGGTTAAATGATTCCAAAGTCTATTCAAAAACCAACAAATGACGCAATTTCTCGCTGAGCTCTCGCATGATGCGAATTCTTTATTGTCTCTTTACGTACCAAGGTCTCTATTGGGCCCTCCTTTGTATTCTAAATCAGCATCGCTATCGTTTGACGTTCGATGCTCGCGGAATGGGAATGGAAAAATTAAAAAAATCAGTAAGAACGCACGAGACCAAAAATTGTCAAGAAAAAAAGCAATAGACAAAAATGATCGAAAGATCTACAGAAAAAATTATCGTAACACAAATCATAACCGTGCCAGCCTTAATCATCGTAAAAAAAATTATAAAAAATTTTTCACAAATCATAATTTTGTATAAGTGCTATAATCATCAATATTATTCTCATAAAACATTCCAACACCTTGAATCATCAGACTGACTTTTTACCGTTGCATTTTTTCTTATTCCTTTACATTCGTGTCCACTAACGGTACTAAGCGGTTTAAGTCGACATGTTGTTTTGCATGTGTCACGCATCTTGTGGGTATCACATATGTACATAGGTGAATATCCAGATACGCTAAGCAACCGTTCTGGAATGTGTTTAGCTGTAAAGGACAAGCAGTACCGTATTTCTATTTGCAGGATACCGAAAGATCCTTTTTCAGAGCCTTGATCGCGTGTAATATTTAATTTGCTTTTATAATTAACCTCTAGGTTAATTAAAGCAGCCGGTATGAAACGTACGTCGACGCGTAAGGTAATATTCATAGTCTAGACAAATGGTTACGAGATTTCAAATGCTAAGGAAACGCATGGACTCGATACCTAGTCTGTGACTAATTGTGGCAATCAATATGGTGTTTATGGTGTTGTGCGTAGAATGTAATAAGAAAAGGAAGTGTGAAAGAAACAGACGTTTCCAGAAGACTGATCATGCGTATTAAAAACAACTGATATTATACTGGATAATAAGAATTGTTTCACGTTGCTGTTCCTTCGACTGAATTAATAATCCATATACAGTAAACATTCCATTATGATAACCCGATGTTACCACGGGCATCTAGGTTAATTATACTAAATAATTAGGCAGGATATCGTTCCGGGTTAGATTTCGAGTCATCTACGTGACGTGAGTCTGAAAATTGAGATTGACGCATGCAAAGACATAAAAGCTCATAATTAAACACTTCGTGAATTACAACGAGTGCTTTGTGTCTCGTAGGAAAATTTTGAAATACTCTGACGAATCGAAAATTGACCCAAAAAATTGTCTATGTAATATTACAATGCTGCACGACTCACCTATTGTTTATCCACAAGAATCAACCAGCATTTATACACTGAGCACACTAATTAAAACGCGTTGATCACGTTTCTTTGAAATTTCGAAATCACGAGAGTATAGATTTACGAAGACGTCGAAAGGGAAAACGATATTTTAAGTAAAAAAAATGCACCTGTCAAAATAAATATTACGCACTGCACCCTAACCCTAAAAAAGTTCAAAAAATTAACCTATACAAGAATCTATTGACACTTATTACAACTCGGGCAAAAAATTATTCCAGAGAACGACTTTTAGCACTTGTAAAGAAGAAATGTATCGAAGCACGTCGCGAAGCAAGTGCCCAGGAAAGACTTCGAGCAAAGAAGAGGATGATCTTCCGACTGCACGGCTCACTGAATGCTTATGGTACCTTTGTACGTTCCTCCACGAGGTCCGAGTCCAAACCGTTACTCCGAGTAGCTCCATTCTCGGGTTGAATAACCTTTACTATGTACGTATGCTAAGTGTCGGCTACCTTTACCTTGTCCCGTAGAGGAGATAGAAGTGGGTGAGTCGTAAGGACGAAAAAAAGCAGCAAGTCCCTGAACCAGTCTTTGGTATGTTGTCGTAGGCAAGTTCTTACTGATTGGATGGTAACTGGATGACGGACGATTCTAGAAAAAAATAATAACCATAAGATGCTAGATAATCGGACGATTAAAATGAAGAATAAAAGTGACTAGTATATAATAATTTGTTTTTAGAGCAAATTGTAGCAGTGGTCGAGAATTTCCCATAACGGATTTCACATGGCGTTTTTAATACGATAAAGAAAAAAGCTATGGCTGCACTAGAAATCTACTTATAGCTGTTGTTTCTACCGAGTTTTAAGCAATGCCTAATTTTCGGTGGAGTACAATGCCGAAAAAAGACGTTTGTAACGACACCAGGTTATCCCGCCGCCTAACGACCGAACCTGGTGTTCCAGAATTCTGTGCGCGTTATGTGGGACATAGCGGAACTTCTTATTGCCACATTTATAGGTATCTAGTGGTTCTGCCCTGTTTTATCGTTTGTTGCGCATTAGCCGTATCCTGATTTAAGTCCAGCATAGGCTTGAAGGATATTATAATAAATAAGGTAAGACATGGATTAGATAGATGGAGAGAAGTAATAAGTGTGAAAATATTCTACTTAATTATGGAGACGCAACCAAGTAAATTTAACCTATTTTGAAATTACCGACACATCACTTTGACAGTGCTTAGACAACTTCGGCTCTTTCTAAACACACTATTTTTGGTAAAGATGATGCCTGCAAGTGGTGTGCAAGCTGTTTATTAGTTTACAAAGAGGATTGTATCCGGTTAATTACAAAAAAGGCGGGGCTGTTAGCTGGTCTGAAAATATCGTCGGTGAGACAATGGCAGACGTAAGAGGAATTGGATTTGTGTTTTGGAGGTTAACGGTCTGCGAGTAACCTAGCTAGGAAATATTCCCGTTGAGACAACGCAACTAACCACTGCTGACCTGCTTAATAATTATGGCCGTGTTCAACACAACTACTCGGTAACTATAGACGTCTTGGATAATCGATGCTTATGAATAAGTCAGTAGAGATTTGCACGGTTTGCAAGCAGCTGCAACGAATTTGCATACCGTATTAGTTGCATGCAGGCAATATTTACCGCTATGCATTATTTACGTAGAAAGGGAAGATTTTCTCTAGTTGACAGTGACACCATAATAATGGCAATTACCGGATGACGACTCGGGATGAAAACGAGTGGCACCTATTGACTCACGAGAAAGGTGCGAACTTCTTTGACCGCCATTACCACCCGGGAAATGCAGTTTGTAAACAAATGATTTACTAGCACGTGCGTAATCGTTAAATTTTTTTAATTTTTCTATTTTATTTATAATAATCTTACCCCCTTCATTTATAACGGGATGCTAGGACACAAACAATTCTCTTTCTCCAACCTTGACTCGTGGTTCCTAGAAAAAGAATGCGGTTTAACATTTTTTCCCTGGACCGAATTTATTCGCGTTTCTTTATGATATTGAGAATACGTTTTAGTAATGAGCATGAACATTTTTTGTACCTCTTGTTTTATGTGCTATTGGATAAAAGGAATATTCGCTTCATATTCCAGGTCAATTGTCTTCTTGCTTATTAAAATTATTGTTCAATCCTCGTGTAAAAAGCCGTGTGGATACTGGAATTGGTATACCGGAATTTCTAAAAGTTACAGTTGATAACCGGTTAACGAAATTCACTCTCCTCCTCGCTAGTAATGAACTATGAAGAAAGTGGTATGTTTAATGAACCTCAAATTAATTCCATTCTTCAAATTCCTTTAATTCCTTCAGATTCACATTGAAGAAGCTTTTTCTCGCACTTCGTAGAAACGTCGTAAAATCAATGGCTCTCAGCCTATTCGTTCGACGGTCGTTGCTCGTTGCGGTTTGTAAAATTAAAGTGCTTTTCTACGCACCATTAAATTCACAAGAATAAAATTTCACGATTCGTCAAGTACTCCCAGGGGAGTTCTTTTCTTTCAGTCTCGTACAAGAGATCCTCGCAGCTTGAAACAGGATTGGCATATAAATGCGATATGCCTTACGGTCAGTTACGCGCTTCAATTTTGAAGCGGCTCGAAACGTCTTGACGTTTTGTTTTGCTGCCGTCGGGGAATTAGCGATGGATTTTTTTATATCCTCAAGATAAAGAGAATCGGACAGACAACTAAATCACAAGGCGATTATTGTATTTCTTATGGCGATGACTCGTCAAGAGTAGAATTAAATATAGTTTGTCTTCCTCGCGAAGAGGGGTTTACTGTAATTTGTAACGAGACACACTTATTTCTTCTTGTGTTCTTTAGCACAAATAACCCTCCTTTTTATCCGTCTAATTGAAGACTCGCGTGCTGCACGTTTTGAGAATTCAAAAAAAGTATGAGTTACGTCCGCAAGGTTCGTTAAGAAATTTAAAAATTACTTTTTAATCTCAACTGTCGAATAACTGTTTCCCCTCTTTTGCTTGGATCAGTTTGATAATTTTGAAGTTACTTTTCAAGTGTTATCCTCTTGTTTCACAGATTTCTATTTGGCTGATCTTTAAAGGATCAACTGCTAGGATCCTCTGTCTGAGCCTTAGCAGATGGTGGAATTGAACTGAAGCTGGATGCTCAGGACGCCCCCAATGTACCTCGCTTTCCCATGCCTTACCATCAAACATTTAATAGTGGGGGTTTAATTCCTTCTTTCGTCTTTGAGTCCCGGTATTACTGACTCTACCACAACCATCAGGCAATCCGTTTTTCCCACGCACCGAGACACTTCATTATGGAATTGCGACTAGGCTTCCGAGTGAAAAGTCATGTTTTTCAGAATTATCATTTGGTCCAAGGGGGATGAAATCCAGAGACCTTTACCGGTGTCAATTAAATACTAATGAAAATTAAATGGACAAGTAACATAATTAATCTTGGTTCTGAGACAAATTCCCCAAAAAAATAAAAGGCAAGTATTGTATATTAAATTACCATAGATAGAAATTCACTATATATTTTAATAGTCACCAAAAATTATATGATTAAGCATTAAATGTTTGTTGACCTGCAATTCAGGACAACTGAAGCAAGTTCGTTCCATTTTAGGAAGAACTAATGTACTGGCACATAAATAAATGTACATATATATATATACGTGAATACACAGGAGGTAATTAGAAAGAACAATTATAATTACGGTACATCTGCACGTGCGTACTGAATCTTCGCATAAAACTTACAACTGTGCACAGAGTGACGCCAGTTAAATAAGTGCCTAACTGTGTTTTTCTGGAAATTACGTAGGTAAAAAGATCCGCCTAAAATGCACGAGAAACAACACGAAGCCAAAATATAAAAATTTGTCTGCCAATTAAGTGACCCACCTTGGCGTCACTAATCATCAGCCATCATAAACCTAATTAAATGGCATGGCAAGAGCTGCTTAAGGAACTCCGATCAGTCTTGCAATATGAAAGAAAAGAAAAACTATCAATTCCACCAGCATCGTGAACAGTCAGTTGAAAGTCAGTGATTTAAAAAGTTAGATCACATTTCATTTTATCTCGTACTCCTTTTGTTGTCTTATTTTTCTTTGCAGATGATTCTGAAGCAAAAACACAGTATGCTGGTAGTTTTTCCAAATTGGTCCAGATAACATCTTCAAATTCAGCTAACTAAAAAACAAAGGATACATCATGTCCGTCCTTTCACCTGGCGAGCAGAGCGTAAAGCACCTTCAGAAGTCGTCTGAAACACATTCGATCCCCGGATGACTGCTGAGTTTAAGAAGAGATCAACGTTAACGGGATGAGCTCAAGTGACTTCCGTTCTAGAACTTTAACGAAGATTCATTGTCTAGGACTCATTAAGAATTCGTGAAACGACCCCTTTTTCGCTCTACTTTACGTTTTCGCATGGGCCACTGTTTCCGCTTACTCTTTGCCAGTAATTGCTTTGCGATGTCGATTCTGGCTGAGGAAAAAAATATGCTAAACAGTTGCCATGTAAAGGAAACGCGCTAAAGGACCAAGCAGACATACAGAAATTGCTAAAATGGTAAATTAAGAGCGATGACAGAAAGCATTTGGCCCCATTTTACATTATTACCTGAACTTTGGCAATTTAACGGTGGATCGTATATGATCGGTAGGAGAATATATGAATACGATTAATGTGTCTTAACTTCCTTTATTTACACACAAATATATTATATCACTGTTATACCTCTCGAGATTTACACAAATAATAACTACAGACTCTTATCGTCTCTAAAAACCAGTTAATAGTCATCAAAGTTCTTTGAAACAACTTTAAACGAGTTTTCATGGTGAACGTGTATGATTTTTTTTCAAGTTAATTATAATCAGTTCACATATCGTAATCATAATCTAGAACGTTGTGTATTTAAATCGAATCAGTGCCTTTTCATTTATATTGTGTGTCTTTTACTATAATTAGTAATTTGGCATGTTAACTCTCATTTACAAAAACGGCTAAGACTTTTCTCATTATAACCTTGTAATGCGAAAAAGTTTGTTATTCTTTTCTTTTGTATTATCTCTTAACCAAATATGGTCCAAATCATTCAAGGTATAAAATAAAAAATGTAACCCGCTTGTCAATCTTTCCAATGGATTTTTTTTAAAGCTCAAGAGCCACTAGAACTTCATAATTCGTTGGTTTTTCATCTCGGTGAGGTTCACCGCATAAAAAATGATTTCTAGCTTTTTACCAAGTTAAAATGTTACCTCGTAGGACCTCCACACTGGACAGGATAAAAATATTTAACATGATAGTGATACTTATCCTAATCAAATTTGAATCAAGACAGTCCACAGCAAAAGAGGAAAATCGTGAAAAATATTAATTTAAAGCCGGAAGAGTCTAGTTTTACAAATAACGAGACAAAGTATTAGGGAATTTAGAAAAAGTCTTTTGCTCGGTAACAACGTGTTTTCTTCAGAGTTCAAGACTATGGGAAAGGGGCAAACAATAGAAAACGAGCACAAATAGGATATGTGAAATTTTTAACAGGTTCGATTATGGCATCCTAGAATTAATCAAAGCTTTAAACTTCGTAGTTTATAGAAAATATTTCATCATCATGATTATCATTATATACAGAGTGGCCTTGGTGATGTGCTCTTGCCGACAATAATCTGAACGACCGAATGTCATATTTTGAAAGGCATGTCAATTTTCTATAAACTCGAACTTCATATACGCTGCATTACGCATTGTGTCTTATGTAGCAATACTGAGTACACAATGAAAATATATGTGGATACATATACAAACATGTCTTTCTATAGAGGCAGAGTAATCACCTAGGAAATTCCCAAACCCAGTCAATGACGTTCAATAATATTAAATAAGGAACTTTTGCAAAATGAAAATTCTGCAAGTTTCCTTTGACATATAAAAGATATAAAAGAACAAAAATTTACAAAATTTCTTTCAATCTCCTTCATATATTCGCTTTAATTATACGTGCGTTTTCTGTCCGCCAGCCATCGAAAAAATGGCGGTCGACAACAAAGAAAAGGACTAAAATAAAAAATGACGTGTCGAGAATTAGCAGCTGATCACTCTGCATAAGATTTATCCTTTTTTAGCCATGTAAATATTAATTAATATTAGTTTATACAAAAATTTTATGCAAGTGCCTTATATGATGCAGTCGCACTAAAAAAAGCAGTTGGACGTTCTAGGACTAGTGATGCATAATCGTTATTCTACTTATCGAATCACTTATATAATAAAATCGCATAATAAAATTCTATGTATAGTCAATATTATTGTAATAGTAGTGTCTTTGCATATGCTTCATATGTAAATACCAAGTATATGTAAATGATGTTCCTCTACGCTATTACCAATGGTTCATCGTCGGAGAATCCACGAATCACAGGGCTGTCTTCCTCATCTGCCAGATAATAAAGCAACAACATCAATGCCCAGTTCAACAAACATCAATATCTAAGAACCTACACGAGTAAAAACGTAAGACGTACCTAGGCCATCAGCAGTTCCTGGGAAAGTAGCTTGTCCTCGTCTAGTATCATAATGGCTATTGGCAAATTGCGTAAAGCTATTCGATAATCTTCTATGTCTGATGATAAAATATCCAAGAACAACACTCAACGCCACAATCAGGAGGAAAATTGGAATTGCAAAAGAGACGATACTGGATGTGTTTATCGTTACCGGCCATGCGACTGTATTCGACAAAGAAAAAAATCTCATTTAAATGCCCCTTTCAACTTTGCAATAATTATATGCGTAATTTCTTTTTTCTCTACTTACCTGGCGGACTCTTAAAGCTAACAATCTCGCTGAGCCCACTTCGATATCCCTCGCCAGTTACTAACCGCACGGCGAACGAATAAATCACACCGATTTTGGCATTTTCATAAATATAAAATGGCTGATCACTTTGGAATACTTTAGCAGTCGTTTCATTGACAGTTCTCGAATCCTCTGATACGAGGACATCATAATGGCGTGAGTGTTCAGTGGTATTTCTAGGTTCTTGCCAAAAGATTATATACTCTCGTTTCTCCCCCTCAAATAATACCTCCAGCTGATGAGGTGCCGGTAACGGTGGAGCTAGGTGTATCACCGGTTGACTTGGTATAGCATTATCTACATCAGTAGTTATTACTATGCTATATTTGGCACCATATTGTATGGGGGAGAATGTAGTTTTCATGGCTGTTTCATTGGTAGGCGCTAAAGTGACTGTAGTCACGTTGTTGTACGTCAGTTCGGTAACTGTAATCTAAAAGCACAAGATGGATGATTACATATCTGCTTTATATATTATTGTTACTCCTAGTAATCGACATGGAAATTAAAAAATCTTTACCGTGTAACTAATCGGTTCGTCCATTGTAGGACAGCTGGAACTCCAAGAGACTATTATAGTATCTATTTTTTCTGTCGAAGGTGTAACTCGTAATCTCTTAGGTGACGCCCGGGTGTTGAAATGTGTAACTACTGTTACAGGTTGACTCAAAGGACCAGCACCGTATTCACCCACGACACCCACAGCGAATACGTAGGATTCGCAAGCTTCCAAATCTCGTATAGTCGTGGTTAGATTAGTTGTGACACTTTTGGCTTCTATTTAAAAAAAGAAAAATATTTTAGTCTCTCGATACAAGATGATACTGTAAAAATAAATGATAGAACGGACTTATTACCTTTAAATAGTTCTTGCATATTAAGTGCATAGTATATGCCATATTTCCATTTAATTTTAGTCTTAGGTGGAATCCAACTGAGCTTTACAGTGGTACCATGCGCTTTAATTAATTTAGCATCCAAATTCGATACCGATGGTAATGGCATGCCTTCCGTAGCAGCAGCGATCGTCACAAATTTTCCAATGTAATTCTTGCGAAAAGCATTCACCTCAAATTTGTATTGTGTACCGGGAGCTAAGTTCTTTACCACAAATGAATTCGTGAGGGACAGTTCAGTTTTTAAGGATGGATATGGTGTTGGTGCTCTTGCTGTTATATGATATCCATCGACATCCTTGACTTTCCTCCAGGTTAGAGAGACTGTATTGTTAGTAGTTTCAGTAACTGCCAAATCACGAATATCGTCAATATTCGCAGAACCATCAAACAGTAATGTGGCCACGTTCGAGGAAGCTGACTCGTATTTCCTATTTTTAGCGATAACCCAAAATGAGTAATTCGTATCAGCCTTAAATGCAATATCTACGATAAAGGAGGTCTTCTGCAGAGTGTAATGCATTGGTGGTATTGGCGGCGTGATAAAAACTTCATATCCAGTGATAGGTCCATTTGGATGCAGTGGCGGCCTCCAAGAAATTTCAACTTTAGTTCCATTCTTCTGAGTGGCATTCACGTTCCAAGGAGGAGTTGGGATACCCTCACCCGTCATGACAATAAGATATTTAGCTGGCGGAACAACGATATCCTGGCCTTTTAGTTTAACGTAGACAGTGAGATTATAATGAGTATACGGTTGAAGGTCATTGAACTGATATTCAGTGTCTTCAATCCAATCCGATGCATTTTTCCATTTAGCATCAGATTCAACCCGTGCGATAGATGGTAGAAATTGGAAGTTAACATTGGTTGGCATAGGCATCCACCAGAAGAGGAAGAGACTCGTAGCATTGGTGGAGCGTTCATCGACACCCATGATGAGTACTTGGTAAACTCTTGAGTTATTCTTGCTGCAGTCCCTCTCGTCAAATCCGTCGACGCAGTCCTCTTTACCGTCGCAATAGGACGTCCGGGGGAAGCAGCGTGTACCGTCGCATGGGAAATAACCTGGAGAACAGGATGGCGTAGTTTCTGGACTGGGATGATCCTCCTTATGGCATCCTAACTCGTCGCTACCATCAGGACACTCTGCCACGTCGTTGCAGATGTTACTGAGCGGTACGCAAGAACCATCTGTACGGCACATGAACTGATCTTCTCGACAACCTCGCGGGAGAACAGAGTCACAATGTAGTTCATCTTCGCCCATGGGACAATCATTGGCATTATCGCAGACCCAAGAATCGTCAATGCATTCACTGTTGTAGCACTGGAATTGATTATCGCGACATACGTTGGGTAATTTCGTAGTGATGGGTGCATCAGTTGGTCCATCAGGATTGCCACAGCCGATCTCATCGGAATCATCTCCACAGTCGTCGACACTGTCGCACTTCCACCAATAAGGCACGCACTTTTTATTGTTGCACATAAACATCCAGTCGTTGCAAAAATTCGTTGGCATTGTGGGAGGCAGTGGCGGAGGTGAGGTTACATCAGTACAGTTCACTTCATCAGATCCATCCAGACAATCCTTATTGCCATCGCAGTGCCAGGCTTCATATATGCATTGGTGTTTATCACCGTCGGAGCCACAAGAGAATTGCCACGGTTCGCACTTAATACTACCACAGTTAACCTCATCACTTCCATCCATACAGTCAGGTTTATTGTCGCAAACCCAAGTCCTGGGGATACATGTCTGATTCTTACCGCAGACGAATTCGTCAGACTTACAAATACTAGGATGCACAGTTGGGCAATCTTTCTCATCAGAATTGTCAAGGCAATCATCTTCTCCGTCGCATCTCCATCTATGTGATATACATCGCTTATTCTGGCACATGAACTGCGATTCGGTGCAATTCATGTAGGAGCAATTTTCCTCGTCCTTGCCGTCTGTGCAGTCTCTATCGAGATCGCAAACCCAGTATCTAGGGATGCACTTGGTACCGTCGCACTGGAAGTTGCCAGGGCTACATGTAGTCTTATGGCAGTCAGCCTCATCGGAATTATCACCACAATCATTGTCGTAATCACACCGCCATAATTCCGCAATACAAATACCGTTTGAGCATGAGAATTGATTTGCGGTACACGTATGCGCCATCTGGGGACACGTCGAATTTGCATAGGGCTTAATGCCACCTGGGCAAGTGCATTTGTTATCAGGACCCATTTCCATACCATCCGGACAAAGACAGACGTAGTTATTGTTCGGAGCGCCAAGGCAAATATGAGAGCAGCTATTATTACTCGCACATTTGTTCGTACCGGTCTGCACACTGTGGGCGAAGACTTTCAGATCCATCAAACCAGGTAGTAGTCCAATAATGCTGGTAATGCTGACACCGTGATCCTTATCAGCTACGAATATCATAGATTGTTTCCAGTCGTCCCAGTACATATTGTCCTTGAATACAGCCACCGCAAATGGATGGGAAACCCTATCATCGCCCATAATAACTTTCTTGAATCGTTTTCCTTCAAAATCTGATGAACCAATGTAATCCTCCCTAGCATCTACCCAGTAGATCCGTTCAGCTATATGATCAATAGTGATTCCTGTGAATAAAAGTGAATAATAAGATTTCATGTACAGCTGATATTTTTGTCTTGTTTACAAAATTTTCTAAAATTTTTACTCACCGTTTGGCCATTCCACTGTAGGTTTCGTAAATAATCGTTTGACGTTAGTACCGTCTAAATTGGCACGAGATACTGAAGCGTTACCAGGTGCCCAATCAGTCCAGAACATATACCCTAGCATAGGGTGAACAGCTATGCCTCTAGGCTTCTTTAGCATTTGTGGTCCTAAGATGGTCCTACGCATTCTTCCCATATTTGAAACGTCTGTCTTGATTATTTCAATTTTCATTTTAACGCCATCCACAAAGTAAAGAACATTTGAGACCCAATCCAAAGCCATTCCTTCGATAGAACTCAGATCAGTCTCCACTAGAATTTCAGGATAACTCTTTCCATCCTTAAGACACTGTCTGCCAATGGTATCATTGACGATGTCGGCCCAGTACAAGCAATTGTTTCTCATATCAAATTCGATAGCAATAACATTTTTTAAGCCATGAACAGCAAAAGGTTGTAATGTCTTTTCTTTGAGATCGATACGTGAAATATGTTCTCGTTGAGCGACCAATAAGAATTCTGGAAGTTCCTCCATCGGACATGGAATCTAAAAAATATTTTATTAATTAATGATATTTACTGCATTTATAAAATGACTATTCAGAAATATATTTCACCACAGAAAAGTTATACCTCGTCAGGTTCGAAATTCTTTTCCAATCCACCAAAACATTCGTCATCGGGTATCTTAAGGTATCCTTTAGTGCGATTATAAAATTGGCCAGGCTTGCAAGTACTTGGTATTGCATAAGGATCATAGCTCGTCATGCTCTTATTGCGAATGCAGTGATAAGGATTGCCGGTTCGCACAAAACCAACATCACACTGATAGTCATTAGCATCGCACAGACAGGTATTTAGTATAATCGGACGATCATAATTCGCATTTATGTAACAATTAACACGTGCTGCTCTTCTTTGATAAACCTCTTTACGGCCTAATATACATGGCATGGAGTATTCACTGCTAATCTCGCTGCTAGATGGCGACCAGAACTTAAAATCGTCCGCCTGACAGTCTCTTTCGAATACATTTTTCAAATCCACTTTAACTATTAGCCACTGGTGATGTCCATTAGTCGATCCAAACATAGTGAAAACAGTTGTATTCTCCCCAGGTTCTGTCATGAGGCCATATACACGCAGAACTTCAGCACTGAACGGATAAATCTGCCAAGTGTCACCCTCGTCAGTAGAATAATAAATAGAGTTGGTTTCACCACGTGATTTAAAATACTTGACAGCTACTAAAACGCCACCGTGATCACCCATATTAAAGAAATAATAATCTCGCAGTACTTGCTTCCAAGTAAGACCAGCATCTCTAGAGACGTACAATGCAGGATGACCTTTAAGACTCGCTCCTATCACTCCAGTGGCCATTATAATACCAGGTGCCGATTTTGAACTCATTATCGATACCGATCTCGTTACTGGATACAATTGACTGAACTTCTGACTCAAGTGCAATGAGCAATTTCCAGTGCAAGGTATGTAAAAGCCTTCGCTGTTTGTCGTAGGTGCTTTAATAGGGTTCCAAGTGACTCCATGATCAAATGTTATCAAAGATACTAAGTTTTCTGGACCGATTGATTCTACTTTTGGTATTTCTTTTACTTGAGATGCAATGTATATTCCACGTAACCCTTCTACCTTGTAGAAGTCGGTGAAGGCTTCGTCGGCAACCTCGCTAAAATTTGCAAAACATATAACTGTGTTACCAAGTCATCAGTATAGTGTGATAATAAAATTATCAAAGTAAAACCTGTCTCACCTTAACCAGCTATCTTTCCATGTATTATTAGGGAAAAACGTGAGTATTCTTTCCAGGGACAATATGAAAGTTGCTGTCTTGTCGTCAATTGTTTCGGATACATAGAGATTGACGATGGTCTCACTGTGCGAAACAGCAATGAAAACCCTATTGTGAGACACGTCAACAATGTGATAGTCACGACGATTCAGTTCAGAATTAAACTCGGCCTTCACAAACGACTGATTCTTGTACGATATGTAGAGATCCAAGTTGTTCTATGAAAAAACAAATAATATCAATACTTGTGAAGTCATAACAATTAAAGGGGAAAACCCGTTCGCATACTCATTAGCAGTAGAGCAATAAACTGCATGCAACGTAACCTAACGAAGAAATAATTGCATCTTACATCAGAGGTTTTCATCGTAGCAAACATATAATCTCCTTTAATCTGAAAGTCTTCGACATGGCTGATAATGAAGTTATAGGTTGTAAAATGTTCGGATATTTCCACAGGCAATACAGTATTATAACCAGTTGGCTCCATACGTTCAATCAGTAGCTTTCTCGGCATCGTCGGTGTCCAGAAGAAAGCTTTCACATATACCTGGAGAATACTCCAGGTCTTTCCCATATCTGTTGTTAGCCATAACTGTGAGCAGAATATTTTCACATTAATATATCGAAGTATCGTCTAAAAATCATTATAAAAATAATGTATAACCCACCATCCGCTTTGGACTGACTTTATCCAATGCCAAAAAGATGTTAGGATTCTCTTCGTGAAATGAAATTTCACTAGGTTGAAATGTTAACTTGATTCGTGTGATATTTTTGCCATTATCAGTTGTAACGAAGATCAAACTGTTCCCAATGTCAGCGAAGACACACTGTACGAAAGACATTAAATTTTACTAGTAGCTATATGTCCTGATTAATTGTAAGGTAACAAAGGAAGCCAGCGATACAGGGAGATTATAGAAGTAATGTAGTTACAAGAAAGATATAGTTTCCCAGAGACTTAGAGGCTTCTGCATTCTGTTTTACCGTCTTTTACTTGCTTCTAGATAGATCCATAGGATTACAAGAAAAATAAGCATAAGAAAAAGTACAGGGTGGATGACAAGAAATTAATGATAAAGCTGTAATTTGATATACAAAGGGAGCTCGTTTATTCCATAAGCATTATCAATAAGTAAGATGATAAGAAATGAATCATCTGTTTTCCCAGATAAAGATTATCCACTGGTAATGCGAACAACTTACGCAAACACTTCAAGGATTTAATGTATAAATGTATAAATCAATGTATAAATTAAACCTGACTGTTACTCTACCAAATATTACCAATCATTGAATGAGTATATTAATAAATTCCGTAAGTCAAGAAATCAAGCAAAATACAACACTCATTTATAATTGTTCAAATAAACTAAATCTTGCTTCCAACGGCGTTAACAGTATCCTCACAAACCGATAAAAAAAACTACAGAAGAATCTGGTAATAAACATACAGAACCGCAAATAAAAAAAAACGCCAATCAAAAGCAAAAATAACAAAAGTTCGACGGTATAAAAATGATCTAGTTAATCTTATATAACGCATAACATGCATCGTACAACGTTCTTATATACAGGATCACCCGCCCTAGAATTCGCAGATAACTCACGTGGGTATTGAACTTCGGATGGTTGTAGAATTTATCCAAAGATGCGTAGGATGCATCAGGCTCATCAGATATTTTGAACAAATCAGTCTTGTTCTCGAAGCTATCGCCATAATCGTAACTGATATAAACAGCACTGGGATTGGCCGGTGCAGGAAATCTCGGTTGCATCCGCGACAAAGGCGTCGTGCTGTCTCTTGCCAAGCATATTATAACGTTGGAGCCCTCACCAACCCAATGTACCATCAACTGTTGATGAGCATCCTTGAGGGCATTAACCTGAAACACAGAGATATGATTAGTTACTCCATCTGCAGAGAAAAAGAATGTTGGTTCACATATCAAGGGTGAATAACGCGCGAGTAACAATGGCAAATGTTAGTGTACAAGGTGAACAGAATGATAACTGTTTAATATATATTAATGCAGTGCGAAGCGGTTTTATCAGTGATAGTCGTGGGCATCATCAAACCTCCTGGTATTATATACCCTCCTTCAATTGTCTTAATTGCTCTGTGTTAAAAGAAAATAAGGCATTTCATACCAAGATAAACAATTCGTATATAATTTTGCTAAAATTAACGAAAAAAGTTTGACTAAATGGTTCCAAGAACGTATTAATGATGAGCAAGGCTATAACTCGTAAGAAGAAGAAATTACGGATGATAAAATAGACTGGCTTAGTCTTACTCAGGCTCCGACTCACCGGTTGAAATCTTAAAGTGCATTGCGTCATTCGTATTCAGTAGCTGTGAAGGATGATGCAGAAGAATTCAATTTACATGGATCAAGGACTACGTGTTAATGTGAAATTGGTAGAAAACAAAAAAAAAACAGCAACGACGGAAAATCATCGGCGTGTATCGCCAAGACTCTAGCTATAAAAATTATTTACGCTTCTGTTTCATATTGTTAGATACCTATGTCTCGTTTAGCTCTGACATCGAAAGCAGATTACAGTATCAACAATATGCACGTAATTCGGGGATTACCATTAGCGGACATTGACTACGGAGAAGATGTTCAAACATGAAGTTTGAACCTCTTCGCCATGCATATGTATGTATCATTATCTACGTGGACATCCCGTGACGGGTTCATGACTAATTTTTACGCGATATAATATATCGTGAATGATTTAAATATCACGGCAATAACTAACCAGAAAATTTACTTTGTAATAAATTCTATTAATTTTTATTATGGAGACTCTTTCATGTATGGCGTCGGTACAGAGCTTCCCATTGTCTTATAATACATTGAATGCAACTGTAGAATTTGATTCACATTGGATCCATTGATAATCACATATGAGAAAGTGATAGCAGAATCTAGAGACGTCTCTGTCGAGCAATCAGGATAAATGAGACAAATTGGCAGATGAAGATAGAAAGAGAACAACGTGCTGTGGCCAATTACGTTATTCGGATTGTGAAGCTTTTAAATGGCTCTTCATCTGAACAATACTCGTAGATAATCGACACAGCTTCGGCTGCAATTTTTTTTGCAACGTATCTCGCAGAGCAGAGTGAGCAGGTTATGGATTAAGATGTTAGAAGCATCGTCCCTAAGAAAATAATTAATTAATTGTAGATAGTGTAAAGGATGGAGTAGAAGTGTCGCGACGCTCGATTAGAATACTTCATCCCGAATTTATCCGTTCACAAGCGTTGTTTGTTGGAAGATATTTTACTTGCCGTAAAATAAACAGTGCAAATAATATCCTTGATAAGAATCGCCACGTGATTTTGATAACGGCCGACCCACGGGACCGCCCATATCATACTTTCTTCATAAATATTTTATCAGTATAGATATTTTGTTATTGAGAAATAATTTCACACGGAGAAGCCATTTATAAACTGTCTCCCACGTAATTAATTAATACTTGGATATCAGTAATGATAATTATATTAAAAGTCATACAAGTTAAGCACGTAGAGGTAAACGTTAAATTATACCAATCTACTTTAACCCTTAATTTCTGGAGCACGTCTTCTGATAAAATATCTTTATCAAAAATGTTAAGATGTACGTGTTTTCGTATTTGACGTACAGGAAATTGCGTCATATCTGGTGAATTACCGGGAAATAGTGCCAGATAAAAAACGAAAAGTAAAAAAGGGGGACAACATTGCTTGAGGCAAATAAAATCAGACGAGAGCGGTGATGTATGCGTCTAATTAAGAATAACGCAGGCTTTGGCACAATTTAACCTATTAAACATCCCATATCCTGAAACTGATGTTGAGACTAGAGCTAATCGAGGAACGGTACCCCGGAAGAGGAATATTCTGCAAAATATATATGAGGAAGCCAAGTACGCAACGGTTATATACGTTTGCATGTCAATAACATAGAGGATACGTGACACAGCATTGTTTTTCTTTCTGAACGAACTAATCTACAGTTGGAAGACGCACTTGGTTCTTTATACATCTATTTTCGAAACACCGACTCATATTATATATGTTTATACACACATGCCTGGATGTATGCAGTTTAATATATTTTTTAAATCAAGCATATTTTTAAGAAGTTGATATATCGTCCGTACAGAATTGTAAAACGTCAGCGGACTGACACAAGTTTGTGGAGGGAAGTTTCAATATCAATATTTCTGTTTGCAATAATCGTGGCGTTTATCGGTCTAAAAAATGAATCTCTTACGAAGGCTAAATAGCAATTTTTATAAAAAAAATATATATATGGGAAATTGTTGCACTCACCTTGGTCGTAATGTTCGGTGTAGTCTTCGCTGTAGGAGCATCCCTTCGAGTACGTTCAAATGACGTTTCTTCATCGTGGAAAGTTTGCGGCCTGTTGATAATTATAGGCGACTGACGATTGGAAATAACGTCGTCCGAAGAAATATGAAGATGATTTGCTCTGTCACCGAACCTCTCACCATAATTATAATTAATTAAGAGAAACAGATGTAAAATCAAGGTAAAGTGGTAGAAGGCCGACGTCACCCGGGCGGCCATCTTGTCCAGACTGACTTTTTCTAATGGTCAACATAAATCGCTGAGGGAAACAAGATGCACAACTTCACTAGGAAATATATTCCCCACTTAGTAACTGATGCGCTTGCGCAGCTGAACTGTTTCCTGGGTTTTAGTCTGTCTTCGAATGCAGAGTGCGCTGCGTTCATTCTATGCACTCTCATTGGCTGTTGATTATCTAGCTCACAGAGAAGATCGATCTTGACCAATCCCGAAGAATCTGTTTTGTATCACCTAACATAACTCGAATTATGATTAATACATTATCAACTGTACCGCAGTGCTAGTTTATCACTAGATTGAATGTCTCGCTCAATTTTTAAAGAATAATTTTAGAGCGTGAGGTTGACGTACACAATAGAAATTATTAATTACAAATAACGAGTTGCTCCGAAAACCCCTTCAAGAAATGATATTCTTGTAAAATAACATTTCAACGAAGTAACACTGGATGCTACGAATAATGTAATTTCCAAATACATGATAGTACTTCGAAAAATTATAAATATATTTGGTAGTTGTTCAATTGAAATTGATGGTTTATTTTATATTTTTACCGTCGAGAAAATTTGATGACGTATGTATATCATTATTCATACTGTTATACCAGAAGAGCCTTTGTTGTCATGAATAATTTCCATTATCTTATCAGTTACTTCATTTAATGAATGCACACGAGATAAGATGTGAAATTAATCCGACACGACGCTAATCAGCAACTACAAACTGGTAAATAAGAATCATAATAAAAGTGGTACTTCGATCGAGGCAACGAGTAAACGCTTTTAATGAAGACCCCCAGATGTAATAATAAAAGTATATTAGATAATGGGTTTCATTTCCTGATGGCTCTGGCAGCCCCTACTCTCTGTCATCAGACCCATTTAAACCCATACTTCTCATCTGCTCACGCTACCACTAGTATCTATAAGTCGTACAGGAGAGTCCATTGTGATGGGAAGAATTCTCGTCATTGCTGAGAAATTCGTAGCTGGCGGCTCATACTTCTGGAATTTAATTTAACCCTTCACTAAATCGGTTGTGCTAGGGGTGAAACTTTAAAGGGCACATAACTTACGAATGACATAAGATATTGTTATAAGACAGCCAGTATTATTACTCAATTTTATAAAAGAAACCTTAAAATGAATTTATTTAAAAACAATTTTATTTCTGCATTACGAAGAATTGTGGCCAGGAATCCTAACCTTCAATGATTCAATAATGTAATAGAAAATCATTTGAAAACAACAATAACGTTTTTCAAATTAGACGTATAAAATCGATGATATTATACTACTAGAAAATATTGGCATTCCGGAATGTCTATGAATTCTACAAATTCAAAATAATACACGAAGCCGTCGTAATCGAGACGTCAGAAGGCGAAACAAGTTTTCAAGTAGTCTTGAAATCGAGGTTATGAAATTCTCCAGTCATTAAGAAAAGACGTAAGACGTGTATAGGATGTTTTCACACTAATATCAGGAGCATTACCTCTGTGATGGTTGTACGAGATAAACCTGTCTCAATATTGTGTAATCGTTTATTCAATAATGATAATATTCCTTCCCAAGCAGTCAATAAATTCGAATCCTGCTCTCGCTCGACAAATTCAAAGTAAAGTCCATGGTCCAATATAAAAGCATAGTATTATTATTATTATTCTGCTATACGAAAGGATCACATCGAACGTGTCTCCATTCCATTGGGTATTACCAATCTCATCAGTCATCAATACGTAATATCCGAAAAGAAGCACTTACAAAGTGTCACGCACAGATGTGAATGCGGCGTGTGCCTGTTGGCAAGTGTCATGAGTATGTTAATGCAAAAGTTGTAATTCCATCGATTAAAAAAGCTACAAAAGGTCACGTTAAAATGCGCACGGCACTAGAATTAATGTACGCTTATTATTCGCAGCAATTTAAAGCGGTTAAAACAATCTTTCAATTTCTCACTTTCCCTCCCTCTCGTTCTTTCTCACTCTATAGCTGGATTTGGACACTCGTGTATTTTCTTCTCAAACGATATTCGAAACACGCTGTAGACGCATTCACTCCGCTCTATGACTATGAGTAATGTACAGGCTACTCAATGGTAGTAGTATATATCTATATATAGTCACTGATTGGCAGAGAATATTATACAATAATAATTAATATACGATGATGTGTGTATGTACTTCCATTGAAATATCGCGTATACCCCTAAAGAGGGATTGTGGCTTTTAATGATTTTTATAATTAAAACCAATGTGCACAGGATGACTTTCGAATGAAATACCAAGCCAGAGCGAGGGTTCGTTTTCAAATACATTGAAAAAGCAGGCTCCTAGCGTAATGCTAACAATACAGTAATGTAATGATTCGCGAGACTCGATTTGTAATTTTCCATTCCTGCCAAAGAAGTTTTTATATCCCCCGTCGCAGAGGCTGCCGCGTCTTTCTTCCTCTTGTTAAAATGTAAACTCGTCGATGCTCAGAAGTAAATGTTTCCATAAGTATAATTTATCACTGAAGGAATTTACTTGCGAGCATGGACGAGTGTAATTTCTCGTTTGCCTTTCACACAGGAAGGTAATACTGTATGATGCATTGGTAAGTTGAAGCCTTGTTACTTTTCTAAGACTATACAATATGACGCCTGTGTCAGGGCGAGAACAGACTTATTTGGCAGGAATAGTCTGCGGCTATCACTTGTACAATAATTATATATTATCTATAATTATTAATAATTTTCATTTCACATAACTTATTTATCCTCTTTATTAATTTTTTATATTTATATATATATATATATAAAAAAACGGAGCGACATTATATCAGTTTGTATTTCAGTTTAGCGACGCGACTCGGCGTTTTTCTTTTGCGGTTTTAAACGAAAATCAAGAGCAATGAAGAAACGAAGAACTTGGTGCGAATGTCGCAAGTTTTACTTCCTTTTTTTTTTCCTTCGTTCGTCAACCAAATACTCGTACGAGTCTCTGGTCTTGTTCTTTCTGTTTTTCCTTTTACTTTCGATGTCGAAATCAAGATTCTCCCTCTCAAGGGCCTCTTGTTCATTTTGTACATACGAGTCCCCCGCGCGTATATTTCATTCATTTTATTCGTATTCAAATAATATAAATCGATGACACTTTAAGCTGACCTTACGAATCAATCTCTTTAGTCAATTTTAAGTGATGCTTATTGTTGCTGCTGCTGCGTGTGCATCGATGCAAGTCGCGTTCGCTCGAAGAGCAAGGAAAAGGAAAAGTACGAGAAAGTCTCTTAAATATAAAGCATCGTAGCCTCAAAGCTGTCTACTGAAGTTCGCGATAGTCGATATTTTTCTTTGTCTCTCTTTCGCGTTAAATCTCAAACTGGGCCTTCTTACGTACCGAGAGAGGGAAGAAAGAAAAACAAAGAAAAATTAAACAAAATGAACTCGGATAAATATTATAAAAGTAACAATTAGGAAAATACTATAGCTCGTACGCTACATTACTTGCACAGGTCCATATCGAGAGCGACCAAGTTTTCCGACTCTCGACAAAAGATTTCACGCCAGGCTGATACTGCGATGCGCATGCGCGAACGTGTCAGTAAGGACGATTAATTATTTATTTGTTTATTACTTCATTTTTTTCCTCATTCGCTTTTGCTTTCTAGTCAAACAGGAAATCGGGATCGTATTTTAACGCGCTAGTCCGATTCAATGGAGCCATACCGTTTTGCGAAGGTCTAAAGAATGAAATAGTTACTCTTATCGTTTTCGAAGAATTATATTATAGTTGGGATCGTATAGGAGGAAACTCTCTTTAATTATTACAGCTTTTAATATTCTCTCAAGTGTGATCTCGCCTCACTCGTTATTATATTCTTCGTCGTCATCTCTCTCTTTCTCTCTCTCTCTCTCTTAGATCCATGGTATCCTTAACGTTCGTTAAAAGCTATTTCATTAGATTATATCGTCCCAAGTTGGCGTAGTCCTTAATAAAATACATACGCAGTGTATATGGCAGTAGTTAAAACGCAAACCTGACAGTCTGCACGAAACAAAGGAAATACAGAATGTCTGTACAATACAATGTTGTGATTGGTCGTTACATAGTAATAAGAAAAAACGTACACAAACTTTGGTAAAACATCGTGAGTAAATTGAAAAAAGAGTTAACAAGGGAAAAAATTAATTTAACGCAAGACACGGTGAACACTTGAACAATAACGTGAATACAATGTCGCGAAAACTTGTGTACGAATGAAAAGTGACGAGATGATAGAAAATAATAAATCCCACTGTAATTGTCTGTCACAATGTTGAAACCGGACAATTACATTGCCTATAAAATAACCATACTTCGCGCAAGCTCTTATCGAAGTCATTTCAAGTTTGTCAGACAATTGCAATAAGGATCCTTGGGGCGTCCAAAAAATTTAAGTAAAAATTTCGACGACGCTAACTTGGGACGGCGAATGTTACGTCTTCGTACCATTTGTCCTTAGCGATAGTGCGAGACTGTCTAAAATTTCGACGAGCTTATTATGACGGGATATCCAAGGGGGAATCCCCGAAAATCCAATGCACGCTCGCCAATAACATTCGTTACATGTTGCGCGCCATAATTTAAAATTCAAAAGCGCGTCGATGGATTTTCGTTAATTCCCATTGGTCCCCGTTTATCATTTCGGGCTAATAAACGACACCATCTTCTAAATCTCTTGAATGATCAGTAATTAGCGTTGCTTTAACCATGTAGATCGAGGAAACATTACTTTTTTTTTTTCATCTGCTTTCTTTTTCTTTAACTTCTTGTTGCGCTGGCGCATACTGGCGGCTTACCATCGCTTCACTGCTCCAACTTAGCTGTAAAATTCGCAAAGCAAATAGAGAAACGCAGATTAGTACGTCTATAAACATCAATACAGATTGGATGGCAACAAAAAGAGCTCGCCAGAAACAATTGTTGTACCCTCGCGTATCCCCATTCTCATTGGATACGCTGCACTGTACGACAAAGTCGACGCAACTCTTGTGTACTTTCTAAGGAGCACTTCGTATTTGTGCAACAACGTTAAACTTGAGTGCACTTTACTTAATCGACCATCCACTCTAGACTATTTGGATTAACGCCTTTAATATCTGCTTCGTATATGAGCGTCATCCTTTGCTAATAAAAATCATTCAAAACACGATAACTTATACGTGATCATACCGCGATCCGAATAAGATTGCCCCGTGTATCTTTATTTTTGAATAATTATGATTAGTCTTTGATTATTTTTTTTTTCAAATATATCACTGGTACTAAGAAATAATTTCTCTTTAATATTCAAAGACATCCTTGAATCATCCCAATGATTCCTTTCATCACAAAGTACAGGAGTCCAAGATACGATGTCTTTAAATAGCAGCAGTAAAAGCATGACAAATAAATGATCATGTGATGAGATGCGGTGATAAGAAATAATGATTAGAAAAAAAATATATATATATATGCATTACTGCAATGTAAGCTAACATCGATACACAGTACCTCTTGACATCTACATACCAATACGAACCAACCAAATCTCTTTGTACTGAAACGAAAGAAACTTAAGCAAACAAGCACCTAGTGTTCAGCCGATTATGCAGCTGTCGCACGGCTGAAACAGACTCCTGTGTTTCATACGTATCGTATCATATCTTCTAAGAACTTTAACATTTACTTTGTGCCTCAGAGTAACGTAAACAACACTACTATTCGCATCAGTAAATTGTATATCGGATAACAAATTTATAATTGTACTTAACGGGCAGCCGCAGTATTTACATTTTGAAATTTTTGCTTGAACTTACAGACAGACAATTTCACGTATGAAACACACGTAGCTGCGAGTGCCGCGCGCGGTTCTCCAATTTTCAGGAGTACTTTTACGTCATTCCGCATTCACAATTGGAAGAACATTCCTCTCGTAATCTCCAAGAAACTAATAATGACAACTTAAAGATCAACTAAAAGTATAATGATAAGGACGAAAGGAGGAAAATAAAAGAAAATAATATTAATAATAAATAAGTGGTATGATTATCTCTTAAATCGTGCAATAGTACGACGTTAACGATCTAGGATTAGTATGCGACTCACCGCGTCTAAATGTTGTTCCAATTGTGTACTGTTTTCGTTACGTTCATTGGTTTCGCTTTCTACTTTTTGGCTTTTCTAAAATATGATAAATGCAATGTGATCGAATGCGTGTGCCTTGCTAGCGCTGTCGATATGATTCGTTGAATTGTACGGGCGGATAACCTCGGGTTGCGATTTTCTGGGCACATTGCTACTTTATCTTTCTCGCTCTCCGAGGTCATCGCTCGGCTAGACGATGATGGCTACACTGTCTCTCTCTCTCTCTCTCGCGATCAATCAGCTTCGCTATCATTCTGTCATACAATCACACAATCATTTCCTATCATTCAATATGATTATAGCATGATGCTGCTCAGAGCCTTAAACTACGAAACGCTTTATATACCAGTGAATAAAAATAACTCTCTGATCGATCAATAAGAATCCTTGAACGTCGTCGCTGTCAATCGATGAGAAAAATAGATGAAGAAAATTTATAATACATTCGTCGAGTTGATTTTACGGCTGAGAAAGTTGTGCACTTGTTTCGTTACTTATGATCCATCGATTTCAGCCATCGATCGTTCCTGTCTTCGAGGAGCGCGCCGATCCAGCGACTAGAAAAAGTAATTTGTATAGAAATAGAATTTTTATAAGGATACTCACTTTTTCTTGAGAGTGAAGAAACTACGCCGCTTGGTCTCGGCTTGTGTTGGTGCTGGCAAAGTATGTGCCCTGGATGTGCCCGCACCTGACGTACCCTGTGCGGCCTGATTCAAAACTGAAACCCACTCTAGCATTTCCGCGTCATCTTTCGCCTGGAACAGGAAGTCGGCTCCGCTTTGCGATCTATATAAAAAAAAACGTGAAATATATTATTAATAAAAAGAAAGTCTAATGAATTCTTTGGAATCTTCTATAACATTGATATCCGCCCACGTACTTTACTCGGAAGACGTGTTTCTTCTTGGTGTAATCGCTTGCCACGATGACAGTAGCTCCTCGAAGATCAAGAGAAGGTTCACCCTTGTATGGTTGATCGGGCGCAGATTTGTACGATTTTTGATCTTTGTATGCGACAAGACTCTGTCCGCGTACGACCATGTAGACTTTGTCCCAGGATCGATTGCTAGCCTTCTTCGTCGTGTTTTCCCATTCGTGCTTTCGCACCAGGGTACCCTCGAATTCGTCATCGCTTGGACTTCTTTGTTCTGTGAAGTAGAAAATAACATTAATCAGACACATGAAGATAAAAGAAGTATCGTGTATCGGGTTGACATTGCAAATTATTGAATTACAGAACGTGCAGAATAAGGCAATTGAGACATAAACCTTCATCAGGCCAATTCGTTTATACATATATTGAATTAATAAGTAAGTATATGATTGGATTTATAAACATGGCGAATTAGTACACTCCGTAAGACTTCATGATAACTGCATGAACGATGTTCCCGTGCTGTGGATTACATCTGAAATATATTATGAAAATGATTAGAAGGAAATTATTATAACCGATGATCAGCAAGGTTCCTGTCCTTGGCCTTTCAGCATGTGCAGAGTCCTAGGGTTACTAGTTGCTTACTTAGAAGTCAAATAGGTATGATTCAATGATTACTGAAGTGGTTAGTATTGGCAATAAAAATTTTTCCCTCATCCATTCTTCAAAATG
The DNA here is from genome assembly GCA_030142615.1 of Syrista parreyssii. Classification (NCBI taxonomy): domain Eukaryota; kingdom Metazoa; phylum Arthropoda; class Insecta; order Hymenoptera; family Cephidae; genus Syrista; species Syrista parreyssii. Next base: position 2,023,525 of record JARQTG010000188.1, on the reverse strand, counting down.
GCTGCCTCTCATTATGATTATTTGCTCGCTTGACTTACCAGAGACACTATGTTCATCATCGCTCACACCGCTGCGATCTAAGCTCGGCGACTTGGCTGACTTTTTCCAACGGAAACTTCGGAATGGCGACTTGCTGCGACTGCGTTCCTTACTGCGTCTCAATGTACCGGATTCCGAGCCGCTTCCACCCTTTGGAGCTTTATAGTGTACACAACACACAGGTTTTTCTTTTTAATCGATCATTCGTTACTTACTCGTTACTCTTGCCTTTACGGCATCTCGTAGGGTGCTTGAACAAACCCTGCTGGCTATTATTCTCAATATCCACGTATCCATACAGTATATAATAAAATCGAAAGTGCTCGTATAATTTCTTTTTACAAAACGCTCTCATGCCACATGCTTCATGCAGTAACTATGATATTCAACAGAAGCTACGGGAAGCTCTGGAGAATTTACAGGTAAACTGAACATCCAAGACTATCTGAACACAGTCTAGTGTAAAACGGACAATCGACAGTTAGACTTTTTGTGTGCGTTTGACAGTCGTACCAACAAATTTCAGTGACTGTCAGCGAACGAAAAATATAATTTTGAAATGTGTGAAATATCGAGTAGTTGTTGTAAGATCGAGTCGAGAGAAAATCCCGTTCCTGTACAAAGACAATCCATACCGTCTCTATTAGAACCAGCACCATACTGGTCCAGTTTAGCAGTCGTTCAGACACAGATTAAGGAAATCTCATTAAATGATTACAAAGGAAAATATCTGATATTACTTTTCTATCCTCAAGACTTTACGTTCGTGTGTCCCACAGAACTGATACAGTTCAGTGAACGAATACAGGAGTTCCATAGTCTCGGTACGAATTGACAAACCTGAATACTATTTTATTGAGACTCAATAATTTTTTTTTATCACAAAAGATAGCGAAGTTGTGGCAGTATCCACGGATTCTGTCTATACCCATTTAGTGTGGATAACCACGCCACGCAAAAAGGGTGGTTTGTGTGAGATGAATATCCCATTTCTGTCTGATAAAAGTCACAAGATCTCCAGAGATTACGGTGTCCTGAATGAGAGTGCTGGGATAGCGCTGAGAGCGTTATTTGTCATTGACGACAAACAGATCATCCGCCAAGTTAGTCTTAATGACTGTATGGTTGCCAGATCTGTGGACGAAGCTTTGCGTCTTATTCAAGCTTCTCAATTCGTCGACAAATATGGAGACGTTTGTCCAGCTGGACCCAAAACACCGAGAGAAACATCTGTCCCGAATACGAAAAAATACGAGAAATATTTCGATACGTAATAACCAATAGTTCGATAATTCATGTCAAATGATATCCCATAACGAGACCTTCAAGTGGGACTGATATTAAATTTCTATCCTTCGTATGACTGGGATAAAATTGTCTTTTTTCCCTTTCCGTTTTTTTATCGTACACTTACTTGTCGGAGTAGTCGGGATGGAAACTGGAGATTTCGGAGTTGTCGGTGTAACGGGTTGCGACGATGCCACTTCCGGCGACGACAATCGCGCAGGCTTCTGAACATGCACTACACCACACCAATTACAAAATCATGCTAATATACAAAAATTAATTGATCTACTTAATTAAGAAATGCGCCAAATATACGTGTGGGATTGATATGCGCTTATGTAATTATAACTATCAGTAAATATGTCATTTTTGTTATTCATTAAAAAAAAAAAGCAAAAGCGTTTTGCAAAAGATTCAAAAAGGAATTAGTGTATTACTTTTGCCTAAGTTGTTCACTGTCATTGAAATGTTAATAGAAATACTAAGCAAGCTAGTTAGAAATGACAGTCATTTAATGAAATGAATGATATACCACTTCGTAGAATGTCTACGCAGCTCTCTGAGATTCAATATTTTGACTCGAAGAGACAATAATTTGTTTCGAAGGAGTGCAAGTTGTGTTCAAACATTTAAACAGCAAATAATCAAGGAATGGTCGCGCGCTTTTATTCCACATTTAAAAAGCATTGAGTTGGGGTGACGTGATCGCCCCGACCGACTGATGCCCAGTTAATAACAAATACATCAATAGATGAAGCGACAAATTTAAATAAAATTTTTAGCAAAACTCCAAATTATACTATCAACATGCCACCTTACCTTTTTATAGACAGAGAGAGGCACAGAATTAGACAAAAAAGAAATGGATTTGGCAATATTCAGAGCATAGGCTTTAAGTAAGCGCCATAACGATTAAACGTAGGACATTGCTCGCCCTTACCTAGCGCTTAAGAGAAATATTTTTTAAGGACAGTAAAACAGTTTCTTGAAATAGAAATTACAGCAACTTGGAACTGCGACGAAGTGGTCTAATAATTGTCACTTGACACGAGTAACTGAACGAGCTTAGAATTTTAAAAAGAAGGAAAAAACGACATACAGTACTATTACTTTCATTGAATAAAATATTTTGTTGGACATTATCTAGATTCCAAGCTCGTACAGTTGCCCTACAAAGGTTATCCTCAAGCCGACAATCAATCCTGACCATTTTGACTAATCCTCTAACAAGTATGTCTAAACGTTGTCAGATGATATGTGACGAGAGTGGGCATCACCAGGGTGTAGATTAACGCCATCACCTGCTTTTATAGGAAACACGTTAACAGAAGCAAGTATAGACACTGGAGAATATAAAATCATAGACAAAGGAGAGATCATGATTGCGATAGATGCAGTGTGTGGCTGCAATGTGCTGAAAGGTTTAAGGTTGTTAATTAGGCGCAAATTAAGTGCCAAGGTTGATTAAGAACAGATCTTAGGTACTACCATTAATATATAGACATTACTTCTAGATGCTATTCCTTCACCAGCAGATACAAAAATTCGTTTGCAATGAGTTATACTCGTACTACGACGACAATGTTGTACTATTCTTTTTAAATGGCAGCAACAAGGAAATATTATGTGTCGTGGCCGTACGAATATTACGTTGCACTTAACTAATGTGGCGAGCCGTTCGATGGGACAGATTTTCAGAGGACACTCACCTTCCTTGGGCTTTTCTTGGGGCTGTGGCGTTCGTGTGGAAGCCTTGCGTAGTGCCACTGTGGTTCGTGCATTCCGTGCCGCATTTTTGGGGTGCATTCAGGATAATTTTAAGGTCAAACGGATATTAATTACAGGACGGATCGGTTGTGGGTCGGGTACAGAAAGAAGGCAAAAATAAACGTGCTGTTAGCAATGTCATGCTAAGTCAGAAGAGAATACTATCACGAGAGCAGAAAGTTTTAGAGAAGAAGATACAAACAGAAAAAAAAATTAATTTCAACCTTTCTGAACTCGTGATGATAAAGATTAATTAATTATTACAGTGAAGCTTCTCGAAAGTATCTAGCAGAGTCTTGGCTGCCTTATATGATAAATACCGAGTCAAAAGTTTGTAGTTTGAAAAAAATGAGAAAATCGAACACAGCCTCAAATGTTAAAAGTTATCGTACGTATAGGTTAAAATAATCCAATTAATAATATCGCGTTTCTATATGCGGCACGCCAAATGATAATTTTGATTTTACTGTGCCGTACTCTGCCGTGCATTCAAACACTGTTTTTACGGGCACATTGCCATCAGACAAAGTTTATTTCTGTCGTACCGTGAGAATCGTCTTCTGCTCCATGTTCTCCGCTCGGTGACCCATCGACTTCGACCCTACAGTAGAAGAATTAAATAATATATAGACGCATTGTTTAAATGTACGCATAATAAATTAAAGAATATCGAAGAAAAATGATTTCTGTACTTTTCACTGGGCGGTTCGTCCGGACTAGTAACTGGAGTTGCCCTGGCGAGCCTTGCAGCTTCTGCTGCTGCTGCTTCCTCTCTCTTACGCCTCTCTTCTTCTTCTCTTTCCTGTTCTCGTCTCTTTAACTCCTTCAGCTCGAACTATAATGGAATTAGTATTAATAACGACTGTACTTTTGACGTTTAGGTGGGCGCATGCTACTTACATTTCCCTCACCAGATTCCAAGAATAGATTTTCTACAGTGGGAATAGGAAATAAGGGAGTTATCGATCTTTTCACATCTAAACCATTAGATATATCCAAGTTATTTCTAATTTTTTGTTTTGGTAGACTCTTTGGTAATTCTAAGATTACTTGTTCCTCTTGTTCACATTTTGGTAACGTCGAGTAGTGGAGTGAAAAGTCGGTTTTAGAATTGTTATAGACAGCACGCTCGGCCATGATAAATTTCATGTTGATATCTAGAGTTTTATTCATTGAAGAAGTCTGCGTTAGGTCATCTGTTAGTTCTTGGATCTGATGATGCAATTTTCGGATATTATGTATCGAATTTTCCAAATCCAAACTTTCTCGTTTATCTAGATAAAATACGTCATCGTACATATTTGTCATATTATCATAGATATTTTGGTTACTGTATTTATGTTCCTGCTCCACAAACTCCTCAACATCTGGTTCACGTTCAGTCTTTATGAAGTCTGAGACTAATGGAAACTTTGTATCTTTGACTTTTATATTTTGACTATTAGAATTAGGACTATCAGACTTATTAAATGACTGCTGAGGTTCGGTATCGTCAGCTGAGAAATATTCTTCGGTTGACTCATAATCTGTACACTTTGGAAACAATGGATTTTCCATTTTCCGACCTTCTCGTCTACGTGCAGCAATAGTATTTATTCGTCTCAAATTCTTCACATCACATGGAAGAATAATTTCCTCTTCGAAAACGGAAATTTCGTCATCGCAAGGTGTAATAGGGGCACTGACGTTAGAGCCCTGAGAACTTCTAACGCTATTTTTCCAATCGGAATCCCAAAGGAATGATTTGTATCGCGTCGATTTATTACCTTCCACGTTTACGTAAACCGGATAATTAATTCGCCTTCCAGTAGTCGTGAATTCTCGCCTGTAGCGACGTGCGGGTTTGTAAAAACGCTCCGAGTCAAGTACAATCTCACGCACTACAGTTCCTTGCGGACGGATATACCTTTTTGGTTTAGTGATCGAGATCGATGATTTTGGAGGATACTCTGGGACGAAGGTAAGGGTAGGACTGAATTCCGACACCGGCATGCCCATCATGAACTCACTACCAAGCACCTTCTCAGGCTACAAGGACACATAGGTAAAGAAGGCGAACGTGCAACACATGAAAAAAATTAGACATTGATCAGTGAGAGCTAATGACTTAAGGCAAATACGTGGTTTTGGCTACACTTTTTAGTCACATTGTAAAAGATGATAAAGCCTACTAATGACTCGTTATTAGACACAGAAATATATGTATCATTAGTGGAATGACTTTTTTATGACCTCTTGGATGAATCACAATGATCTTTATAGTACTACGAGTCGTGCTACATGAAGTCATCATACACCATGCACATTTACCACAAATATTTACTGTAGCTGCATTTGTATTTATGTAAGGACTTACGGTAGTGAGTCTTTCCAAGGCACTGAACCTCTCTTCCTGTGCAGCTGCGGATTTTTCAAACGCCTCGTGTTTCTTGATCAGATTTTCAACTTCGTCGATAGTATGCTGTAGTAAATGAATTAATTATAATTTAGGACATATCCTAATTTTCACATGGCAGCACACTTGTCACGACTGTGCAACATTATGTATACTTACACCAAGCTCTTGGCTCATTAGGTATGGTTCCTGGGCTATTAACCACGCCTCCGCCACAGCAGCATCTCTGGCAAACTGATACACCTCCAAAACTGAAATAAAATTCAACACAAGATCAGTCAAATGTAATTAATTATACATTGTATAAAGTGTTTTACAGAAACTTACTAAGTTGCAAGTTCTCCCAACGTTCCTCCCAGCGATGTAACAAAGCATTTCTGTGATCTGTCAGAGCGGACAGCTTCTCCTTGATCTGTGCGCTGGCATAATGATCCCTGGCTAATAAATCTTTGCCAAGATTGATGCAGGCCATCAGATTATCCTCCCTCGTATCAATCTCGGCCTTGAGGCTCTGATGATTGTTCATGAGCAACTCAACACCGGACACATCACGTGGTTTCTCAGATGTGTTCATCTGTCGTACAACATCGTCCATCCAGATCATTAACGTCCTGACCATGTTGAAGAAGCGGAACAGATCACCAGTGTCTTCGAGTTTGGCTTTCCTGCCTTCGCAGAGCGACTGAAGATTATTCCAAGCAGCGACAACTTCCGCTTCACGATTAGTGATCTCTTTAGCTTTATCGCCGGCGTAGCTTGCCTGTAGTTTTGCAGATTCCTCCTGAATCTGAGCTACCTGACTCTGAAGAGTGGATAGATCCTGTATGAAGTTGGCGTGTTTCCTTTGAAGAGCAGAAACAGAACCAGCATCACGTCCCAGTTCATCAGACATGGCGTTCTGCTTCTCAAGAATTCTACCAAGTACATCCTTGCAATCATGGAAGAATTTGTGCAGCTCCCGACTGGCGGCTAACATCTGAGTACGCGTCTCAATTAATTCGAGCAGATCCTGCCAGACCTCATTCAAACCATCCTTCCATTCAGCAATAGTTGCTGCGTCAGAATGTCCTGTTGCTATCAGTGAATCAGCAATTCCATTTACAGCTGCGACTCTTTCCGATCCTATCGCTTCAGTATCACGAGCGAATTCCTTGAATCTCTCCCAGAGGAGTGTAACGTGATCATAATCCTGACCCAATTCATGGCTACCAGCTACCAATTCCCTTTCAGCTATCCACTGTTCAAGATCATCCACTTCCCTGTTCAACATGAACAGTTGAAGAGCCTCATCTAGTTTAGCACGACGTTCCCCAGCTAGATCCTTCAATCCTGCGTACAGCTTATCAACCTGTGATTGTTTGACTGCAATCTGATCAGCTAGAGGATGTTGATCATTTATCAGCTGTCTAGCAGTCTCACCGAGTTGACGAATGGTATCTGCATAATCCTCAACAGCGTTCTCCAAAGACTCATGTTTCTTCATCAGATTCTGTGCAGAAATCTCATCCTTACCACGATCTTCAACCATCATGTACAATTCCTGTTCGCTCATCCAAGATTCAGCCTCAGTAGCGTCGAAGAAGTATTGCTGTGCCTTCTCATTCTGCAGCAATTGTTTGTTTCTATCATCGACGGCATCCTTAAGCTCGCGCCATTTTTCTGACAGGTCCGAGATCAGCTTGGTGAATTCAGAACTTGCCTCGTGGCCTTCATCGATCAATTTCTGACCGTTGTTACAAACGGAATTGATCCTAGGCTCGTGGTTCTCAATCTCGGTGCGCAACGACTGATTCTTCTTCTTAAGCATGTGAACATTAAACAGTGAATTTCCATATTCTGAACTAGTAGCCTGTGGCATCTTCTCAGCAATCCATAATTTCTCATCTTCGACATCGCGTCTGAATTGGAAAGCCTCCTTCTTCTTCTCCAAGTGATGTTGACGATCGATCAGTGGTGCCTTTAACTGAGCGAATCTCTGTGCCACCTTCTCCTTCTTACACTTGATCTCCTCCATTTTATCGTCTGGTACAGTGCGCTGAAGATGCTCAGCCTGCTTGTCCAATTCGGTTACCTGGCGTGCTTTGACGGCCATTTGGGTTTCGATCATTTGTTGCTTTTGCATAAGAATATTTACGGAAGCCAGATCAGTACCAGTGTCAGTGCTTTCGATTTGTTTCTCCAGTTCGTTCATCCAGGAGTCAATGTCATCGCAGGTCTGGTGAATAAGAACTTCCCGATTCGCATCGAAAAGTCGTTCACCCTTGTCATGTGTAGTTGTTTCCAGTTCCTCGAACTGATCACCCAACTCAACAACCTTAGGTGTGATAATATCAGCCAATTCAGGTTTCTGTTGTATGAGTTCGTCGGCAGCTTGTTGCAATTGTTGAAGACGATCCTTGTTGCTGGCAATTTCTGCCTCAAAGGCCTGGTGACGAGTCCACTTGCTGTGTACAGTCTTAGCGCTTCTGTAAGTCTCATCCTGGGCAGTGATGTGTTTCTCTTGTACCCATTCACCAAGTTCCTCGCAATCTTGCAGGAACATCTGGAGTTGCAATTGATCCTTCAATTTGTCCATTAGCTGATTAGCTTTCTCGCGGTTGATGTTTCTACGCTCGTTTATATTCTCGGCCTTCTTCTTCACTTTGTCAGCTGCGAAGTGACCCTCATCTACCAATCTTCCAGCGAACTGTACCACGGAATTAATCTTTTCATCGTTGGCATCCATGGTGGTCATGAAAGCTTCATGGCGTTTTATCATATTCTCAGCTTGTTCAAGGTTAGTAGGTGACTCGTCCTTGGCCAAGATGTGTTCCTGTTGTGAAAGCAACACTTCTGCCTGGCGTGCGTCCCGGTCGAATACTTGAAGATTCAAAGAGTTCGACAACAAGTTCTGACGATTCGCCCACATCTGGTGCAATTCCTCCCAGCCCATCTTCAAGGCATTCAATCTCTCCCTGAGGAACATGTACTGAGTATCGCCATCGCCTGCTTCACTGGTCAATCTCTCACCGTATTCCATCATCTTCTGGTAGTCTTCAGTATAATTGTCAATCTCCTCCTTGATATTTTGATGTTGGGTCAGCAGCTTCTCAGCATCAGACAAACTCGTAGGTGTGTCCTCGCTAGCGACATCAGTTTGCGTCTTGGTGAGCCATGTCTGGAAGTGATCAAGGTCACGAAGGAATCTATGGAGATCACCAGCCTCCTCCAGTTTCGCGTCGCGTTCCTTGAGCATCTGAGTAAGCTGCTCCCAGATACTACGTATCTGCGTGATTCTCTCGCGGATAATAGCTGCCTCTTCAGGATGTTCCTGCTCAATAATCTGTGCCTCCTTTTCAAGAGCATCCAGCTTAGCTTGTATAGCTGCTAGATCACGTTCCATTCCACTAAGTCTACGCTGAAGTGTCATGACACCAGTGAGGTCCATCTCCAGGCTGTCGGTCTGTTGCAGGATACGTTTCTTATCCTCAATCCAGGATACAGTCTCACGACACTCAATATGAAACGTCTGCACACCATGTGCGGAGTTGAGCTCTTCACGTTTTCCTTCAGCTTTTTCGCGAAGTTCAGCCCATTGCTGGTTCAGTTGGTTCTGACGAGTGACTATCTGCTCAGAATTAGGATGTTCTACGTGCAACAATTGTCTAGCCAGCTGGTTAACCACTGCCACACGTGACGCATTAGCGTTCATTTCCTTGTCGAAACCGTCGTAACGGTGCTTCATTATCTCGACATCCTCAATATCCTTAGCGGGAACCATGGTATCCAGCATCCTGTTCTTCTCACCAATCCATTGTTCGACACCATCAGATTCACTGAAGAGTTTGTAGAGAGACAAAGCATCGAGAAGTCGCTGTTTTCGCAGTTTGGCAAGCTCCAGGAGTTCCTTATACCTGGAGTCAATAGAAGCGAGCCTCTCAAGAACTTCTGGAGATTTGGCATCCTGTTCACCCAATTGAGATGCCTGTTGATGAAGTTGCTCAATGGTGGTAGCATAGTTCTTAAGTTCATCTGTAACATCCTTGTGTTTTTTCAATAAGGATTGTACGTTAGCTTCGTCCCTACCAACATCTTCAGACGAAACGAGACGCAGAGTATCCAGCATCCAGATGTCAATATCATCTGCATCAGCAAAGAGCTGGTGATAATCAACAGCCTCTTCCAAACGCTTACGTCTGAATGCAGCAAGGTCCAACAAGTGATTCCACATGCCCAGGATCTCTTGTAGCCTTTCTTGGATGCGATCTGAACCAAAGTGCTGCTGACGTACTAACTCGTCACCAACAGCAGCGACGGACATGAGTTGTGGTTCATGAGATTGTATTTCGTTCTCCAAAGCTTTGTGTTTTGATAGGAGTAAATTAATCGTGGTCAAATCATGACCAATATCACCCGTGGAGACAATCTGTTCTTTTTCTTTGATCCAGTTCTCCTCGTCGGCCATGTCCCAATAGAACTGCCACAGCTTTCGGGATTCCTCGAGCCTGGCGCGACGCTCAACGGCGAGACGAACAAGCTCAGCATAAGCATCCTCAAGCTGTTGTACTCTCTCCACGATAATAGTCGGATCGCAAGGACGATATCCTTCACCCTGTTCCAGGAACCTTTGACTCTGCTGCACGACTGCCTTAACTCTCTCACCCAGAACATTAATGTCAGCTTCGACGAGTGAGTGCTTCTGCAGAAGATCCTCGACCCCCATCAAATGCTTGCCATAATCATCGGTGAGTAGTCTCAACTTAATCTCTTCCATACTGTCTAGAATGTAGAGCATCTCCTGGAAGTTCTGTTGCAGCTGAAGTGACATTTCAAGTCTCACTCTCCTAGCGCGTAACAATTCTAGCAAGTAATTCCATAATCTGAGAACATTGTCTTTACGAGCGTTAATCCTCTCAATGTCATGATAGTTCTCAGCCTCAAGTTCCTGCGAGACAGCCATGACCGCTTGAACACGTTCCTCATAGGCAAAGATGTCGGTCTCAATGGCCTCGTGTTTCTTCGCAGCAGCTTCAACAGCTGCTAAATCGAAACCAAAGTTATCCTGAGACACCAATCGTTGATTCTCAGACAACCATGTTTCACGCATGCTAGCTTTTCTGTTAAATCTCGCTGCCAATTGTTCAAGCTTCTCCTGGCGAATCAACTCCTCGCGCAGGGCCAATTCGCGCTCGTGCTCGGCCTTTTCCAATCGCTCCCACGCTTTGTTGATATCAGAGATCATTTTACCCTCTTTGGGTGTATAGGGCTTCTGATTATTCGCACGCATCTTCGACTGAAGAGTAAAGAGCAACACCTCCAGATTACCCTTCTCTACAAATTTCGGAGGTTTCTCAACAGTGCGATAGTTCGAGAATTGCGAAAGCTGCGACTGCACCCCAACCAGGGAATTGGCAAAATGTCTGTCACCAAGCGCTTCAATAGTCGCCTCGATCCAGCGTAAGAGGTCGCTGGTCAGACTCTCATATTCATGTATCATGCGATCATTCTCCATAGCAATTCCAACGACCTTACCGATCCTCTTACCCTGTACAGTCTCCTGCTTCATCTTCGAGAAATAATGATAGTATGTAACCACATAGGTAATGATGGACTTCTCATCAGGATGGTCGACGAAGATGTCCTCAGCGTCCAGAAGCTTGGTGAGACCAAGTTTATCTTCAGCAACATTGAAAGCATTGTTCAGATTATAAATGGCATTTGATTTGGAGAGTTTATCGAACTGGATCAAGTCAGGACGATGCTTGTGAATGATGGCATTAAAGGCCAAACCGTCGCGCCAGGATGTTGAGAAATTTCTGACATTAACATTATGATATCCAGCTGTCTTCATTTGACACCAAAGTAACAGTGCATCCTTGGCTGATTTCGTTTCTTGGTTATCCGTCTCCTCAATGGTGATGTCTTGAATTTGGAAACGCAGAATGATGGTCCAAATCAGACCCAAACTCAATCTAGGGTTGCCATCGACAATGTCGTGCGAGCCCATATTTTCCAGATGGACGCGTTGCTCCCTCAGGAACTGCAGTGCCTTGTCAACATTCTCCAGGCAATGGATACGCATCTTTCCCTTCGTCGGCCGTGGTAACCGTTCTCCGGAGAGTATCTCCAGGAGCTTTATCAGCATCTTTCCATCTCGAAGATCCACGTAGAGGTCCCCGATGCGACAGGAGCATCGTACAAGGTGCGAGTTCACCCATTTCTGAAACGTCTTCTTCTGCACGGACTCACGCTCACCTAATAAAGTAAATCAAGTCTTTGATGATATTCATTACTTCAATCATTCTTACTGATTTATACTTGTAGATACCAGTAATTTGTAATAAGTCCCTACGCTCTTTACCAGTGCATCCTTACCTCTGAGGTCAAAGACGACCTTGTCGTAATATTCCTCTAAGGAATTACTAATTGATATTCGCTCACTCATGTCTCATAAAAACCAACTAAAGTATTCACAAAATTATATTGTTAACAGGGACGTGTTTTACGTACCCTGAAAAAATAAGCCCTACAAATTATAACAGTATACAGTAAAGATCTTTTTCAGAGATTTGTTCTACCTCCCCAATCACACTTGTATTATCGTATCTTGCACCAAGGCAGTACGGCCAAGAACCACAAGTACAGTCGGCAACACTCAGTTTTACTCGGCGAATCGTATCCAAGGAGAAATCAAGATACTGAGAGACTGACAACGCCCAATCAGATAAGTTAGAAAGAAACGATCACTAATATATATCTATGTTTTACCAACTAAAGGATTAATAGCAGAAAACAGTTAGATACGAAACGCCAATAAATTCGTAGGCACTGCCATTTCCAATGAACGAATGGTTACACGATAAGACAGAACTCCATTAGAAGTGTTCAACCAACCGATGGAAAACACTTGTTGTATTGTAATTGAAAAATAAATTGTCGAAACAAGCACCGACAGAAAAAGTATAACACGTCCAGTAGATGTTGAGCAAATAAATTTCTGAAAACTACTGAAGAAATCCTAAAAGGACCGAACAAACATGCTTTGAGACGGCAACGAATGATAAAATACTTATCAGAGGATGTGACTGTGGTTTTCTCTGTGAATATATCAGACACAATACAATTTACTAAAACCGTACTGTTTACTCGTTGAACAGAAACTACTAATTACTAGAGGCTGACTGGTGTCCTTGAAACATAGTGCATTTTTGCTCGTCTTCCAGAACTTTCGTTATCTCTCTTCGTCTTGTGCAAGTCGTAATACTAAAATATAAAACATCTAAATTGCATTAAGTCTATATAACGAACGTACCAGCCAACGCCTTGATACGCGAGCGTTCGAAAAGTCTTGAACTCGAGTTTCCTCCGTCATATTCGTACTCGTCGACAATCTCTTGTTGAAGCGTAGGGTCCCACCCCCCACGAACCACCGAGATGTCGGTCGTCATTTTGTCAATCGGACCAACAGCTCACTTCACCCTGACCCTTAACAAAGGGCGCTTCTGAAACAGAAAAACCGAGCGTATTTAAAAAGTAATTGCAGGGTATAAATAAAGCGTCAATTACGTAAAAGATCATTGCTTCGCAATCTGGTCAAGGCGTGTATTAAGGTACCAATTGTCAGTGCAACATGGCGTTACGCTTTTTGGTCCATGAAGACGATACTTTTCTCATTGAGTGTTTCACGATGCGTGGGATCCCGGAGGACATCAGAGGCTTACGTCACGCCAAATGATGTCACACGGACAAAATATACGCTCGCGCAATGCGCTGGAGTAGTAAATAATGAAACTCAAAGGTGAATGCTGTCATGACTACTAGTAGTAATTTTGTTGTCGTGTAACGGATACAAAAATAGGAAAAGAAAAGATGACGCCTGACCATAGGACAATTATGTTAGTCCGACGATGATAATCATAATAGTAACAGCGAATCACGGGATAAACAGGCAATAAAAAATGTACAAGATTTTTCGTACAAAAATAAATTAATGAAAATATAAGACAGCCTGGAGATTCCAGTCAAAAATCGTTACTAAAGTTCTTCATTTTCATGGACCGAGTATATCTATATAATGGAAATTAAGTTCAAATTTGTACACAGCCACGGATTTAGTTATTAATATATATTTAAAAAAAAAATTCAAAATTTATTCTTGCATTCGTGAATTCATTCAGCCGGGGCTGCCTACGGTCGCATTAATTCCTTAAAAAAAATTTAATAACGCCTCATTATAAAGCATCAAAAGTACAGATATAATAGCACGTGCGTTACTAAGTATCCAAATAGTCAAACGAAGACGAAATTACCGTACAAAAGTACCAGTTCCTCAAATCTCTCCAGGTCTTACGTCACTATGTATAGTTCAGAATTATTGTACATCACGTACTAAGTACTGGTCACACAGTAAGTAGTCACGTACTAATTAATCTCAAGGAAAACGAGCGTAAGCTAATACGGCATCAGTAGTCTAAGCGATACATAGGTATATTCCAAGCTCTTTCGTTCGTCGCTGAAAATGGAGAGAAACGTGCGCCTCGTTTCTAAAATCTCTTTGAGAGCTGAGCGATACAGTACAGTGGACGATGGGGGGGATCGTGATTTCGCAATACGTAGTCTCGACCCCGACCAAGAAGATATACAACAGTACGGAACTGGTCGGCACAGTCTGACAATACGGTACATACAAGGCAGACCGTACTCTAATATCTAAAAACGCTATTTTTCAGCATAACGACAGCACGCTTTGCATGACATTGTTGTTTCGCTAGCTTGGATATTTGAGGAGGTAGAGTTTTTGACTATTTGAGTACATATATTCAAGTCCAGAGTCAAACGTCCCACTCGGGATCGATACCCACGATAGTATATAGAAACAGTCATGTTGCACGTATCCGGGATTCGGGGACAATAATATTATGTATCATCGTCAATAATAGAGTAAACATGAAAACTGCATGTACAATGAGTCACCCGTATAATGTAAAAGTATAGAAAACGTCTATGAGGACATTGTAAAGGGAATTAAGAATATATACAAAAAAATGACATCCTAAAAATTATCTTTATCAATATCACGATAATGTCTCGCGACCGATTTCTAACAATATGAATGTATGAATGAATGACATTCTCAAGCGACTACTGTCCACTTACGGCGAATTAAGTGCAATTACGCAAGTGGCGTCATACTTAATGTAGTGCACGGTCGGGTGTACACGTACGACATACTCGGGCACACGGTTAGATCCATATAAATGGTGGGCGTATAGAAATGAATCACAAAGTGAATGACACGGACGCGCTAAAGGGGGTAGTCATGTCATAATAGAAGGTTAAGTTTGCAGAGCGTCTGGTTATGTAGAGAAAATATATTCCTTTAATATAAAGACGGAATATCTGTACCTAGAGTGACTGCTCTATTGACTATATAGTATACGGATATGAAAAGGGTTGAACATAATCCAGCGAATCGTTAACATACGATTGAGCGACCACCTAGTGAGGACAAGAGCCTCGCGTCCTCCCTACGGATAAACCCTCGGTACAGAGAATAGTCTACGTCACAGTATTCCAGTTATACATAATACACATGTTGTCAAGCAACGTACAGTTAAGTTAGTGTAGAAAGTTCATTAAAAAAGTAAAAAGTTTAAAAATAATAAATAAAAAATATATACACGGGACATCAGCGTTCTCTCTCATATCGCCAAGGTAAGACGGGCCAAACGTATACAGAGTTACTATTGATTTTCTGCTGCAGTCACCCTGGCGCCGGTTTCCGCGTCTACCTAGTATACCTGTATGATGCTCGTGACGCCAGGGTGGCACCTGTGTGATCTATGAAGAATATATTGGTTCACGAGACTTTGATTAAAGTATTAAAACTTATTATATACAGTGTTTAGGTACAGCTAGTGGAAAGCATGTCTGGTAACGTTACGAGAGTGAAGTTCATGACTCCCAATAGATGACTTTCACCCGGCCGAATTGAAAGGTACCAAATAGAAAGGAGAAGGTACTCGACACGTAGTCGGCCGTGAAGGTTTGTTAAGAGCAGCAGGGGTCGTCGGTGTAGGAATTCGTGGAACGAGCAGGATGACCTTCTTGGCTGTGAAGATGACCACGTTAGTCCAGGGTGCGGTCGAGTCATTTGGCATGATGCTTTGCTACGTTTCGTGATGAGGTGAATATGATGGATCCGGGAGACGTGGAAGTCGTGATTCGGGAAGTGGGCGAGTGGCAATCGTTACCAATGTAGCTGATTGTCTGTAAAATTAGATGTACTATTTATATGGATGAATGAATGGTTGCATACACATAGGAGGCACCATTTTACCTTTATAGAAGATACATCAAATTTCCTGTAGGGAATGAAGATCCATTTCCTTCTGTTAACTCAGTTCCTAAGCTTATTTCGTGCCCCCCCAAGGAGAGTCCAGACGGTGATTGCGCAATCTGGTATTGCGTCAAACCTATCGGTTTTATCTGCAGGGTACTGATCATGTTATCAAATACCTTTATCTAATTAAATATTGTAAGAGCCAAAGGAGATACAATAAAAAGTTTATCATAGTTAAAGATCCTTATTGGATAATTAAGAACAAAAGTGTCTTTTAAAAATCCTATAAAACAGAGGAGCAGACTGTTTCTTCTATATTGCGTGAGTTACGTGCGATGGATTAGATCGAAGCCATTTTGTCAGGCACTAACGCTGTGTGTGTCTACCTATATGGCTACTACGTCACATCCGCATTTGCGTTAATCTAACGCTGCTGACCGGGTTCGCCAGCCATCATTTACCTCGACGGTGATTGTTTGGCGTTTAATAAGGAATTATTAAGAATTTAATACAGCGAGAAGGTGAGGATGAATTTGTGAGGTTAGGAATCGTCAGGATCATCGAGCATTTCTTTTATATAATTCAGCATACTCGAAGTTCAATGATCCCAAGGATACATGGATCATTCAGGAATCTGTAACAGGACAAGCAAATATTTAGGTACAAAGGCTGGTAATGTAGAACGCACAAAGGGGTGTGTGACCATGCGTGATGTGTTTATAGAAGGTGCGTCCTCGGCTAGTCGCGTGAAAACTAGGTCAGCCAGGGTAAGGCGAACCAGGACAATGAAAATCTAGAAGACTTTGGTTTTTCGCTTCTTTTTTCTTGCAGCATTGCTACAAGCGAGGATGAAGAAAAGGTAAACAAAATACGGAGAAGCAAATGGTAGGGAGTGCCGCTGACAGTTAGTATACCAAGAAGCGTGGCATACCGAAAGTTCAAGTGGGCGATCTAAATATAAAGTCCACGACTTCCTTTCCATGCCGAAGACTCGGCTATTCCAATGAAACACCGAATTCATATTGGCAACAATAGCGCAAATTCCAAAAAAGTATAATCGTAACTTCTATAAGGAAAACGGTAGCACGTATACTTGTTCTAAAAAAAAATACAATCTTTTCAATCGTTACACCATCCCTTCCAATGATTTCAAATTCGTAAAGCATTCCAGAGCAAATCAAAGACACACTATTCTTTGATACTTCTGTTATCAATACACCGATATCATTCCTCTTATCTTTCCCTTCGACCCGCCTTGCTCGTATCAGCCGAATGAGTTATCCCTGCAATACGTATAAACTATACTGTAACTATACTTAACAGTATAGTCCACTTCAGGATACCATTTAGTAATTGGACACGATATCACTACCAAACAGGATTTGCTATTTTTAAACCTTAAAAAAGTAAAGGAATCTAACCTAAAAAGAAGAAAACACCGCGTCATTCTTTCGAAGAGACGGACGGCTGGCGGCATTATTCTCATCGACACAATAGCCTCTTACATTTGTGATGCGTGTATAACCGTCACGCATTGAGAGCATGCATCGACGCACTATTCTCGTTAGTGGACACAGACGGTTGCAATTTATTACACGTCGTACTAGACATACACCCAGCCAACATTCCCAAGAGCCACTACGGAAGCATCCTTTTCTGTCCCTGTCACTTGCCTCAGGGTGTTCACTTATTCCGTAGACGTATACGCCCACGCGAAACGATACTGACGTAACAGTAAACACAACACCTGAGAGAATATTTATAAATGATACCTCAGTAAGGACACTATTACATTAGCGTACTGTGCACCTCTCAAGAAAGTACAGCTACATAGTCTTAGCCGCAAAGGAAGTAATACTGGCGATAGAATAGACATGGCAGAAGGAAGAATAATGGCCGTAGCACCGGCGCAGAACCCACCTAGTCATAGGACATTAATATTAGCCATTATTAAGCGATGGTCATTATGAACCTATTTTACCTAAGATCGACTAAACCTCCTGCACTATTCTTCTTGTCTATATACATGCGCAAGATGTCAAGATCATCGCGCATGAATATTCTTTGAATAATCCAATGGCGACCTGAACGATTTCCTCGTCACAGGCTTTTCTATCCTCCATAGAAGTTTACACAATATAAGGCTGTGTATTGTATAATACCCAATCGTATGACCTCGATCAAATTTCTATTATAATGACTTGCTGACCAGAGTTTGCTTATTGACTCTGAAACTTGTTTTAATATTCGCATGACTCTGCAACCACGATAAAGTCATTGGCGAAAACATCTTATGATTCCCTTTTACTATGTATATAGACGTACTTGACCGGTATCGAAGTAGGGAGGACAGAGTAAAACACTTGGACATCATCATCATTGTAGAACTAAGTAATGACGATAAAAGTATTCTCTGGTGGTGAATAAATATTGAATCTTGACAATTACTCAATTTAAACTTCAGTCTTTTTCATCCAACAAGCAATAACTTTCAGCAACGGCTTTAGAAGGTATTTCCTGAGAACTGGAAATTAGGTCAGAGTGAGACAGGTTGTCTTGACAGGTGAACCATATAGTTCGCACTGAGAATAAATTTATTGAAAGGAAATCAAATACGTTTAAAAAACATTTTTCTTAGTCTCACTGAGTCACAACTGTCTACCGTGTACTCTGTAACCGTTCGATTTTATGATACGATTAAAAAAAGTAATAAGAGTCAGACGCACACTGAGAGACACTGTGGCTACGACAGTAGAACTGATTTCGTGAAATCATTGACACTTGACAGTTCCCGGGCACATCGCTTAGTCCGAGAGCTAATCGATGTGTCGTACAGTGAGAGGATGACAGTTACATCAGTACAGTATAGTAAAGAATTTAATAGGAAATATTAAATACGATAGCGGTACACGGTGAACGCCATTTTTACTTTGATGAATCTAGCCGTCACAAGGCAACAGCTAAACTGATGTTATACAAATCCACCTTAATTCTTATGATAAAAGTATAAAGAGGGATGACTTACCCTCTCGAAAGAACACCCCTGAACACTGTTTCACCCTAAAACTCGCATAAAAACTTCACAATTACACGACAAAAACCACCGAAAGATCCACCCAAGTTCTTTCCACACACTCGACCGGCGCGCAACTGACCGGAGTCACACGGCGTCGACCTACGCTAGGAAATTATAGTTCCTCAACACTAACGCCACGAACCATCAAATTGTACGAATAAAAATCCACTGACACTAGCAATTTTATAACAAACACTGAGTGGTCCTTACTAGCCGAATTATATTTCTTCTGTCAGTTATTTTTCTTACAACTAAACCTCCAAAGATGCTATGAAGACGTAGTGGTTTCTGGGGTCCCTGCACTTTACCACGATCAGACCCACATTTAATCTTATTAATACGTTTGCTAGATTTACTTATCAAAATTCAAGTCATATTCGACAAATTTGTATAATAACGGTAAATCAAGTGATCTTAAAAACTTACTAAAACCATTGACTCCAAATCTGAATCACAATGAATTTTGAGAAAATCATTTTCAGAGAGACAAATCTTGTATAACGTAGTGTATAATAAAGGTTTTATATTAAACAATTCAAAAAACATTGTTTAAATTAGGTAGTTGAACAATTCTGAGTCTTACTCATCATTCTTATCTTCATATGGTATACATATTCTGTTATCGATACTGAAAAATGTTTAAAAGTTCATCTACAGCAGTTAAAATTTCATAAGAAAATTCATACAGTTTAATCCTATATAAGAACAAGAAATTATTGAATACTGTCATCATATTCGATGGTTAATTTATATGAATACATGAGCAGGGCCTGTGCTCATCTGTAGTCGGACCTGCATTTTCATATGTACATACCACCGGGCGTAGGAATACAAGATAGCCTATGACATCATCAGCCCCGATTACACATTTTCTGGGCCGGGCACGCCCCATCCTTCCATATAATTTGTTATTTCTGACATTATTTATCATTTCTACCACGCGACATTTGCAACCCCATTGGACAATAGTAAAACAAATTCAAAGGGCAAGGAAAAGCATTATCAGGAAGGATATACATATATTCTACATAGATATTTTATTTCTAAAAGGCATGCGCATACGTTAGTGCCAGAAAACCAACTCGTTCTCTAAATATTCTCAGCTGTTTAGAGGGTGTCGAACATAAACAAAATTACGTAATATAGAAACAGGAAGTGAACCGGAAGTAGCCTAGGGATATATAATAAAAGTTCATCCGGTATTCTCTTTTTTTCTGTACGCTTTATTTAATTGTATATCTTTTAGTTTGTTTTTTAGAATAGTATGAATATTTGTATATTCGTTTTTTTCACTGTGTAATAGGATATTTATTTTTTTATACCTGGTAGGTCTATAAAACTATTAGTATAAAGTGTTGATACCGTACACATTCTTATTATGACGATCAATGTTTATAACGATTTAAACAAACTGCAATCTATTACGTATAGTCATCTTTGAATGATACAGCTTTGATGCTTGTACTTATATATGTATATGAATTATAGGATGTCTGATACATTATGATTTGCGCTCCTGACAAGAATAATGCACTATGTCACCATTGGGATATCTTGCAAATGCACTGTAAAAGATATGTGATTAGTCATTTATTTTTTGGAATGGATCATGTTTATAGTTACCTTTGGTTGCCAAATCTTTTTTTACATACAGGACATATATTGAATTCTGTCATGAGAACACTTTGAGATTCATAGTGCATACGTTGCTCTTGGACCTGCAGATGCTCTGCATATAGTAAACCTTTGAGAACTTGAGTACGTCGCTTTTCATTTAAATTATTTTGTAAGCTAGCTTCCAAAAAATGTCTTATTCTACCAATTGGAACATTATCTGGTAATACTTCTAGTGCTTTCAATGGATTTATTTTAGATGCATGCTCCTCGAGCAGCTCCAATGCTGTTTCCAAATCTGGTTGTGCAGTTCTTTGAATTTTTGAACTACACCCTAGTTGCATAATGATTATTTATCAGTTTTGTATAAGCATGTTACTTAAATAATTTTGATACATACCTGCTATTAACACACCTTCATGGTCTGGTTTTAATAATTGTTGTATTAGCGTCACATATACTTCATCAGCACCATCCTGTTGCTGCTTAACTTTGTCTGCATTTTTCTGATCTAAAATTATATAATGGTTAAATATTTATATCACTTTCGATTCTGCTCAAGCATCAGTTATTGTGGAATATTTACTTTGAAATCTTGCATATACATTGTTACAATACTGAATTGTTCTGGGAATGTCATTTAGTAAATTCATATAAATAGATATAGCTTGCTGATGGCGTCCGAGACGACCAAGAATTATCGCACGTTCTTCGAAAAGAGAATCAAATGGAAAATGAGCTAAGACCGTTTCTGGTGTGTAGTTTTGTGACTTTTCCAAAAATTGCTGCAACTTTTGTCTAATGTGCTGAGCATTTTGTTTCTCAGCTGGTGTTGCATCTGCACTCATGGATGCTAAACATTTCTCTTTATATTGATGTATCAAAACATTGTGAAACAGGGGATTGGTATCCTCCCAGAGATGCACCACGTGTTCTAAATAAGTTATCACTAGATCTTTATGACAACGAAGAAGATAGTCTAGAATCTTTGGTCTTGGTAGATGTTCCACTTCCTAAAACACATATATAAAACATATAATCTTAGAATATACATTTAAAAATAAATCAAGTATTTTAATTGAAGTTTATGGTTCTTGCCTGAACATCTTCCATAAATATGCGAAGACCTTGCTCCGGATCCTGTTCCAGTACCCATCCAGCAAATTTTAGTATCAGATCTATGTGATCCTTGCCAAGATGCTGTAAATACTGAATCGTTCTTTCTGTGCCTCTAAGACTAGAATCGCTTTCCCTCGCTTGCTTTTCCAATAATTCCAAAGCTTTTTTGTGTTGCCCTTTGGTTTGATATAAGATTATTAATTCTGGATATTTTTGATGCTTCAAAAGCGTCTTCTCAGCTTCTGGCAGGTGACAGTGATTCAGGCGTAGCAGCGGTGCTACCAATGCATCATTAGTCTGAAAGTTTTAATTGTACAATATACTTATACATAGAAGAAATCATTAGATATAAATACCTGTAAATAACATTTGAGCAAAGTAGTATCAATGATTTTCAAAAGTTGCTCGGTTGCAATTGCAGTCATGTTTTTTGTCTTTTCACCTTGTACTAATTCCCTTTCGCCAGTTTTGCCATTTCTATCTTTCTCCTTTGTCTTAGTGTCACCCATTAGTTTATGTCTGACTTCAGTTAGAAACTCAATCAATGCTAGTAAACCATTTTCAAGGTCTCTATCTTCAAGTTTTGGTAAACCTGTTATTGGCTCATTAATTTCATTTGTATTTGTTGACTGAGGTACTAAATCAGGAAATAATCTTATTACTTCATAGGGATCTGTACCCAGTTTAAGAAATTGTTCCATTGCTTCTTGGAACTTTTTGTTACAAAAAAGATGGTGTGCGTACAAGGTTTGAATATTGTATATCTTTTTTGTTTTCTCTTCTTCCGTAATATCAGATAATCTCTACAAAACAGATATTTTTTTAAAACAATTGCTGACAGGTAATTCAAGTTATTAAAGGTGTAATTACTTTCAAATACTTACTGTTAGTTTTAAGGCAAGTTGAAATTGATTTTGTTCCAGAATCGTTCTGATCTGTAGAGCAACATCGACAGCCCTTATACACCAGACTTGACTCATAGACGCTATATAAACTATGCCTTGTTTGCATCTAAATATTAATCTAGCTTTATTAAGATCAGATATTGTCTGAATTTGTAAGCAGCCTTCTAATGTATACACTTCCAAAGTGTCGTGAACAATTCCAAGAAGGTACGGATCATCCCAAGCTATAATGAAATGGACAAACATTGAGACATATCATTACTTAAATCTAATATTATTTGCCATATACCTATGGCACTGGGTGAATCCGACCATTTGATAGAATTGTGCTGAATTAATTCTCCCTTGGTATTCATTATGATAGACTGTGAATCTTTGCCTAGAGCAAATGAAGAATCGGAGAGCTTTGTAATACTGGGCTCTGGTGATTTTCCAGTTGGAAATAATTCTTTGCTTGTTCCATTGAAGTCCAATAGAGTATACGATAATCCACGAAAACCTAATATTAATGTTTCTCCGCACCTTTTAATTTAAATAAATAAAAAAAATAAATTTTTGTTTTCTTAAACTACAATTAATCTGTATCGGCACAAGAATAACAAGTATATTACCATGATAATTCACGTGGAATATCAGGGACTGTTAATTCTCCACAAAAATCTTTGAATTGATTCTCTTTGCCTTTCCAGTAATATAATTGCAGTTTGCGTTTTACTGCAACACACAAGCGGACTACAGTATTTTTTTCTCCAGTCAAACTTTGAGTCTGCTGTACATCTAAGGCAAAGATCGTTGCTCCACGTGTTTTCTGCAGCTGACACATTTGCTGAATATTTGGTGATGACAGATCGTGAACACATACTATACTATCTAGAATAAAAAACATTTATTGTATCTTGAGCTAAAAGCATTTCTTGTTTATGCATATAATAATACCTGTGAGAAGAATCAATAAATTGTAGTCTGGTACAACTTCAACCTGTACAATTCTTTTTTTGCTAAAATTTTTGCTGTATCGCAACAGCTCCAACTTATGATTATCGTCCAACTTTGGTGGAACATTATACATTAACAAATGACCTTCCCTTGTTCCAATAAGTAAATTGTCATCTGTAAAAAAATATCATTGAATTATACATAATAACAATAATTAAGAATGAAGAAATAATAGAATTACACATTGAAGTAAATTATTATATACCATAAGCTGCCATAGATTCAATCTGGACAGATAATTTTAAAATAGTCATAGCTTCGTAGGCGTCGTGCATCTTGACACAATGAATATACTAAAATCTTTTAAAATGTATAAAATATTATCAAAATGTAGGGTTACTCAGATTTTGACGTTTTGCAATCGCATAGATATTCCGACTGTTTAAGCTGGATCGTCATACAGGCGCCAATGTTCGAACGCAAAGCATTGATTGGTGAATATCATGATATAGGAAGAAACTTGACATTTTTCACCAATCAAAGTTGTATAATTGAGGAGCGCTGACTCTTATATAAGAATCCAGCCTTACACCACTATTTACAGGTGTCACTATAAAGTCTGTTTCACAATGGGATGTTGTTGGTGGTCGTTTGTTATAGGTATGCCGTTTCTATGAGATAATCGTAACATCAAAGAAATGGAGAAAATAATTATGATTCAGACAAACGTCTACAAACATCTCATTGTATCTACATTTTCCGTAAAAGTCTGACATTTACGAATTTACTCTCATTGGAGAGTAATGGTCTCAAAATTTTCATGCTATTGGATGTTAACTAATTGACATTCTTGGAGAACCAATGGCATGCTTACCTTCACTAGTGTGTAGATCGTGTAGATACAATTACTGTGTAAAGTTGACTTTAACCCAGTGAACATTAGGCAAAACAACATTGTAGACAAAGTAAACATTTTTCAAGCATCTATTATGTTTATTTAAAATATGTAAAAACTTTGTCAGACTTAGGGTGTTTAACAGCTATGGAAATTATTCGCATTGAATTGAGGAATAACATTTTCAGACAGTATACAAAGGAACTTTATTGAAGTGTTTATTCATTGTCTTTATTGAAAGTTAGTGCTTATTTACAGCTTTTATATGACAAACGAAATTGCATAAGTGCTAAAGCTTATGAAGAATTGAATGAATCAGAAAGTGTTTATATTCAAATGGAAGGTGCATTTAAGAGTTTAGTAACGGCAATGAATGATCAGTGTGCTTATGGGAATGGAGAGGTATTTTTCTCACTGTAGACCTTATATCTGTCAATTATTAACATTCGTTCATTAAATTCTTGTTGCCCTTAGTACCTGCTCATTCCTTAGAACTTATGACAAATAAATAAATAGGAAAATATATGTTTGTAAAAGGTTATGTGAAACTTTTCATTGCATAAGTTATATTATTTCTGTATTATTGTATATACCTTACAGATGTTGTCTGCCGAGGAATCACCAGCAAAACAGAAATTGAAAGGATGGCTCAACAGAAGCTTAAAGATAAAAATGACTGATGGTAGAGTGTTAATTGGTGCATTTTTATGCACTGACCGTGATGCGAATGTTATATTAGGTACATGTTCAGAATTTCTTTCTGAGGAGCACACAGAACCCAGAGTACTAGGCTCAGTAATGGTACCTGGTAGACATATAGTATCTATCCATTTGGATGCTTAAATGAAGATACAAAGTTTATGTATAATATTGCAATAAATATAATTCAAGCGGACTTGTACAGTGATTATACATATAAGTGTTATATGTACTACATAAAAAGTATAGCATCAATGACAAATTTTTGTCAGAGAAGAATTGAATAAAAATGCATCTGGCTAATGTCAACCCTGGTTGCCTCTGAGTTCGACTTTTACGGAATGATGGATTCGTCCAATCGGATTCTGCGTGTGAGCTCCGCATTACTCATACGCAATCCATTGTAAATTTTTCCCGCCATTTATCCCAGATGGTTGACACTTCTGCTCTACCCCTTTTATACCGAACATTAAATATAGGCTGAAAGATTCATTGAACAATTAAAAATCATACAAATAAATTTTAGATACTATTCCCTCCAGAGTGATAAACATATTGTGAAGTTATTTGTGTTAAATAATGAGTAGCAACGCATTACTAGCATTGTAGACGAACTTTAATTCGATTCCGCGGGCTGTTGGCCATATTGCGCAATGAAAGACGCCAGCGTCTGTGCGCAAGAAGTTGGGTTGACTCGCAGCGTGATGTATCGCTGAAAAAACCGGGGCTCCCCGTAAAGCACTTGATGTTTTCGTGAAAAAAGTGGTAATAAACGTTTCCTTCGACAGAAGGAAGTGTTTCGAGTATATTTCCAAGCTAGGGGTCCAACCCGTGGGTAAGTAAAATGAAATATTTCTCAATTCCATCGTCTACCGCACTATTCCATCATCCAAACAAGATGGCTACGTGTTGGTCTTCTTGGCGGTTCTGTTTATTTCATTGAGTACGTTTTCGGCTTCTGATTACGTGGGGCTTATTCTTAGTGCAAATATCACTTTTTCGTGCCAAATATTCACACAGCAATTGTACATTCAGGTCTGACAGATTATGAGTTTTTCGCCATGTTTTGTAAACACTCCTGTAGAAGTGGTGCGGTTACTCGTATATGTAGTTGAACTCCGATTTTTATCATGAAACAAGGCGTTTTAGTCGTTTGGCTCCTTATATGGGTCGTACTCATGTGTATTACGATTCAGTTGGTTTACGCGAATGGATAATCTTTTATGGCTGTTACGATCACTTGATTTTATACACTATACTAAGATTTTCATCTACAGTTTTTTATCATTTTCTAGCATGTTATATAGAGAATTATTTCAGTTTAACGACGATGCCTTTGCTGTTAAATAATTAACCTATTATGTTTTGTATTTTATGTAGATTATTTATATGGTGTTAACTATTAACTGTTCAATTTAAATATAATTGTCCAAGCACACATGTTTCTACATATAGAAGAAATATTAATAATCTGTTACTAAATAACTTAATAAAAATATTGTAATAAAGGTGTTGAGATTCTTTTCCATTTCAGAATAAATAAAATGTCCAGTTCGTACATTGTGGAGCCACAAGAAAGTGGGTCTAAGAAAGATGATACTTTAATTATTGTCGTTAATGATGATGGAACGATTTCTGTTGATCAAGACACTCTGCAAAATTTAATAAGTAAACAGAAATTAACTAAATGAGTATATTTAAACTTTCTTTTTTATAAATTCTAAATATTATTTGTGATATTTCAGTTAATCAATCTAATGCAAATGTTAGTGTTGTACGACTGGGTCAAACCGAGGGTGATACTGGAAATGGTGATATAACATTGACAGTTGATCCACCTACATTTAGCCAGCCAGAGTCAGGTACATCGACTAGCAATGCAGTAACAACAGATTCAAGTGGTCTGGTGGACCCATTTATGGAAATGGACCCAGAGCAATTGGAAAGGCTGGAAACAGCTTTGCAAAGTGAAGAAGCTAAACAAATCCTTGGAGAGAATGTTACTGCCATGCTTGGTTAGTTACAATTTGAATATTTTATTATACTACAGGAATTGTATGCTGTTACAGAATATGTTTGAATAACGTGAAAATCTTATTTCAGATATGCTTACAGTAGAGGAACAGCAAAACTCTTTGAAACACAGCATAGAATTAGATCATTGCTACACGAGCTGCCTATCTCCATCAGATCCCAAACCAAATGATCCACTACCTGTTGCTCATTCCCCTGATATTAACGATATGCAATTTGTGCATACTGCATCATCTCAATCATCTCTAGAATCTGTATCTACCACGGCTAAGCCGAAAACAATTACTAAAGTAGTAAGTATTATCCAAAATATTGCAATGGAATTCTTCCTGTATATTAATGCAAAACAATTGCTTTGAATAGGTTAAAACCCCAGGCAGACCTCGAAAAGATGCCAAAACAAATATATCACACATCGCAGGAACTCCTAAATCCACAGGGAACACAGTACCGCGAAATATGCTAAATCTAACGCAGCAAGGATCTAATAAAGGTACATATCATCCTCTTACTGATTTTTCAAATTAATATATCACCCCCTATGGGTCATAAGTTTAATCAACATTTCTTTAGTACTTCTTGAGGTTCCATTCTTTATTTCTTATATGATTAGGTCTTATCAAAAGTGACTTATTTACAGCAATAGCTCGAACAAACGATGAACCTGCCGACGAAGACGATTTGTCTGATTCTTCTGAAGAATCTTCTGAATTTGACACGCCATCAGACAATGACTCTGATTTTGGACCTCGTGGACCTAGACGAGGAGGAGGTTCTGGTCTTAGAGCAAGAGGTGGACGCAAAGGTCTCACCACCAGAGGTGGTAGTATGACCGCGACACGTAGACGAGGTCCGAACAGGCATATGGATATAGAACAAGTACGACGCTTGGACATGGAGATGGCTGCTGCCGTAGATGCTATGAAGAGTCCTGAAAAAGATGACAAGTCTGGTATGCCTTGCAAGAAACTGTATTGTTAACTCTTTGTGGTTGAAGCCTGAGGTATCCCGGCAGGATACACGTGAAAAAAAAAAAACTATTACGACCGCAAAGAGTTAAATCTAATATGAAATGCCGAATTAATTATAATTCATGTTGCTCTTGTTACACCTACAGAGAAATTCAGTCCGCTGAAGACCAAAAAACAAGTGAAGACATTTGGCCGAAAGAAAGAAGATGCTTCCCTACATGGTGCGACCACCGCAGAGAGTTCTGAAGTATATGAGAAACCTCTACAGACGACGAATCAAGTCAAGGCAAATTTAATTAATGCTAACATGATCAAAGGAGACATGATCCTTACTAAACCCGGTCAGGCCAAGAATAATCAGAAGATGCTGTTCCTTCAGAAACAAGTAGTAATGAAAGGAGGTGAAATTAAAAATGTCGCTGGAAAGAAGCAATTAGTTGTTTCAAAGAACATGTTGAATCAGGTGAACTCAAAAATTACTACGACTATGAAGGATGGAAAATTACTGGCAGTATCAATGGCCTCAAAGACGAGCGCACAAGCAGCTCCAATAAAAATTGTATCACCTCAGGTACCTACTCAACAACAGCAACCATTACAATCGCAGCAATTAACACAGCAACCGCAAAAGATCGCGGCTGCTACAGTGCCGGCTAAGATAAAACCTGAAGTGAAAAAGGAGAAGAAGAAGTCCGAGAGTTCTACTGAATCTCTACCAAAGATCGATGCTGATTTAGTGAAGCTGGCTGAACCAAAAACTCCTGATTGTAAGTAAAAATAAGCAATAAGTTTAAAAATAAGCTGTAATGTCTGCAATTGTTGCAGCTGCTAAGAAACATCAGAAGAGGGAACACCGAAAGTCGCCAGCTCACTTGGATGCTTTGGGACCGGCTCTGTTTTCAACTCCTGATATTATTCGACGTGTCGGTTCTGTTGGTGAATCTAAAGTTTCCGATATTCCTCTGACTCCTACTACGCCAACCTCGAGTATTGGTTTTGTCTCTACGGCAAACTCATCAATGAATGTCTCTACGGCGCAGATGACTGCTTTTTTGTCTGAACATAAAGCAGGAGTTGTCGGTTCTCTTGATGACTCTTTGCTATCAGATTCGCAAATGGAAACTGAAGATCATCCGGTTGGTCAGACAAGCAGTGATGAACAGAAGTCCGAAATGAAGGCTCCATTGGCTGAGGAGTTACAACCTTCTTTAGATCCTGGTACGTTGAAACAATATCTAAATGCTTGCAGTTCATTGAAGATAAAAGATATAGTTTTTTTTTTCATGTAAATACTGCTATTTATTTACGTTTATTTGAAATATCTCTGCATGTGTTACGTTTATGTTTGCAAACTGTCTCATCTTTTCATTAGCTTCGAACACAACACCAGCCGAGGGTATTACACAACCCACAGAACAGGCAGTTGTTCCAAACCATATTGTTTCTGAACAAAGTAAGTTTTTTTTATGGTTTAGTTCCTTTTGCACAGCGTGAAGAATGCTTCACTTTGAGTTCTTTTTCTTACATAGCATAACTTTGTCTTGGAGAAACATCTTTTCGTTTCACCAACAACTCCAAGAGCATGTAATTTATTTCAGGTGGAATTGAAGGCGAAGAACATCTTCTGGCCACATTAGAAATGGAGGCGAGTAAACATGAAGAGGAATTGCTTGCAGAAGCATTACTTCTTCAAGAAGAACTTGGTGTGGATTTAGCTGATCATGTAAGTAAATGATACAATGCAATTTGTTTAATATTTGACACACGACCATATAATAAAATAAAAATCCTTATGTACAGCCTTTGGTTGATCAAACTCCAACCGTGGCAGAGCCATTGTTACCAGCCCCGACTTTAGTCCCTCCAGCAATCATAACGCAGGATCAAGAACAGGTAAAGAAATCAGACAACTCGCCAATCATAGCTACACCAGCAATGGCAGTAGAGCCTGCCAAGAGAAGTACAAAAGATGAGAAGGAACCTATTCAGATTGTACGCGGTGGCCGTGTGATAACTTTACCACCTATTGAAGCACCAGCTACACGAAGCAAGAGATTGCAAACTAAGAATGAATCTCCACAAAAGAAGTCAGAAGTTCTCAAGAAAAACGACAAGTACAAGTGAGTTTTATATATTATTTATAAATAGTAATTAGTATTATTTATTGTGCTTTTTTCTGTAATCGTTATTACAATCTCTTGCGTGCTTAGCAAGCAAATGTTGTTACACCAACAAGAATTGCAAATGCAACAACAGCAATTACATGCGGAGAAGGAGGAGATGGAATCGGAAATGGATGAAGACGACGAGGAAGAGGATAATTCCGATTCCGAAGATGATCCTGACAGATTATGGTGTATTTGCAAAAGACCTCATAATAATCGTTTCATGATTTGTTGTGACGTTTGTGAGGACTGGTTTCATGGAAAGTGTGTACATGTCAGTAAAGCTATGGGTAAGATTTAGTAATATTTTAAATTACTTACAATTTCTTTGGAGTCAATATGAAATTATATTTAATTGCATTAACAGGACAACAAATGGAAGAAAAGGGAATAGAGTGGGTTTGTCCTAATTGTACAAAGAAAAAAGCTGAAGAGACTAAAGCCAAGTCTGTTCCACAACCTGTGATTCCAAAACACCAAAAAGCACCAGAACCATCTATACAACAACCTATTGTACAACAAAATTCATCATCACCATCCTCTCAGACAACATCGTCCATTTCTGCCGGTTTGCCATCCACGCCAAACTCTGCACCGTTTGCTGGTGTGACTCAGTGTGTCGTTTGCAAAAAAGAAGCAAGGAACTCTAGTATTTACTGTTCAGACGCTTGTATCTTGACACACGCACAGGAATCATTGACTAAGGACAAACCGGAGAAGCCAGACAAGCCTTCTACACCAGCGTTAACCGGAAAAACATTAAAGTCACCCACATCCTCTGATCCTCCAAAAATAAAATCTGATCCGAGAGTAATTGTTTTTGAAAGGAGAACTGGCAAAGTTTTGACTGGTTGGTGCAACTTATTTTTACAGTCACCCGTAATTTCTTGTCCATTATAATTTTTAATATACCAATATGAAAATTTTTCAGGCTTAGATGCACCAACGACATCAAACTTGAAAACTTGGCTTAAGGAAAATCCTACATTCGAGGTGGTGCGACCAAATAATCTCAATACGTTACAAATAGGTGGCAAATCAGTAACGGCTATACAAACTCAAGGATTGACTAAAATTGTATGTTCATTGACAAGCTTAGAGAAAACATTTTAAATGTTTCGTATATTTACGTAATTATTATGAACTATAAAAATGTGATTCTTTTACAGGGTAAATCGGCGTCACAAGCCGGTGGCAAAACACAGGGCCATCCTAAGATGGTTTATACAAAGGTGTTCGGTTCTAAACAAACTGTTTTAGCTCCCAGTCATAAGAAACTCCTAGTTACATCGGGTGCGCCACAGCAACAAACAAACTCATCTCCCCAGACGAAAACAGCTCAATCTAAACAGACGCTGATCACGGCCTCCCTGAAACCAATATCCGTGACGGCGAAGCAACAAGCTAGTGGTAAAATGATGGCACAGCAATCAAGATCACAGGCAGTAGCTTCTCCCAAGCCGATATTAAGCAAGAAGCAGGAACCTAAGGCCTCCACATCCCAACAAAAACTGCCGATTAAATCGCCAGTAGCTAAGAAATCTGAGCCTGAACCTATAAGAATAAATATTCGAAAAACCTTAACAGAGTTACTTTCGAGTAGAATAAAAGAAACGCACGACCTGAAATTAACCGATGAAGAAATAGGTGAATTAGCTCTTAATATTGAACTTGAATTGTACAAGTTCTTTAAAGACACTGGTGCTAAATATAAAGCGAAATATCGAAGTCTTGTCTTTAATATAAAGGACACGAAGAACTTGACGTTATTTAGAAAAATAGCTGACAGGTCTCTCACTCCTGATGCAGTGGTAAGGTTAAGTCCTGACGAAATGGCAAGTCAAGAATTGGCTGAATGGCGTGAAAAGGAAACAAAGCATCAATTAGAAATGATAAAAAAGAATGAGTTGGATTTAATGGCACAAGCCAAATCAATTGTCGTGAAGACTCACAAGGGAGAGCAGATTATTGAGAACGACGGTGGCATAGATCACGTGGATCCAAAGACTCCGGTACAGGATATTGTGACAGCACTGAATAGCGGTGAAAATATTACCTCCACCATCGAAGATGATAAGGATAAGGATGACAATTCAAAGTCAAAGGATGACATGAAGAAACTGAAGAATGGCGAGG
Source organism: Syrista parreyssii (assembly GCA_030142615.1). Taxonomy (NCBI): domain Eukaryota; kingdom Metazoa; phylum Arthropoda; class Insecta; order Hymenoptera; family Cephidae; genus Syrista; species Syrista parreyssii. Next base: position 1,991,166 of record JARQTG010000188.1, on the reverse strand, counting down.
ATAAAAAGAAGAAGGATAAGGACCGCAATAAAGATAAACACGAAAGGAGTCAAAGTAGGAGTAGAAGACATCGTAGTAGGGAAAGGGAACATAGCAAGACAAGGGATAGAAGTAGGGACAGAAGATCAGCAAGGAATAAGGAAAGTAAAAGAGACAAAGATAAAGATAGGGAACGGGATAAGGAACGTGAAAAGGATAAGGACCGTGAAAGGGACAAGGATAAAGATAAGGAACGCGACAAGAAGGATAAAGTAAAGTATAAAAAAAGTAAAAGTAACACATCCTCTACGCGTAGTAGGGGAGGCCATAGGGACATTACCAATAAGGAGAAAGACAAGAAGGAGGAAGATCGGAAGAAGGAGGCTGAGAAGAAGAAGGAACCAACTCCTCCACCAGCTGATAAGCCGATTGAAGACAGACTCTGGCGACATATTGAAGAAGAAACAACCACAAATACGTTAGATGGTAATGAATCTGACGTATCTGATCGGGAACCCAGTTCTACTGTTAATATAAAAACCCCAGACATCAACGAGGAGCTGGAACGAGAAAAAGACCCTGAGCTCGACAAGGAAGTACCAAGAGGTCCTCTGCAAACGGTCTGGCGAGGTTTTGTCAACATGGTGGATGTGGCAAAATTCTTTATCACAGCCCAAGAAATAAGCGGTCACGCCCGTGACCTTATGGAGGATCTACCAGATACGGTGGACGTTGTTGGTAGAATAAGTCACGAGACTGTGTGGGATTATATTTCGAAAATGAAGAAGACGGGCTCTAAAGAAATTCTAGTTATTCGATTGACAGCAGCAAACGATGAGGAGAAAATACCATACATAACATTGTACAGTTATCTGAACAGTAGAAGCCGTCTAGGTGTAGTAGGAAATGTTTCAAAGAACATAAAGGACTTTTATATAATGCCATTCTCTAATCAGAGTTCTATACCGCAAGTTCTGCTGCCATTAGACGGTCCAGGATTCGAGGAGCAGAGACCACATCTTCTACTGGGAATTATAGTACGTAATAAACGAAAACGTGTCGCAGCCATTCCTCCTGTAGTACCAGCTAAAATCAGCAAGAAGGAACCTGATCGCAGTTACACACCGCCATTGGTGAACATTCCTAAGGAGAAGAGTAGCACGACACCTCCATCATCGCCCAAGGCTCATCACAAATCAGCGGCCCTGGATGGGATCAAGGAGAAGCAGACTGTGACACAGATGACTTTAGACACATTGAACAAAGCACATGTGGGAATGTCCAGGAGTATTATAGACACTGCGACGATTTCCAAGATCGTACCGGAACTGTCATCTAAATTAGACTTAACGTCATCGCCTAAGGCAACGTTAGATGACGATGGAGATGAACCATACAGTCCTGGTGATATTGATGACGACGATGTCAATGAGGGACTTCCCGTGGCTGTGGATCCTGCTGTCAATATATTGTCACCTACAAAGAATTCCACAGAGTTACAGAGAAAAATGGATGAACTTAATAGGCAAATTGAAGAACAGAAACAACAAATTCAAAATATCAGCTCCTCGTTCCTCGGAGAGGCTACCGCCACCCTGCCGGTGAGAATTTTACCAAGATTAATTTTCCACACGTCAGACTGCCATTGTTTTTCTTACTGTTTTACTGTAAATAAAATTTGTTTCGATCATCCCTCAACCACATCCAGCCTATCCTTGTCCATTTGAGCTGCCCAGATTTTTTACTTTCCGCATGGTTAGTATCGCTATTCGGGATTTTATACTTGGATAACTTTTTAGAGAATTAGAGAAAGAAAGTTTTATTAATTAAAACCTTCTGAGGAAGACGTTTCCAACATGATATTATATACGCCAATATTTTTATAACTTATAGTAACCGGGATTTCATGAATTCTTTGACTATATTGTACATAGATATATACACCATTTTTCTAGTCAACAAAACAGAAGTCTGGTAATAATATCTCTTCAAAATGAAAATACTGTGATAATCGATTGTGATATATTCTATGTAATTTATAATAAAGAACAGAGCGTATATGAATTTTCATTTAAGCTCTAGTTTACCAGAATTCTCCCAGAAATTAATCTCAATTGTAACTTGTATTTAGACTATAATCTAAGAGCAGCTCCATTTCCCTTCCATGTATTGTGTCATTCACAAAATTAATATTTTTCTATAACATTCTAATATATTCTATTATTTTTCAGGGTTTGGGACTGGATCCTCCTGATAGCAATGATGGTGACGAAGCCTACAGTCCGTCGGATACTCGCTCGTTTACTCCACCACCTCCGGCTGGGATTTCCAAATTTACTCAACCAATTCTCGATAAGGTTTCAGACATCACCATTCCACCAAATCTTCAGGAGATTCTAGCCAACGTGAAGAGGCAAGAAATTACCAAAGTGGATCCATATCTTCCATCAAAGCCTAGTGCAACCTTCCTAACTTCCGTAAAAAGCTCTATTTATCAGAAATCAGAGAAATATCCATCAATGTATCCGAAAACTCCATCAGCAACAAGTAGACTATCCAGCGACAAACAACAACCTTCATTCGAATCACAACCCACCGCGTCGAAGGAGAGTAAAAGTACCCTAAGATCATTGAGTGACCTAGATCTGATTAAGAAGGCAGAAGAAGAGCTAGCTGCTGTAGCTGCAGCATCAACGATGCCACCAGACCTAACGAAACCACCACCATTGTTATCACCTTCAGTAGCAGCAATTGTACCACCTATAATCCATGTTCCTCCACCATCTGTGTTAACCTCGACACCGCCGCCAACGATCGCACCCCTGGCGAAGACCTTTACCCCGGTGATTGACTCTGTAGAAAAAACTACAGCTTATCAACCCACTGTGGTGGATCCCTTTAGAAAAATCTTTGCTTCCGAACAACCTAAACCTCCTGGTCTCGAAGATGAAGAGTTCCCAGCATTCCCGTCGACGCCACCGACACTGGAGTCTAGCCTGAAAACACCACCCTCGAAATTCGTACCCAAAAGTGGTATTGTGTTGAGTGTAAAGCGAAAAAACGATGATAATGTCGCAGCAGTCCCGACTAAAACTGCAAGGACAAAATCAAGATGGGGACAAGGACCTTCCGAGTGAAAATTATCAAACTCTTTGCTGTTTGTTTCTTTTTTCATAAGGACAAACACTGCTCTTATGATCGTTCAAGAAACGGGGTGAACTTTGTAATATTGCTTGTAATTTGTAGCTTAAATATTGGAGCTTTGGATGCTGCTGCGGGGATCTGAATTAGGAACAATGCCAGATTGTTTCTTTAGGACGAATCTTGGAGGACCCTACAATTTATCAAGATCGCGAAAGAATGATAAGATACCGGTGTTTTGCAAAACACATTTTTGAGACTCCTCGATGATCAATCTATACGGGAAGATAATCCTCCCGGCCAAGGATTACTCAAAGAGACATTAATTTTAGATACTCCATTTAAGTAATATAAGAACTGAATCTAATAAGACGTATCTTATCACACTGATAAGATACAACTATGACGTTCGATCAACACAACTTTTACATTTTCTTTTAGATCATAACAATCAGATCTTTGTTGCGTTCATATTTTTCATTCAGGACTATTAGAAATATTGGGTGTGACAGTGGAGCAAGTCCAATCAGACATCCTTAATACAGTGTATTGAAAATTGATTAGATTTTTAATAAGCATTTGATTAACAACGTGGAGATAATTTTATTCTTTTTCTTTTTATTAAAGTTTACTATCTCCTTAGGCGCCACAAGCAGATATACAGAGTACGCATTCACTCCTAATAATAATTTACTGTTAATGACAGATAATTATAATAGAAAGGTCCTCTGTAGATCAGCATCCTAGCGCCATATCACTGTAAATACCAAAGTGAGAGACAGGAGCGCAGAACACGCATAAGCAAACGAATACCGTATCGCGTATAAGTGAAGATCTCATTGTTCGCGTTGTACATAGCCCAATAAAGACGTGTAAAATATTTTATGAGAGTATAGAGAAATTAAAGGAACCAAAATTTTGCAGGCATTATCGCAGTTAAGAAGCACGAGTGGGTGGAGTGAATCGGAATTTAATTTACTCTACACGTAATGTACGCTTTTTGAAATGCAGGCTATGTAAATATTAAACGATATTTGTATTGGATGTTTATTAAATAACAAAAGAATCTGGCTGTATATTTCTAAACGGTACTCGTGCGCAAGGCGTGTTCAATATTCTTAACATCGTCTATTAATTTTAAGTTCATTCAACAGGAGAGCTTTGTCATTTCTTTTGAAAAAAAAAAAAAAAGAAACAAAACCCATCTTCTTCCTCTTCTACGTTTTAGTAACTGTTAAGCACCTGTATTTGTCTGCGAATGAAAAAAAATTGATATAAAGTACTAAAAGTAAAGCGACATAGGCGAAATATTCATTATACGGATATAGTGATACTTATGTAATTGGAAGTATGTAAAGTTTATCGTTATAGATTAGGACATGTGTATACAACTGTAATTCTAGAAACAACGTCGACAATGAATCTTCATGATGACAGACTAGTTATGGGTTTTTGTTTGAGACTATAATCATATATTGTTTCTCCATTGCCAATTGTCGCGTTTAACTTATGATGACGTAATGGAATAGCGTTGAATTGCAAAGAAAAAAATGCTTGGTTCAAGTTTTCAATGAAAAACTGCATTATACTTTTTCTTGTGAACGGCTAATTAATTATTACTTGTCATATCGAATTGTCACACGTGACGTAAATTTGTGGTAAACAAAATTCATTTATTTTCATGCTCATCGGTTTTATTAACAATGCCATAATTGTTATGTTACAACGAGCTTTTCGCTTTTGGACAACTTCATTACTTTCTGTTAACCACAGGCAGATCAAGTCACAATGTAACATCGGAGGTGCAAATCATTAAGTTTGCTCATTAATTAGCATATGATATATCGTTATCAAATATTTTGTTGCTATCTGCCATTCTTTTTATAATTTTTAATACAATTATAGTGTCACGCAGTGGCGCTGCTGATGCAATGACACTGAAATTTGTAAATGTTTACTAAATTTTAATCGGCACTTCATCTAATTCTTCGTAATTCTAGAAAAACATTTGTATGAAAAATGTTTAATAAAATCAAAAATATAATTTTGAGAGACAAAAACTACACACACACACACACATATATATATCTGCTCTCACTTATTTCCTTTCTATCTATTTATCTTCATCATTCTGAATTAAAAATTAAATGCTACTGGAGAAATTTACTTGAAATTTATAAAATTGTTACTTGCATCGGCGGTGTATAATGCTAATTAATTTTGGTGCTAATGGAATTTTATATTCATTCATAAATCACAATTTATACGCTTCTTCAGTGACAACACCCCTCGATTATCATTAATTAATACATGAACGATTATCCTTTTTTTTCTGTTTAATTCAAACGAACCTCATTTTAGTTCTTTCTTCCCTTATAAAATTCTTCCGCATTCTCTTCTCTTTGTCTACATGGTCAGAGGACTTTAATATGCATTTTAAGTAATGACAATTTTACATAATGTACCTTGTCGCATATTATGCAACAATAGTTTTCCAGTATGTTTCGGTAGCTGGCGAGGTTGGGGGGTGGAGATATTCATACATAGTTTTCACTGTCTTTCCATATAACTCATCGTAATCAGTCCCAGGCTTTAATCACTTCATATTATATACTGTTTCACAAGCCTTTCACAATATATATATATATATATTTCTCTTGATAGAATCAGCCATTTGTTGCGAAGACTTCTGTATAGAATTGCATAATTTTGTTATTGATCCATCAACACATATCCACAATTAATAGTATAAATTCCTTAATTATTACGAAAAGAAACGAACAATGCATTTGGTACGTACACGTGTATATAATATATAACGAAATAAATATATATGCAAATTACAAGTGTATTAATAAATCCATAATTTTTGTTGTGTTTTATCATGACGATATGTTCTTTTTTCAAAATGATAATTTGCACGTGATAAGAATTTGTACGAATTTTTATACCGATACAAGTTTTAATGTATTGAGCAACTTGACAATGTATTTATTCTTGAAATGGTTTCGTGTACTGCTATATGACTGCTTTATTATTTTTAAATGTATTATTCTTTACGAGACATCGTTGTACCCATATATAAACATTGATAAATGTACAATATGAGTTTTTCTTTTTTTCCGTAGACTTATAATTATTAGCTGATTGAATTAAACGCGATTGTACATAGTTTTAGTTTTTGTGTTTTGAAATCACATCCTTTTGTATATTTAATTAAGTGCAAAACGGATTCAATGTTCAACGAGGAAATGACGAGTAAATTGGAGACTATGATATTTTTTATTTTATCACTTTCTGTATTAATCTAATATCGTAATATATCATTAATAGAGATGTGTTGAAATTTAATTTTAGAATTGTGGTATTTAAATAGAAATTGAATGGCCTGATGGTAGATAATCGAAAGGATTTATCGATTATTTGACAGTCCTAAACAAAATACCTATACAGAATAACCGAAATTCTAAAGCTAACGAGGATTCGTTTGATTGCGTTAAATAATAAGAAATTGTTGTTTCATAATGTCTAAATATTTCACAAAATTGAGGATAATGTCGTTGGAACAGTAAACAGTGCTAATTGAAATACTGATATATGTACAAATCATTTTTATCGTGAATAATGGCCATTGGTTGAATACTAGAGAAATACATAGGGGTATTTCTCTCTTAAATTTGGCTGCACTTCTTGAGGGTATTTGCCAGCGATTTCCGGTACTGACTTGCGTCCATTTTTCTTGACACGCGCAATGGGGAAGGAGCCATCTTGTTTGGTAGGCCGACGTGGCGGCCGGCTTGAGTCGAATTTCTCCATTCAAAATGAAGGACAGAGGTAAGTACAACGTACCGGAAACTTTATTATGTTTAATCTAATATATTTCTTTTTCATTTTTTAATCACAAGGTATTTAACATTCTGTGAGACTTTCTACTATGATTCTAAAAATATCATTACCAACACTATTCTCCGCCCGTTCTTAGCGACTGCAATTTTTCTTAGTATCTTTGAAGAGAATATGGATTTGGTACTGTTGCTGTGAAATATTTTTAATTGATAGAAGATACTGATAATTGAGGCTATTGTAATGTTTGCTTGGTTTTTGTATCTTGCTTAAGTAAATTTATATGTGGCATTATGTGCCATGTGCTTGTAAAGTATCTGATTGTATTGTACAATGTAATTCTGCAAACAGTTTGTTAGAAGTACCATGCATTGACGTGTCATATCTTTAAGTTCACTATCTATAGAATATAAGATAATTATATATAATATATTTTTAATTTTTTGTTCAGATGCAGGGATTCTGCTATTCATTGCACTATTATTCATGGCATGGTCAGTGCCAAGTCGCCCATCGACAAATTCTTATTTGTCAGCGGCTGACAAAGCCAGATTCAAGAAAGTTATTGATCCTGGTTTTAAATTAGATGATTTATCGGCAGCTTATTATGCTGTTCTAGGATATCAACTAATTGATGAACCTGTACCAAAGAGCACTGTAAGATTTAAAATTATTTTATTGTTGCTTAATTCTAAATGTTGCATATGTTACCAAATGATGAGATCCGATGATGCTGATTGTCAATGATTTTTTGATTAGTCTTACTGATGGTAACAATCAAAATAAAGTTAGGTAATATTTTAAAATACAGTTAATTCAAATGACAAATTTTTGTTACTAGGAAATCTGCAAGTTTGTACAGAGTTCAGTAGGCGATGGCAGTACTATTACACCAGAAAGTGCGTTTTATGCTGTGGGAATTTGGAAAGCTTTAGGAAGTTGCGAAGCTATACCAAAAACTGCAATCACTAAGGTCAATAAGCACTATGTAATCTTAAGTATATTTCCACTAAGTTCCACGTGATGTTTCAAAATAACTTTCGTTCTACTGCAAGAACCTTGGAGAAAATATTTATTACTGATTATTATTTTTAGGTAGATTTTTTGCTTCAGTAACAAAAAAATGCTTCATTCAGTGTATAATAATTACAGGTATTGACTGCAGTAATTGAAAAGGATACATCTACCATTCCAGACTTGTATTTTGCAGTAAAAGCTTTGACATCATTACCTGAAAAATTGTCAGAGTCCATTACAGGAATGTTGACAAAGACGCTACAAGCTGCTTTGAGGAAAGATGATAGCCTTTTGAAGTATGAGAGACAGCTGTTTACTCTGATGATTTTACCCATACTATTCAAAGCAACGTGAACATTAATTTCATATTTCACTTTCAGCCTTGGTTACACTTTTAACATAGCTTCTGATCTTGGCCCAGCTGGTGCGTTTGCATTTGAACGCGTGGAAGATGCTGTAGTCCAGGCAGATGAAGTCGACGGCCGTTTTTTGCAGTTTGAGGGTGGTCTTTCTGTAACTAGTAAGTTCTACATAACATAAAATGCATTAAAGGAAAAATATGGATATTTATAATTAAGTATGATGTAGATAATACTTTCGTTCTACTGTAAGGATTTTGAAGAATTCTTTTAGACTGACTACTCGCATCAATCGTACGATTGAATTACGTTTACAACAACAATTACTTATACATTCTTCACTGTTTATAGGTCTTTTGGTAAATGGAATCTTCAAGTTATCATCCTCTCTGAAGAAAACACCACCAGTAACAGCAGAACAAACTGTCAAACTGGCAAACTATCTTCTGTCACGTCGGTCTGTCCAAACACCTAAGGGGGTTGTCAGCCTCTTATCATCCCTAACCACCTTGGCTAATAACGAATTCAATAAGCCAATCTGTATCACCCTGGCTGATGGTGGCATTATTGTTTCTGCACAACAGCCTCTGGTCAAAGTTAAAGTCTGTGATATTCTGGGAAAACCATTATCAACAACTCCTACTGTAGAAATAAATACTGCAACCCGGGTTGGCGATGATGCTGTAGTGATAAGCAAGAAGAATTTCCAAGCTTCTTCGGATAAGTATGTACTATTGGATGAGACGTGTGTGTATATATATATACATATATACCCCGATATTTTGCTGAATCGATTTTTTATTCCATATTGATTTCAGTTATACGCTTGGGGTAGATTAATTGTTGAATCATATACAATGGCTGTATTCTTATGTGATTAGGGCCAATCAATTCAACATACATTATTACAGCTGTTCTAGCATCACTTGTGAGCTGAGATAATTTCGTAATTTTTTTACAGAACATTGTTTACCGTGAATTTTATGGATATCAAACCAGAGCGTGGCTTCTACAAAATATCCGTTTCAGCAGCTTCTGTTTCTAATACAGTCACTGTCAAAGTACTGTCGGAGGTTATCGTTGATTATCTTGAAATTGGAACTGGTGATGCTGATCAAACTACTCAACCGAAATTGACAAAGTAAATTCTATTCAAGAATCCATTCTTTTGCCGAGATGTAATTACTTTAAACAAAAACTAATTGAAAACAAATCTGTGTCCAGGGTCACCTATCCCAATAAACTGGGTCAGAAGATTGAAGCTGACTCGCAACAAAAATTGGTTGTAAGATTTCTTCTGAAAGATGCAGCTAACAAAAAGCCAATTCGAGTCCATCAAGCATTTGTGCGAATTTCGTCAGTTTCTGAATCAAAATCCAATAAAAGTGGACATGAAATTATTTTCGTCGCTGAACCTGACGCCTCTCACGTTTATAAGTTTGACATGGTAATTTTTCGATAAATATAAATACTTGACGATCCTTTCGAGCAAAAATATTTCTTACATTTCTATTTGCAGCCTCTGGGAACAGCAGCCTCTACCTTTGGTTATCAAAGTGGTGATTACAACTTAGAATTGATAGTAGGAGATGCTGTATTGAGCAATTCCTTCCAATGGACCATAGCTGAAGTAAGCCTAAAATTCCCTGAGCCACCGGCACCGGAACCATTCGTCCAAACAGGAAAATCAGTTCCTTATAAGCAGAAGCCTCTGATATATACACCCAAGCCAGAAATTAAGGTAAAAATTATTATGTAAATTTCATTAAATAATTAAAAGCGCCAATGCTCGTTAGTGACAGACGACATCCAATTTTTCTGCCACTTCCATGTCATTGGCAAAGTAAAGGCCATCGTGCATATATGTATTTTTAGATCATTTAACGATCTCGAAGTTACGCAATTTGACCGACATCTATTCAGATAATTATGGAATTAACTCTATTACGTAAGATCTGAAAATTAATAATTATATTTTAACATTACAGCATATGTTCCGCGAGCCAGAAAAGAGGCCTCCAGCATTCGTGTCGAATCTATTCACTGGTCTATGTGTGGTACCCATTTTGATACTGTTTATTCTATGGGCTAAATTGGGTGTGAATATTTCAAACTTCCCATTCTCTCTAAGTGCAGTTATTTTCCATCTTGGATTAGGCAGTAAGTAATTAGTAGCATAAAGACAAATATCAATGTAATTACAATGCGCCCAATGCTTGGCAAACGAAATTCTTTTGATCTCGTGTGCTTTCAATTGGGCGAGCAGTAAAAATTGAATTTTTCATAAATGCAACATTATTATTGTTGTATTTGCAGCCCGATATTCAAGACAATTTCATAATTCAGAGTCACGACTAGTGACCACTTTTAAAATCATCTGTAACCATCCCTTAAAAATTTGGTTTTCTTTCAGGTATCTTTGTCCTTATGGGAATCTTCTGGCTGCAGCTGAATATGTTTGTAACCTTAAGATATCTTCTTGGTCTGAGTATTCTGACCTTCCTGGCTGGAAACAAACTTCTCTCTCACATAGCTCGCAGTCACAGGGGACGCTAATATCAGCACGATCATTTCATACGTGTTCACAAGCATTTTGTCAGCTTTATTTCAAGCAATTATCTTAAAGGACGAAGCGCGCAGTGAACAGCATCAATTAATACAAGGAAGCGATCAGTAATCCGAACCTTCGCTCGTCCAGTTTGTAAATAAAGAAGCGTGATAACAATATTGTTAATAATTAAAACGTACTATGAAAGTATATAAAAGATCGTATACTACAATAGTGATCGTTCCTTTATGTACGCTTGCGCTTTGCGCCCATGATTGCTGCGTTATAAGAGTATTATTACTTAAGCAATTCCTAAGTAGTGACAAGGCTTAATTAAAACATCCAGCACTACGTAGTAATTGTCAGGGGTTAGAATCATATCCACTATCCTTAGTTATAAAACAATAGCAAATATCTATCTAGCTTCTTTATAAGCAAAAGTGACGTAAGGCGAGGGCGACTGAATGATCATTTCTCATTCGGTGTCTATGATCTATCACTGCCTACCTTCTCGACCACCGCTAATGATAATTTTCAATTATTATTAAATTCATAATGTGCAGTCAATGATAAGAAGAAAGTATGGGTTCATAATTCGTCACAAGATTATTGCACTTGGTAGTAATTACCGTTTTGTCAACCACGTTTGGATACTATTGTGCACCTTTTCATCGATAACTATACTTCAGTTACATTGAAAAATATTAGTTCCCATTATCAATATAGTTATCGACAATAGGCTTGTACGTGTAGCAGAACGTAGACAGCGGATAAGTCCGATATGCGCTGTGAATGAGAATTACTCGAGTTTACTAATACGAAACGTATAGTAACTAATGTAAGTCCACTAAGGACAAAGAGGAAGAAGAGTATAATAACTAAAAGGGTCCTAAAGAATGATTGATCCAGTAAGCACTGCAACTTCTATGATAAATGCATTTTTGGTAGTGTAGAAGGAGTGGGTTATATATTCCCGCTATAATAGACAGGAAACCCACTCGAATTAAATAAGTTATTGATACATAAAAGTAGCATTATGATTTTCTACCTGTACAGATTTGAAATAAATAATGGTACTACACTTCCATCATTTGATCATTGTTTTTAGGTATTGTTAATCTTACTTTCCGTGATTTTAGTTACTGCTTATATCAATTGTGCGTTTAATTTTAAGTATAAATTTGCATCTATTACTACCGGTTTCTTATTTACTCTAGATAGCTTCATTGCCTTTTCTGTACCTGGTGGCATCAAAGTACGACTGGCTATACAATGTCGTAGACACTCACGCAAATGTCGAGATTCGAATCTTAGTTTGTCCCTTTCCATTCGTAATTCCGTTTTTGTTATCTGCGCCATACCTGCACGTCTCCAGAATTGTTCCAAATTGCGAATATTATCTATAACCTAAATAGTGAAATATAAAAACTTATAAACGCAGGTGCTTTCATTTAAATATTTTGCTTGAGCATGAAAAGTTGTTGATTGCATTTGAATGTTAATTACGTTTAATTTACCTCACGACTTTTATCCCAATCTAATGATACTAATTCTTTCTCAATATGATGGTCGAATACTACTTGAGCACTAAATGGTAATATCTTCTCATCCTCGGTTTCATATTTTCTACAAGTCTGAATCATTAACAGAAGATATTCCCCTTTTGTAATTAAACGCTGTAGATGCTGCATGGTATGATTATAATGATTGGTCATTATCGTCAATTGACTTTTATCGATATTAGTCTCTAGAAACATTAATGGTAACACGTTTTATTCATTTAGGCTAAGGTTGAGTATTACCTGCAGGTGGATTCTTCAGGGTCTCAGGATACAACTTTCACATGATGTTATGAGAATGAATTTTTATACCTGTGAGAAAACGATTCTTCACCGTCCAATAAGCAGCGTGAAAAAATTCATGTTCACTCGCAATCTCAGAAACATCCCTATCTGCATTGTCTCTGAATGTGGTGATCTTTTCCTTGAGCTTCCTAATCGTCTCGAAGAGGATACCAGTTCGCACTACCTGCTTATCAACGATCCTACGTTCATCATCATCCTTAGTTTTAATACCGGTATACATTTTACGACGATTTTCAGTACCTGAATATAACAAAATAATATTTCTATTTGTTGATCATAATACAAAGAAGCACTTTTACTTTTTTGATAATGTGCCAGAACACGTCGCAGCCGGTGTCGAAGTTTCCCAATTTGTCTCTCTAGGACATTCCTTGCGATGCGCCTTGAATTATCATTGTCTTCGGCAAGTTCATTGACTTTACCTGAATCACATAAATAAAGTGTTCCAGGACTTTCCCTCATAATACATATACAAAAGTCAATAAAGTATTTTTAGCAATCTCACTTATAGTCACACTCTTGATATTATTCAACAGCTCATCGAGACGGTATTTCATGGCGTTCATGATATTCTGCAAAAACATCTCTTCTTCCTTATGTTCATAATTGATCCTTTCTTTCTCCACGTTGGATGCATCCAGAATCTCTTGAAGCTCATTTTGATACTTCAATTCTTCGCTTTGAAGTTTTACGCCATAAATTTTCATGAGTCTGTCTATATTCTCAATATGGGCTCTTTCGTTCATTACATATTGTTCCTCCGCCTCATCCAGGGCGTCCATAAGGATACTGATACTGTAAATTTCAGATACCATGAACAATGTATGAAAAATATTTAAATAATGATATAACACTTTTCTCGTGATTTGCAAAATTTATATATTTTAAACGTTTGTATTAATAGATTGACTCATACAAATGCCTACCTGTAGTTTTTAATGTCAAGGGTGCGGTCGAAGGTGTGCCAGGCGACCTCAAGGTCTTCTTTAATTAATGGCATCTTGGCGCGCATCGCCATCTCACGCCATCTTCTTTTAAACCGTTTAACATTCAAAGCACCAAGTTCAACTTCTCGACGTAGATGTTCCCTTTTTAAAATACGTTGGCGTTCCTCTGCTTTTTGCTGAAGGTGTATCTTCTTCTCAGCAGCCTTAGTCTTTCTCGACAATTTTCTCGCTTCGAGCTCATCCGGTGAAAGTTTCTGCAAAAATTTATAGAATTTTGTGGGTTTTGTCTTTTTCTCTTAGGTCTATCAAAGTCGCCCGTTCTTTATTATGCAAAGGAGAACATGGATCCAGACGTTAATTGTATAATTAAGATTCAATGACGTGAAATTTAATAGGAGAATCGTTGATATTTAAAGAGGTTGCTTATCCGAACGACGGAAGTGAACTGAGAAGGAATTTTCCCCGCAAGCCGCACTCTAGTCTACTGCGTATATGTTGCTGTTTTAATGTGAATTGCTGGTCGAAAAAATTCTAAGACAGAATATATTTAATCTTTTCATGACGTCTTGAATGTATAAAATATCATCTAATTCATCATCTGATTATTCTACTACAACCCACCAAACTCTTTATGGTTAGGTACATAATTCCTATCCGTTCTAAATCCTATTTAAAATTCAATACTTCCATTCAAAATGATTACTCACTTTTGGCGGCATATTTTATTCCCTCCTATATATCCGAGCAATGAAGTCCGTATCACGTGGATCATCCAAAGAATCCTATAAACGTAAAACGTTAAAATTACAGGCAAAGATAAATATTTACAAACTGAATTGAGAGCCTTAATATTTGTTTTGTTACTTTTGATATTTAAAAAAATTATACCTAAAAGACAGTTGCGCAATGGCCAAGTTCTCAGTGGCATCGAGATGAATGTTGAAACACGTGTGTTGTATATCTATATTTTAATAAATTACAGGTATACACATTCCACGCATTTTACCTCTCATTCAATCTTCTGAAAACTTAGTCAGTGACTTATCTCAAGTTTGAAGATTTCTTTTCACAATTCATTTAATTATGAGCAAACAATTCCTACTTTTTAACCGTCCATGACCATCTGTGCATAAGGATTCATCAAAGTCCAAGTTTTGCTGCTCGACACTCATGGTACTTTTACATATGTATTATCGTCACAGTAAGGTCGTGGGCACCTATAAATTTTATGATCTTTTCATTTACATCCTCAGTCGCGCTTTAGCTTTTACCACAGTCACACGATACACGTGTTTCCATACTTTTCCCATAATCCTTTGACAAAGTAAACGACGAAATAAAACCGTTAGTGCTATTTTCAAATCATCAAGACACATCTCAAGTGATTTCAATAACCTATTACTGTACTAATGATCGTTTACAGATGCGAGGCTTAATTATAATATTTTTTCTAACGCTAATCAAAATCGCACTATGTGCAGAACTACAAGAATCAAAGGACACAGACGGCTTAATAAATAATTATCAGGATATAGTACTTCGTTCCAGAAGGCAGATTCTTGTAGGAGGAATTATAGGTTCGCATGGCGCAATCGGTGGTGTCTTGACTCCTGGGTAAAAAGAAATGTTGAAATTAACGTGAGTAATTTGTGATCAGAGTACTGAATTAATTTTTTCTTTCATTTCAGGGCTTTAGGAGCTGGTTTTAATGGTGGTAAATATAGGAAGTATAAAGGTTACCGACCACCGTATCCTCCATATCCGCCATATTCTCCTTCCGGTGGTTATAGTCAAAATTATAATCAGTACAAAGACAAAGAGTACTATACTCGTGGTTCAGACTATGCTGACTATGATGAAGTAGACTCTGGTCATCGTTACGAAAATAATGATTTCTATCACAAGCATGATAATCAACACCAGTATTATAATAATGGCAATCAGTATCATGGACCAAGCAGTCATGCTTCTGCTGCTGCTGGCGGATTTGCATTTCCTGATAAATATCAACACGGACCAAGCTATAGTAATAGTGGTAGTCATGCTTCTGCTGGTAGCTTTAGTTTTCCTGGCGGAAGTGCAAGTTTCGCTTCCGCTTCTTCTTCGTCATCCTCTGGTTCCTATGGTCTGTGGACAGTAAGAAAATGGTTAATATCATAATATATGTAATACATTGAAATTCGAGTTTTGAGGTAATAATAACTTTTTTTTAATCATTTTTCAGATATGTCCACTAAAGTGCACCACAAATTCTCAAATAACACTGCTCATTATTTATTGTTAGTGACATGTATTTAATTTTGTACTGTTGTGAAAAAAAAAGAATTAATAAAAATGCTGTCATGCAAATCTTTTATTGTTAATTTTCAACTTTTCGTTTCTTTCTTTTCTTGCGTTTTATAGAATGTTTAAAAGTAAATATGGTAAGAAATATTTTGCCAGAATGTGAATATATTCAAGGTCGGTATACTGGTATTTCTAATTAGTCAGAATTTAATGGTGTAACAGGATATAATCAAATAGGGTTTTGGGTAAACAAGTTGAATTAAAAATTAATGATTTTCTATGGCACGTGATATTACGTAGTATCGTTTCCTACGACATTTCTCAAAAATAAAAAATAAATTATAAGGACTTCCTTCTTTCTTGAGTCTCAAACGTCATTGACATACGTCACAGAAATCTATTTATAATGATTTATAAAATTGTTGGGTTCAAGAAAATACGTCACTTATTGCACAATAAACGAAGAACCATGTAAATTACATGTGAATTATAATAGATCCCCCGCAAATAAATTTTTATAATTGACTCCATAATCTGGGCAATATAAAAATAGGAAATTCGAAACGCTAACACGTTTCTCGTTAGTTATAGACTTTTTTTGCACAATCTGAGCAAATTTAATTTTTGGGCATACATCAGTCCTAGGAAGTACTTCGCTACTGTAATAAATTGTAATGATTTAGCTAACTTTGGCGTGGTCCGTTCGACAGGGAAAAAAAAGAACTGGAATTTTACGTATGTAAATTGCGAATATTATAGAAACCGCAAAATACCAGGCGGCAGAAGGTCGAGCAACCGCACGTGTGGATACACCTTTAGTCTCCAAAGTAGCATGATTTGTATGGATACACATGAGGAAATTCCAATACATTCTAAACGCCTTATAGAAATTGGAAAAAAATGTATTAGGTCTTAGAGTAAATAAAAAAATAATAGTCCTTGAGATATAATGAAATTATATTAGTAGAGAATTTTTGAGTAAAAATCAAATTATTCTAATTTTAATAGTAAATAACGATTTCAAAATCCATATTGCATTTATATTAGATATTTTTGAATACGTGATACAAAATCAAAGTCATTCGCAAACAATTATCACACATGTTGCAAGTTGTAAGGGAAAAGAGCTAGTCATCTTCTAGTCATCAGAAACACAAAGTGACTGAAATATGTACAAAGCTAAAGAGAATGAATATACTAGACAGAGTGGATCAACATAAGAAAATACGTTAGATATATGTATAGATAATCGGGTAATGACTATAATGACTAAAAAAATTGATAGGGTAAATCTACCAGTAAATTCAACACTAAGGTGAAGAAACGCTTCCAGTGAATGAACACCCGTGTTAAAATTACTATACATAGATATAATTTACGTGAAGGCATCCATTTACTAGGGCCTGTCGATTCACTGGTGGAGTCACCCTAGTGTTCTTTTGGAGAAACATGCAAAGTCATTAACCAGGTTCAATGTCATAATTTGAATAGAGGCGTCCTAAAGAAGAAAATAGCATAGCCAATATATAATACGTGACATTGAATACCAATGGGAATAAGGCAATGGAAGGGATGTCGAACTGAACGATCATTAAAAAAATTGGTTTACAGAAAAATGGAAGGGGCAACGAAACCTCTCCTATAAAAGTCAATAGTCCAATTCTCCAGCATCATATTTACTTAACACTGACTTCACAAGGTTTGTATCAGAATAATTCTACCTTCCGTAACGGTTTCTAGTTAAGAACTAACGGTAGAGGATGCAAAAAAAAACTCATAGATTGCTTGTAAAATTTAATTGGGAATTTACAGCAGTCATCATAAAGAAATACGACAAAGTCAACGTACTAATATTTGTCCGAGGAAAAATTATTTACTCTGTTTTCTGCACTTATTATCATTAATGAACGTTGCTATACTAACTACGAAGTATTGCCGTATTACTAGATGAGTCAATACAACATCTTTTTCTAAGTGTCAATTTCCTAAAATCATTCATAAAAATGGGATACGACATTTTAAAGTAAATTTCATTTCGACCACGCACCGTTTCGTTCCTACTTTTGATCTTATATGTAAGACAATGTTAAGAATAGTTGATCCCATATCGCGCCAGGTGGCAGGTAACGCCGATGCGGTTTTCGTAATGAGACTTTCGAAACGTCCTAGTCGAAACGTTAGTGACGAGGTGTTGTATAACGGACGAACACGCGCTCAATCATGACCCGAATTGAATAATAAGCGAGTTGAAGATTTCGATCAGGTTAAGTAAAGTTCGATTATCGATTGTACACGGTGAATCCATAATTTCAGGTTATGTTAGTTAACACCGCCTTCGAATTGGCTAATAATACTGAACGCCCTCTAGAACACGAAGCACGTAACACGTTAGAAAGAAATTTCGCATATATAATGCAGCATAATGATGTTTAGAGTAAGTACTTCACGGTACTTCAAAAATGACAAAACTCTAGGACGCATATGGTTTGCAAATAGGATATTTCCGTCATAAATTATCTGGGTGGTTATATTAATTATATAGTCCTTATTGAAAATGGTACTTACAGTACAACTTTGCCAATGCATAACCTTTTTAGGTTAAGAATAAACGCATTGATTAGTATGAAACTGTCCTATTTTCAGATGCAGCTCCATTACGTGTTCCTGGTGGTAGTCCTCTTCGCCGTGGCTTATGCCTCGAATGAGTCAGGAGACCTTATCGCCGAGGAGTCCAACACGAACGTCCAGGAGCAGGTCCGTGATAAGAGAGCTCTTCTTCTCGGTGGTGCACTGGTAGGTGCTAAAGTACTAGGCGCTAAGGCTGTCCTCGGTGCTGGACTAGTGGGAGCCAAAGCTATTGGGATTGGTGCAGTAGGAGCAGGCCTGTACAAGGGTGCATAGTAAGTAAACATTGCATACTATTTCATTTTTCACGATATGAAATATTAAAAAAGTAGTCTTATAAAGAGTGTTTGAAATCAACATTCTAATCTTATAAATTGTTAATTAATAATAAAACGACTATGCGTGTATTAATAAGCGAGTCAGGCACCTGAAAAGTCATTAAAGGTTGTATAAATGTCCATTTCAATCATTAATGTTACCTGAGAAATTCTGAAGGCCAATGACTATGCAAACCTACACCATGATTGATGAATCATGAATAAATTTGGACTTCTATTCGCGACACTCCTCCGCGTGAGGTCTAATATTTCAACTGTGAAGCATCGATTTGATAAAACAGTATTCTCTTGTATTTCTAATAATTTATTAATATATGAATACATGACGCATTTGTAACGTCAGAATAATAATTATTGATATTTTTCCAGCTACGGTGGTGGATATGGTTATGGTGGTCATGTTGGATACGGTGGATATGGTGGATATGGTGGATACGGTGGATACGGTGGATACGGTGGATATGGTGGATACCACGGTTACCCATCAGTAATCTATCATCACTATCCAACATATAGTAACTATTATTCTCATGGATGGCAACCATCTTACTACAGCAGCTGGTAATTAAAACAGGAAAGCAAACTTATACGACGTAAGAGGACCAAATATCGTCACTGTAATGACAGTGCCATAAAGCACTGTAAATCAGATTAGAAATAAATGTATTTAGTAAGAGTTATTATTATTTTATTAGTATCCTCTAATTTTGCACGTTCTCTTCATATTATGTATATAGTATAGACTAGAGAGTAGAATTCTTGACTACCTGATAACCTAATTTTCTTATATTTTAATGATTGCGTGCTCGAGAGCACGCATCGTGCGTCTTATTATCGGCGAAGAACTTTTACGAGACACATGTGAGGTCATTGAGTCTGGTGAAAACAGCTGCAAGGTCAGGAAGGAACCTCGAGATTCCCAGGTAACGTTAAGCATGCAAGAATAGATATTTCTCAGTGGCTGTACTATACATATTGTCTTCATTACTTTCTTCAAGTTCTGCCACTGGATTCCAGTTGGATGATGAAGAGAAACTGGTATCTCGACGCAATTGCTATCACACTGGAACTTGAGTTGGGTGAATTCAATTTGTAGTTCCAAAAATAGCTCTAGTTTGATAGAGGAAGACAAGCAAGAAATGGCAAGAGAATAGCATGACACTGCAAGGCCATTCGATATTACATTGGAAGAAAATGACTAAACTTGGTCAAATATGTGCTGAGAGATCATTGACTGATATTTTACTATAAGATGTGATAATTATTAGATTAAATTAGCGTAACGTACGTACACCTAGTATTGTGCAAATGGCTTACTATGCCAGAATCCAAGGACATGCTCCAAGGATTTACAACTGTCAGTGTGGTAATGAAGATATTGGCTTAGTGATCATCAGTTTGGATAGACTTAATGACTTGTATTAATAACTTTCAATTTTTATGACAGTTTCTTATTTTATTATATTTAATATGGAGGAGCTGTTCTATCGTGCAACGTTCTGCTTGCATCGG
The DNA here is from genome assembly GCA_030142615.1 of Syrista parreyssii. Taxonomy (NCBI): domain Eukaryota; kingdom Metazoa; phylum Arthropoda; class Insecta; order Hymenoptera; family Cephidae; genus Syrista; species Syrista parreyssii. The sequence goes on along the minus strand of JARQTG010000188.1, from coordinate 1,970,706 downwards.
GGACGTCATCAATGAACGCATTTTCGTGGAAGCCAAACCCTTATTTGGTCTGATGGTTTCGCCATTATTCAAGAACGGAATGACAATGTTAAGGCGTCTGCCAGACGGAAAGAAAACGTACCGCAAGACAGGTTATTAACGTTTATTTGACATGGAGAGTGCGTACGCACGTCGTGTCTTTCGCAACGCACGTGGCCATTATGCGATCCCCTACGCACCATGGACACGCACAAAATTTCACTAATTCTCAGCCACGAGGTAGGTGTAGGATTATTTGTAAAAATTTAAAGAAATTGAATTTTTTAATTCTTGGCAAATAAACTGGAGCCATTGATCTTACAAATAAATTATATATTGAGAGGATTGCTGCCCCTGAATATATATGAGTTCCAATCATTGCCTAGTTATATACAATATACCTTGGTGTATTTTCAAAGACTTTCACTAGATACTTTGTGTATTAGATTTTCATTTTTTTTTCTCAAAATTTCGTAATATACATTTTTACTTATTTCTTTTGGAATTTCAGGAAGTGATGCGTGCAGTATTCGAATTATAGGATTCTATGGGTTACTAATGGTGGTTGTATAAGACTTTCTTGACTGTACTGTCAAGAATTTGCGATTAAACTAATTGGAACACATCGCCACGCGTCGACTGACATGCGACAAGGAATAGAGTAGGGGTTGCCGCAATGTCTCGGCCCTGTTCTTTTATTTTATGGGGTAGGGATGTCACCAAGGTATAAAATCGTACGTTTCATTGTTTGATGGCACAGTACAAGTTCAGCTTATACAAAACTGTACTAAATATCAAGGTGAGGAGCAACTGCAGAGAGTAATACAAAAGGGGGTTGATCAGAAGGGTGTAATTAAAAGAAAACAATTTTATATTCTGAGAGAAAGTGCAACGTCAACCGAGGATTATATGCACCTTGTGCAAGACTGCATCTGGTGCAAGTTGACTGGATACATTAACACATTGATGTAAATCATTCTAGCATTTATCAGTATATAGAGAATGACAAAATGAAAAAGACATTGTGTAACCTGAATACATAAAATTAAAAAAATATATTTTTGTTTTAAAAATATTTTAAGAAATTTTTTAATCATTGTGATATAATGAATTAGCTTTTGACTGTACACAGATGCATTACTCCGCATTTGCCCTTGCCGCTCTTTGCTGCCTGGCTGTCCATGCCACGGCTGAAGATGCTAGTCAACAACAACAGCAAGTACTTCCGGCGTTGGAATCTTTACCACAGGATGGAGCTGAGCTAACAAGAGATAAGAGAACATTGTTCCTGAAAAAGAAGCTCCTTGGTGCCGGTCTTCTTGGTTTTGGTCTAGGAGTCGCTAAAGGGTATAAAAAGAAGACATAAAAAGTTACTTAAAAATCTCATCAAGAATCGTGTTATCTTTTTTCCTTCTCAATTGTTCATTCAGCTACAAGTTTGGCAGCTACCACAGCTCTCCTGAGGTGCACCATGTGTACCTGTCCCCACCACCACCACCACCAGTCAAGTACGTCGAGTACGTGGAGAAACCAGTCTACGTCGAGAGAATCGTCGAGAAGCCAATTTACAAGCCAGTGCACGTAGAATATGAGCCAGCCTGGTCTCAGCCAGATCCATCACCAGCTTATGGGTAATTGATAATAACAATAACTTAAATAAATTCCTGTCATTGACTAGAACCAATAATTATGTACAAACAATTAATCAATGTATTATTACTGGTATAGACAGTGGTAAATTGTCTGAGATCATCATTGGGGATCTAGGAGCTTCTTTGCTGTACCATCAGCATCATCATCAACAGCAGCAACAACAAAGTTGTCTCTTACGCCTAGCACGAGGCTTTACATAGTTGTTACTTAAAAGGATGTACTGTTACCACTGTTGTTATGTATTTTGTAAAATAAACGCTTTGTATTTAAATGACGTCTTTTAAAATGATTTAAATATTTCTCTACTTTTCTCATTTTCATAAATCCACTGAATAATTTCTTAATTGAACTTTGACTCGGTATTGACTCGCGTAGTGGTTACTAAATGTCTTTTCGTACCTCTCTAGACAAAAGCCTGGTGCGATGAACTTTGCCGACTGATTCAGAATGAGAAACTCAAGGATTTTCCTGAAAAAATACTCTATACGAAATTTAAGCGAGTATATTGGAATTTTAGATAATGACTCCTTTACATTTTACTGAATACGTAGTGATAGACTCTTTTAGAAATTTGTATTTACATAAAAATAAAATATACGAATAAAGTAGACAGATTAGTTAAAGGCGTCTGGAAGTGACCTTGTTAACATTATCAGTAAAGCGAATCGTGTACTATGTGATATGAATAAACTAGACATTTCTTTTATAAAGGTACAATGAATTCTCACGGAGAAGTATGAAATATACACTGAACAATTCTTCCTAACCTTCACTCAAACACGTTTATAAAGTTAACCGTAAATTATTCACCTAGTAATTTTTGCCACTGTACTATTTTTGTCTATTACGTTACTACCGAACAGGGAATTTCTGTGGTTACTTTATACAAGACACACGATCGCGTGACTACACATCATCATGGGAAGTCCTATAGAGCGATCATCAAGCGCATCAGCTAAAAAAGTACTGGGAAAATTTATTCAACGCCGAACCGATGTTTTCTTCGCGCGGGAAATTCCCGGATTGGTCCAAGGCTGTAAAGATTTGCGACCAAAAATTATAAATTGTGAATTCACGACTGGACACAGCGGTGTTCAGTCTTTGCTCTAATAGTATCTCTCAATATGGACAAAGTCTTGCCGGATCTGCGTGGCAAGGCTGTCGGGAAACCCGCTACTTAAACACATGCCATTGTGTACATGCTGAATGATCAGACTTGCTAGGTCGAGACACTGCCCACGCGTGTCAGGGCCGGCTTACGCATTTTAAGGCCTTGTAGAAGGAGACTCAGAAATGTAATCGCGGCTGATAAATTTGAGTAAATTTTATATTAAAATACAAAAAATTTTGTTCATAATAAATTCAACATATTTTCTGTAAAGAGAATTACGTGTATAATAATATTATACACGTGACTATGATTTTTTCTGGTAATCTTAAAGATTTTTTAATAATTAGTCAAAACAAAATTCAAAATAATTGCCATGGGTATTATTTTTTATATCTTTTATGATGCGTAGGTCTGGCTCATTCAATGGCTCACAGTCCGCCCCTGTTTGAAGACATCACGTACCACGTCGTCTTCTTTCAGAATGTGAAGAAGAAGACGATGTATTTTTCTATCCCGAAGACGCCTGTTCCGAGTATGCGAAGACGTGAAAAAAGGAGGGAGGCAAATAGTTATGCTCGCATATCATCAAGTGGGAGATGCTTGAGACATATATAAGTACAGGAGGTTCATTCTAAGGATCATCAGGTGCACAGTGTCTCAGAAGAGTCGAAGATATTTGTCAGATAAAGTTTAAAGGTTCGCTCCGTGATAAAACATAAGAATGTATAATAAATCTCAGAAGAGACTAAGGCACAATTCAGTGGATATTTTCAGTGAGAAATTTACAATAATTTTTCTTTCCATTAGATGTACAGTCAACTATTTCTCGTCGCATTATTCTCGACTGTCTTGGTCCTCGCACAGGATGCTATCGAAGAACAAAATACGTTGTTGAAGCTTGAGGATAATTTGAATACGCCTTTAGATCAGGATGCTCCTGTATCCAGAGAAAAAAGAACTTTACTCTTGAAGAAAAAGTTACTTGGCATTGGAGCCGCTGGACTTGGGGTTGGAATTGGCTTAGGGGCGCTTAAAGGGTATGGTAATATTTAAGTTATATAGTGACTTTTAACCCTTTAAAAAAATTGTAACCTGAAAATACCCATAACGTACATACATATACACCTTGCCCATTCAAGTAATTAAATTCATTGATTGTCTAATTATATTCTATAATTTAATTAAAAAAAAATTATTCAAAACGCATACCACTGTTTGGAATTGCATCTGTAGTCATTGTTATTCTCATATGGCGCCGTCCGGTCATGTAATCATTATAAATTCCATGTAATCGCCGCGGCAGGTTAAAGAAAGCAATGTGACTTTCTTCACGTAACCTCATAGTTATTCTTATCCAGTGATCAAATTTGGCATTGTTTTTATTCCACAATGAGATTCGTTACCAAGTGTCGGTAACAATTCTGTAAACTCCTGCAAAACACCAATAACCAAAAGACATAAAAGTGCAATTGGAATCAATGAAGTCAACACGCAAACAATTCACTATTCTGGCATCATAATAATTTCAGGTTATTGCAAATAATTATTCACTTGATTAATCAAAAAAATACATTTGAATATGTAAAGTAAAATTCACTTGACTAATCCTCACATCCGCCTTCAGTATTTAAGCCCCATTCACATGTGAACCGATTCTTGACGGAGCTGTCAGTTACCTGAATGATTAAGAACACTAGACAATCATAACCTATTGAACAACTACAAATTATTTATTGTTATAAATTTTGCAGATATGGTGGATATGGTGGGTACGGCGGTGGTTACGGTGGTGGATACGGCGGTGGTTATGGAGGTTATGGTGGTTACGGTGGTCATGGTGGTTATGGAAGTTATGGAAGACCTACATACGTTGAACGTCCCGTTTACGTTGAGAAACCATATTATGTAGAAAAGCCATATTATGTTGAGAGGCCTGTATACCAGCAACGACCTAGCTACGGCTATGGACAGCCCAGCTGGGGTGGTTACAATAATGGTTACGGAAATAGTCAAGCCAGTAGTCAAGCTAGTAGCTGGAGTGCTGGTGGTAATTTTGGACCAATTTCTGCCGGTGTTTCTTCGAGTCAAGCCAGCGCAAGTGCCAGTGCTGGTGCCAGTTCCGGATGGAACGGTGGATACGGAGGGTAATTATATTTGAAATAAAGATTAAAAGTCTTGGATAAATATGGTAGATAAAAAATATAATTGTAAAAATGCTTATTTATTTACAGATATAATTATTGACCATGTAATGATAAGTGAGAAGTAAGCTCACTGTATGCATGAAGTAAAAAATGTGACGTCATGATGATCATGACATGCATCACGTAAATTGACATACCTCTTATAGCGTACGATTTAACTTTAAGTATTTTTTGTACAAAATAAAATTTTACATAATCATTTTTCTGGGTTTTTCTCTCTGTCATTCTAAAACGACAATCGTCGAAATACAGGCGATCAAATGTAACACGTAAATTTACCAAATATCCGGCAACCTGCGTAGCACGTGACCCAAATCGTATTCCAATTTCAACAGAGTCATTGTGCATTTTTTTCGCACGAATAATTCGCAATACGCGCACACATATATACTTAAAATGTATTAGGAGGTTAAAGCAATATTTAAAAATACGATCGATTTTATCAATTAATACATAATTCAAATCTACAGAGCAAAATGCATGTTGAAATTCCAGACACGTATTTTTATTATTTTTAGATTAACATATCGACCAGATGTTTACTAAATTATTGAAACTGATCGTCATCCTGGATAAAAATAGGCGTACAATAACACAGATAATGGTAAATGGCAATCAATCAGTAACGGCTGCCCGTTTACGGAAACGGTTCGCAGGACGGTCATGAATTCAAGGTTTTGAAGACAATGGGATTACCCGTGATTGTGAACAGTTGAATAAAATTCTGTGTAGTCTAAGCACGTCATTCAGCAGATAATATAAAATTTCCATAGGTTATCTCGAGGGGGAAGTAAGCACAGGTTATGGAAGTAGTTATAAAACGAATTAAAGAAGTCATTTAAAAACATATAAAAAGCATCTCGTATGTTAACCGGTTTGTCGTCATTAGTAAAATATTTTTCACGTCAAGATGCGTTGGAAAAATAATACAGTAGACTGCATGAAAAAGCGTCTCTAATTGGATGAGTGTGAATTATTTGTTTGTCCGGATTCTTCCCTTGCCCCTACCTCTGGAACTGTACCTATATAAACTAGCTTCAGAAGTGCATGGACAGACAGAGAGTATTGAGAAGTGCTAACTATTTGAAATCATTAAGAAAATACAATGACGAAGTCAATTTTTCTATTGTCAGTGCTTTTCTACGTGACATTATGTTACGGCACGCCGATTCATCGTCATCTACGTTGTGAGTAAAAAAATAAATATATACGGTGTCGGGTGATATTGGTGAAATTATTAAAAAATATTGGTTTAATCATTAAAGCGAGCGAGGAAGCAATTCAACGTGGAATACTTGATCCGTTGTGCGTGGGACAATCGGAAGGTAAGAATATTTAACGATAAAAGAAATCATGACTTGAAAATTTATATTATTATTATATAATAAATAATTAATTACTATATTAAAAAATTCATAATTCTTTGTTACGCTGCTCAGATAAAATTATTCCCGACGTCTCGTTGGAAGCAGAAGCCGGAAGCAACGCCGAAGCACAAGCAAGTTCTGCAGTCGAAGAAACGGCCTTAGGAGCAGAAAGCGTTGCCACCGCTGAAAGTGGCGCCGCCAGCAACGGATACGGCGGCGGACGAAGCCAAGTTGAGAGCAACGCCGAAAGTTACTCGCAAAACGGTGGAGGATACGAAGGTAAAATGAAAATAAAAATTTGCATCGACGGATGTGATGAAAATTATTTTCTCCTTCTCAGGTTATCAGGGCAGAAGTGGAGGCCAAAGTGGAGCATCTAGCAGAGGTGATTCGAGTGGCTCTAACACAGGTTCACAATCACAATCTCAGTCTAAGAGTTATAACCGTGGAGGTGATTCGTTCAGTTCATCCAGCTCCTCGTCTTCGGCTTACTCTAAACAAAATCAATAATATTCATCATAAACAATTTATGAAACTGCAATGGAATTATTTAGTTACAAACTATTGTTAATTATTTTTGTCTAGAATTATATTTTTAGAATTAGTAACGTAATGCGAATATACGTACTACACTGATGATTCTTATACAAAAAAAAAAAAATAGAGGTCTCTCGTGAAGTTGATCAATTTTAATGACTATAGTTAGCACGTGTAAGAATTTTTTGTAGTAATACACAATTCATAGTATCTCTACTTATTTCTGACTCCTTACCGAACAAAGCTGCGTTTATTTATCCTCGCTAGTCTACGGACTAGCGTGACTGACTAATAAATAATTTTGTGTTCAATAAACGTTCAACCCTTCTTATAAATGGTTATAGTAAATTATATACAGATTATGGTTTGCACTTCCTTGATTGCACAGAATGGCAACAAGTTTTAGTCCAATCTTTGCTACTTCTTATGTTATTCCCTTTTCAGTTCTTTTTAATTGAACCGTACCAGTTTGGATCTCACAAAAATGGTACGCAAGTTGAATTTTCCATCCCTTATGGTGACTTCGAAGCATAAAAACAAGACAGTGATCTGGAAATTTAAAGTTATGTCTGAAACCCCAATTTTCAAAACTAACAACCTTATCACTTACGACATTTTAGTCTAGACTTGGTGATAAACTTTTACAATAAACAATAACAAAGGCAAAATCATGTAACTATGTTCTAGTATTTATAGGATGTTGGGGGAGGGGGGGCACAAAATCAATAGCAACAACTATCGACGAACACTAATAAATTTCAATATCTACCGTCTTTATTGCTACGAGTACTAAATACGTTGTTCTTACGTTTTGTGTTCTTTCATTCTTTTCCTTTTCTTGATAACAGAGCGTCTAAAAGATACAAATATCCGATTCTCAATTAACTATACAATATACTACAGTAAATTCTGTTCACACATATAACATCCATCCGTAATATTACTATACTATATTCGATTATTCAGCTACATCCGAACAATGTCCGTTGAAATTCGAATTCGACACACTAATACATTATGATTGTGACAAGGATAAGAGCAATATCGTAACGGCACAGTTGTAAGAGACACGGCCATTTTGTATGGGAAGGAAAGTGGAAGCGTTCAGCTTTTGGCAACGTGAACAAGGTTTAAAAAAAGAAAAGATATTTCTCAATTATCAGTAGGAGGAGGAGGAGGTGGAGGAGCATGAAGGGAAGCATCTTGTTACATAACTCCACTTAAAAAATAAAGGCTATTTACACATGTAGGTATTATGGTATTTACATATACCTACATCTAACATCAACTGTATAACAACATGTAAATATCTATAAATTCTCTTTGTAACATTCATTAATACTTAGTAAATGACCCTACATTTTTCTATGAACGTAGATATACTCTACGTTTCAATGACAAGCATGAGGATGGATTCGTAGTAGAATCGTCAATTTTGTGGGTGACAATGTTTTTGTCATCATTCAACAAGAGAGGTACAAAAACTTGTCAGTCACACTAATAATACAACGTTAGAACAATTATACAACCGATGCAAACATCCTCAGGCTAAATCATCGCCTAACGATTGTCATCTAGATTTTTTTATGGTGTTATGAACCAGTGAAGACGAAGTACGTCTGGAGCTACGTACTCGTCGATTTTTTTTTTCGTTTGCTCTTCATTAGCTAACATACACGGACGAGAAATCTTAGTAATTGTCGTTCTAATTAATTAATGACACGGACTCTACACATGGCTACTCGAAGCATTTATAATTTGGACACCATTTTATTGCTTATTTAAAATATAGTCCAAGGACCATTGTAACGCATTATTTTACAGTCACGGAACGATCATGATCGCGCCATTATTCATTTTTTGAGATAATATGTCAATATATAAAAAAAATATACGTTATGTATAATATATATCTTTTTGCGAGTCTGAGGTACGTCTTTTACATCCTTTGCCATATAAGACATGTTTATCCGTACTGTGATAAAAAATATTAAATATATTCGCGCGGTTCACATAAAAATATTATTGGAGCGCAATCGTAATCGTCCAACGATCCGAATTATTATAGATTTCTCTACAGTATACACCGTCGAAACTTTACATGGTAAGAAACTCCTAATTATTATAGACACGTTGGGATAAATATATATCTATATTATGTATATATAATATAAACAACGTAACTTTTAGGCCGATAGAAAAGATATTTACATGCCTCATAAAGGATAGTCTTGACAGTAATAATGTTATATTAGTACAGACCTACGTTCTAAAATTTATTAACAACGTACTTACTATATTATACAGTTGATTCACGAGTTCAACGTATTTTATTGACAGATTGAAAACAATGGTCTTTAGCAAATCACATATGAATCATATAAAATTTGTATTAAAAACTATGCATGTGCATCACTTTGCACTGAAATACATTACATTTTTAGCATATATTTTATGGAAAGCAGTGCGTGATTTGCTAAGGATTGTATTGTCCGCGAACTGTTAAAAAAATACATATAACTCGTAGACCGACTATAGCTATTATTCTTATAATAATTAATAAATATCTCTTGGTTAATTGTTTTATATTCTTAAAAGATATTCGAAATGATTAAAAGTGCCATCTTGCAGCGTCAACGTTTTAAGTTAACAGTTAGGATCATTACGTGTTATGTTGTTTAATTACATTTTCATTGATAAAACATTACTGTATTATAATTTTCATTGTTACGTTTATCACCGGTCACGGCTCTTCCAATTGGATCTAAAGAATATGGCTGGCTTCCTTTTTTGCCATACGAGTTTGTTATGTAGCTAAAATATCGCTATTCCTCTAAGTGGATATCGGCGATAAAGCTATTGGTGTTTCTACTGGTAGTATAGGGAGGTAGATTGCCGTCGTAGACGTGATATTCTGCGGCACTTGGTAGGTACCCAGCCAACATCGTAGAATCGACCTACGAGAATCAAGCTACTACAAAATCATGAACGACCCACCATGGGTATGGTTGACATCGAGAGAGAAATAGAGAGTCGACAAGGGGCAGAGGTGTTATTAAAACTTGGGATAAGGATTATATACATTCCTGAAAGAAAATTTGTTTAGTCTTCGGCCCATCGATCACGATGTACACTCCGTGCGAGGATAAAGCGAAGTATTGGAAGGTGTTATCCTAGACACTTTTTCAATATAAGTGTCAGCGTAGCGACAAGGACTCTACCGATAGTGACATAGATGCTGCGTGACGATAACACTGAGGTCCTGGAGTCGATGGGACCTCCTCGATCCTTTCCAAATCATTAGCAGCGCCAGCACTGTTTTGCTTGTAGAGACGTGGAGTCCCTCTTTGACTTGGAGGATCAGGAAGGATAGGAGGATCATCTGCGCGGTCTAGACTGAATTGTCTTTTGAGTAATCGGCAACCTGTGCCTTTTCCTGTGAACAAGATAGGACTAGTTTTAGAACGTATTCTTTTGCGTTTTTTGGCTTGCTGTTAATAATACTTGCCATGATGTTCATTAGGTGAAAGACATCTGTAATGATTGTACGGAGTGCTTAGGTCATCTTCGTCGATGACTCCGACACGTCTATGCCTTCCCCGGAAGGCCGATCCGGCCGTCATGGAAGTGAGTGAGCTTGTCGATGCACCAAGAAGTGCAGCAGCGACTTCCGTAGCGGAAACAGGTGTACCAAGAGATATTTGTGTATCTCCGGAAGTACTCTTTGTCACTGTAGCGCCAGTGCATTCTGGAGTCTTGACGATGTCCCTCAGGATCTCCACAGTATCGCCAGACTTCAAGGAAAAACTTGCAGTGAGAACCTTCTCGTCGTGAACGGAAACAGCTACCTTCTTTGTAGCTGAATTAAAGGAGTGTTCGCTGCTTGTAATTTTAATTCCAGAGGGCGACGCGTGACCACCGGATGTAGTTGCGAAGGAGGCACTGCACTCGCCGGAACTATTATCTTCGGATGTTGGAACCGGAAGCTGCGGTGTTCCTAATTCTGACGGATCATTGGTCGGAAAACTGCCAATGATCAGACTTTCATCCAGTCTTGAAGAACCATACAAATACATTATAGAAATGATTTAATACAACGATTAACACTAAATCCTTAGATTAATTTTCTAGACTTACCCATGATCCTCTCTGAGCAGCAATGTAACAATAAAATCATCATTAGATACCTGAAACCCAAATTGATCCTGCAGAGGAAAATCACACGCATAAGTAGGATCCTGACGTTAACCATCAGGGTACTAAGTACGTGTGATGCTCGACAAGACTGTTTTTCTCAAAGATCCTGAAGCGGCTTGATCGACTGAGACAAGGGTTAACTGATCCGCGAGAGCGTAAGGTGTTCATTCAACTGTACAGGACTCGCTCACCCAAGAACAGGTGGAGTTGGCAACTCTTTGTCGAAGCCCTGTTTTCCCAGAAGCCAGTAAGTTGGCATCTTTCCCTTGCCCTTCACTTCTGTTCGCCCGCGATACTCGATATGGTAACCGCCGACCTGATTGAGACGATCTCTTGTCGCTTGGCTCAGATGAATCCGCCAGGGTGCTCCAGTCGACTCCATCCTAGATGCTGTGTTCACGGTGTCACCAAAAAGACAATACCTGGGCATAGTCAGGCCTACCACGCCGGCACAGCAAGGACCTAGTGCAGAAGTAAATTATAAGCATCAAATCCCATTTCCACTTCCGGTTTCTTATATTTCTTACCGGTATGCAATCCGATCCTGAGACGTAATTGAGTATTTGGCAAGTGCCTCAACTTGAACTTCCCACTTTGATGAAGAAGATCCAGAGCCATGGTAGCTATTTGCGAAGCGTGATCAGGAATTCTAACGGGGCAACCCCCAACGACCATATAAGCATCCCCTATTGTTTCCACCTAAGCAGAATAAATTGTTTCAAGGATACGAAGAGTTTTCATCCCTAAGACAATATAAGATCTTTTCAACAATATTGCCTACCTTGTAAACAGTATAAGCATTGATGGTCGCATCGAAACAAGTATACAAATCATTTAGCAGGTCGACCACTTGAAACGGTGTAGAATAAGCGGAAATAGTGGTGAACCCAACGATATCCGAAAAGTATATGGTGACCTCACGAAACTCTTCAGGATCCACAGGCATGCCAAGTTTCAGTTTTTCAGCCACAGAACTGAAATTGCCATTTTATTCCTAGCATTAAGATAACCTTTGACCTACGACTGAACTGATTTCTTAAATCCACTGAATTACATGACTAATGATCACGAGATCAGTCACTCCAACAGCTTATGTGTATTATTACATGTAATAACGGATAGGAGAAAAAAGTGTTTTCTGATCCCGAGACAGCACTGTTTACGACGGAATAAGTGTACACGCGATCTCGCACCCTTGCCCAACCCCTAGATTATATGTCCCATAAATTTTGATCGTAAAAGATGCGATTTATATCTTGCCTGGGTAACATGCGGTTCAACAGTTGCTCCGTTTTTTTCTTCTCCATATCCAGTTGTTCTGTCCTCTCTCGTATAAGCTCTTCCAGGTTGTTGGAGTACTTTTCAAGCATTTGAAACATCGTATCGACGAAGTTGACCTTTCTGTGGATAATTACGTAGTTTACTGCAACGTTATGTGCCACCCAAGTATAGCTTGGATCTTAATATATACTCTTTATAAAGCTATGGATTAGTCATTGTGATACAGGATTATATATAATATACTATATATAGGATGAGACTGAAGGCGACGCTGACGTCGCTGAATAATTTCGCGTCGATGATTGCGGATCGAAAGGGCCAGTTTGTACGAAGGCCCTTCTCTAAATGGAACCATCGTCGGTCGGCTTTAAGCTTCCTTAACATCCATCCTAGTATAGTTAGTAGTACACGAAATTCAACGGCGAAATTTCCCAGTTACGAAGCTCGGTACAAACTCGCCTAAATTGGACGACGTTGTTCGCCAAAGCTACATCCGACTAAATAAAGAGACTCTGGATCTGTTTGAACTTGACTTAACAAATAACGTTGCTGAATGGAGTAACGTAAGGGCGAGGCTTTACTGTGTATTTACCTGCCGTGATTAAGCTTTTTAAAAAGATCATGAACAGCAGTGAAATCCGGTCTCATGTCTGCCGCTTCCGCCCAACATTGTCGCATGATGTTAATGGCTTCCGGTGGCGCTGCCCCTTTGCTCACTGATGGTCTTATCAATGGCGGTGGTTTCTTCACCTTTTCTATGATATCTGAAGCCAACAAGATAACATTTAACATTAGAGAAAAAGCATCACTCGACTCATCTGGTAGACTTGAATTGTTTGAATTTAGGAATGAATGAAAGCTTAGATAAACAAGCTAATTTGAACATAGCTTCAAGCTAATGGATGGAGTTTCGAAGTGCGCCTAAATAGGCATCTAGGGGTAGCACTAGGGAACTTAGTCTATACACCTAAGCATAAAGTTTAAAGCATAAAGAGCAGAATACCGAAGCGCACGTTAATTTTGTATCAGACAGACGCCTTGCTCGTTACGCAGGGTGAACGTGGATGCTGTTAATTAAGTTATGGGAATACATCAGGTATATAATTACACATGTACCGCGCAAGTAACATGCATTCGTTCTAATCAATATTAATATTCAAATATTTCAATTCTTAAACACAGGCAACCCACCCTATGACAAAGATCTATTTATCAGGTGACTAAGGGGTTGTTGGATTTATGCAGCAAACTCACCCTCGGGCGATAATGCGAGCATACAAAATGGTTCACCCCGTACAACAACTTCTTGCATGACAATTCCAAAACTGTAAACATCCCCGGCTTGAGTGCCTTTCTTCCTCAGACCGGACTGTCTCAGAAGTTCTGGTGCGGTCCACAGCAGATCTGTAACGAGACAGAGCAAATCTACAGTTGTTACTTCAACGGTTATGCAACCCTTAGCGAAGTAACTTCGAGACAAACAACGGAATTTGTCACGTAAATAACTAGAAATATATTCAGTTAAGAAGCTGGTTGATGAAGCAAGACGTTCTTGTAAATGTTTACTCGGTAAACCAGAGTGCGTCTGACTCGTAGTTACACTTTAAAGGTTTACCTGGTGGATACAAGACGTGAGAAAAATCTTTATTAGACTGTGTCACTATTTAGTTCTTATTGATTATGATATACAGTGAAGGGAATTCCTGAAGATATTTACCACGTGCTGTTTTAGCTGGAGGTACGATATTCTGGGCTTCGTAAAATGCCGGAAGTCCGTAATCCGTGACCTTTAAAACCCAACGTGCATCGATGACGCAGTTTCTTGACGTCAGATAACCGTGCACCCTTATTGGACTGCTATGCAGATACTTCATCCCCTTTAAAAAAATACAGAGAATTAATCAGACTTTGTATACGGCTTGGTGAGTTTATATACTGAATTCTAACTTACCCGAACCAGGTCGGTTAGTAACGACAACCTGAAGGACCAATCTAATTTAATTTCATCTTGCACGAGGACGTCTTCCAGGGAGCCTCGGGAACAGTTCTCGGATACCAGGCAGGGTCGAGTTGGCTCGGTCAAACAGCCGATAAGGGGATTCAAGTTTTCATGTCTGAGCCCATGGATCTGATAATCAGATTATATAATTTTAACGTAATCAAGGATTTGTACTCTTCTTATGTAACTCCTTACCGTTACCAGCACATCCATGGCTTTATTCTTAAGTTCAAAGGTGCTCTGACATGGTAACTCCTTAAGCTGGACCAGGTCGCCCTGAAATTCAAGTGACACATTCCTTAGATGAAAGTCATAAAAATGTGTTAATCTGTATTGTATAAAGAAATCAGGCTTCGTTTTCAATGAAGATGGTCGCTATTGAGTCCTTCAAGATTCTATACTATCCGGATCGATTAATCTAACGATAATTAACACAGCAACGATAATTATCTTGATACAATGGCTGAAGAAACTATTGACGTAAAAGCTCTATAGTAATGATCAGTGTCAATGCGTAACGGCAGAAATGCTAAAGATTTTCCATCCGCTCAAAGAAAAAGCAAATGGAAAAAGAAGTGACAGAGCGAAGGTAATAAAAAAAGAGAATCCAAGGGAAGTTTACACCAAAAAATTATCGTACTTTTAACAGGAAAACTCGCGAAGGATGAAAGGCCTGATAAGAAAGAGACGTCGTGAGACAGGACGAGTTTTAATTAAAACGCTCTCGCGAAGAAACATACCCGCCGCAAGTTCGAGCAATGCATTTTCAGTGCTAACAAGAGGAGGAAAGAAAGAAAGGAGAATCGAGGTGAAGAGAATCTAGTTGAACAGCCACGACAATGCTTCCGCAAAAAGACGTCCAGGCTGATTTCGTTAACCGGTATTTAATTAGAAACTCTGTAATATTAATTCTTCGTTTTACATCGTTAAGGCATTTTTCTTCATTTTGAAAAGCGCGCCCTTTTCCTAATACAACATGGTTGACATCTTGCGCGGTGTTAAGCATCGTGATTCTACAGCTGCTTTACAAATAGCATACAAGAGACTTAATACTTAAACATTTTAGACGTGACCTATGTATCACCCAGATAAACACAGTGTATACATATTAACAACGTATGGCACTGATTAATGATTCCAAACTGTGCATTAGCCTAGGACATTAGTATAGCATTATAATAGCCAACAATTGAACAGGATACACGGATACCTGTGAACTGGTCAACCAGGACTAAAATCGCGTTGAGTACTTATAGTGAATACATTGGATCTACTGAAAGATCGACTAAAGTTAACTCGAGTTACAAGTTTGACATAGGCCATTACAGGTAAATCAGTAAAGCGAACAGCCATGGTAAGTTTCGTTACAGTAAGTCACGCTACATATACAGTACAGTAGGAACAATAATAAAAATAGAAGAAAGAACACATTACAAAGGTTTCCATATTACTGATTCTCGTTTGTCTTTTTCACATTAACATATACAATCTCCTACCACTCCGTCACTCTCATTCCCTATGGTTTCCACGCAATCCAACTTTTGTCCCATTCAGCTTTAAAGTGCTCGACAATCTTTTATTTCGTGCTGAAACACATTATATTTTCAAAGTGCGCCCCCCATCATTTACATCCCTTTGACAAACCCTACGATCTCACAAATTTTTCATATTCATAAACTGCCTTTTCTTTCACTAGTCCACCGGTGATATTTCCCCATTCAACGGTTACCCATACGTCTCCCCTAAAGAGGGTAGGCGAAAATTTTCAAAAATACACGCAGATAGCATAAGGTATAACGGCATATATTAGTTTTCTTCCGATAAAGCCTTTGAGGTATTACCATTGTAATATCAGTGTGAGCATCAGACAGTTTGCAGAATCTCGTATCAAATTATTTATACACTGAGACAGCGGACGCGTATCGATTTCACTGCCACTTTGATTGATTAAATTAATTCATAATTGATTTCCATATTGATTTGCACAAAGGGAGATTTATTCTGTTTATACGTTTCTGGGTACGATGATATTTGGAGAAATTGGGAATATCCTGTATAGAATCTGAGATATGTACATATTACATCCCTTATTCATATTCCAATAATGCGCCATTAGATACGCGTGGCCATGCAGCGTAGATCGATATCCAGCAACAGTCCGTCAATAATATTAAATTCCCAGGTTCTCCCGTAACCCATTTACGGTAAGCGGGAACAATAGTCGCTCACGTGAGAGGAAGTAGATACTAGCCATATAAGTGTAACTATAGTTACTGAGAAAGTATACCATTAAAGAGAAGTCTTATCCACGAGCAGACAAGCCGAGCAGATGTCTCATAAAAGTCTTGTTAGAGTCGTGAGTAACAACCGAGTAGTTTACCAACGTCCACTGGCGAGTTGCCAGCACGATTCGAAATCCTAGAAAGGTCTAGACCTTGGATTATTCGAAATTTCGATACCTTGCACGAGTGCGAGAGAGACGGACTTATGGTAATTTACACGTGTAAGAGAAGGATGTGCATAGCTGCGATCGAAACAGAACTGCCCTGGTAAGCTTTATCAAATTACTTATGCTACTAATATGTCTTTGAACGGCCATAACGTGGAAACAAGTCTGTACTTAATGACGGTTTAATGAATTCGATAAATTTGATTAAAATATTCATTTTTCTTCAAAACTTTAATTCCTACTTAGACTAGAAACTGCATCTTGGTGGAATTGATGATATCGCTTGTACCACCTAACTGCGTATAAATATATTGAGAGGAAAAAAGGTGACACCTGGGCTCCGAGAGATTCTTATCTTGTAACAACGTATCCACGCGTACCGTGTTATCTAAGACGAGATCCATAAAGTGTTCATAATAATTGAAGCAAGTGCACCTGTAGCGTAACACTTATGGCGTGTAGGGAAACGCGAAGCGACTGGAGTAACGGGCTTGTAGTACTTATGGATGAGTGGGTGAGAAACGATAAAACGAAATGTTACGACATCATCGTCAGAGAGTATGACGCGATTACCTCGCTGGAGGAAGAGAATGAGAGAGAGAATGACGGAGGGAGAGTGTCTCGTAATGTATATATGTACGTTATATAGGCCTAATGGGTGCTCGCGAAATTTCCTTGATTTCATCCGGCGCGCCAAATACCATCAATTCTTCTCGATTAAATCAGAACGGAAATGAGTTACATTAGCGAGATATTTCCGGTTGGTACCGAATAGGCTGTTACAAAAATGATTACAATATTTGACCTTGAAGTGTGGATGGTTATAATGAAATTTTGATAATTCTTTTCTTCGTCCTTGCAGAGTTTAACATCCGTTTTCCATACTTACGTTATACCTCGCGCGAGGATCTTTCAGAATCGTGTGTCGAGCGAGACTTCCGGTACTCGCCTGAAGATGAGGTCTAAGCGAACCCACGCTGCCCTGTAGCAAATCCGGCTTGTCAACTTCGGGTCCACCGAATTCCTGGAGTTGCTGTAACCAGCAACATAGCATGGCCTCTATACCTTCGTCGACCTGGAACATTCGTATTATTTCGTAGGAGTTAGTTTGCAGGAAACTCCTGGGATATGGTTAAACGGGATAACGTTGGTAATGACGATGATTCACGCTTATCCAGTTTGCTTGGTAGGTCCGTGCAATTAATTACGTCCGATCTGGTTAAAAGGTTGACGAAGGTTAGACGAGGCGGTTTCAGGTTTTTGAGGTTTGTTTAAATATAACTGAAAGTGACCGGAAGCGGTCAGGATGGAACGCTTGAGGTCGCGCCATCTTTAAGATGTGAAATACGAGTCTAGAGAGGATATAAAAAGGGACGCTCACCCTTCTGGAATCTGGTACTTGTGGGAAAACAAAGTCGGATGCTGTGAGGATGATCTTGTAGGGACCTTTGGACATCCTCTTCTTCAACAGGTGCCGTCTGCAATTGACCTTAGAGCTAGAGAGTGGGATATGTGTATGTGCCAAGAGTAGTGCCAAGCCAGAGATGTATCGAACAGACAAATAAATGAATTACCGGATGAGAGCCGCAGTGACAATTGCGATTAGTGCAAAGAGAAGAGATCCCAGGATGATGGCTACGATATGTGCGGTCCGGAAGGGGATAACGTCATCTGCAAAAAGTATGGGTTAAAAAAAAATTACTTTTTATCTGTCCAGAAAACGATCTTTGCCTCTGTCAGCTTTAAATCACGCTTCATTATTTGATCTCTTTATTCCATGTACCTTCGGAGCAGTCGTTCTCGTCGTCACAGTGAGAACCAAAGACTTCCTTGTCGGTAAAGTCGTTCGCTGTCAATTCCTGCACTAGGAGTTCTTGATCGCGTTCCGTCACTGTGAGCACGGCTCTCCATTCCTCGTCGTGCCAATCCAATAAAGCATAAGTGTACATCTTATTGTTATACGAATTAACACTAGAATTGTCCCTGATAAGAATATCCAAACATTCCCGCAGATGATCCACGATTTTCATCTCGAAACTCTCGGTGCAGTTTAGTAATCTGCGAAAGTTGCACCTGAAAATCAATAATACACTTATACAGTTCGGCGCGATGAATTCTAAAAACTAATAAAAGAAAATCCAATAAAAAATTTCGCGCGGTAGCGTCAATCTGCTGGGAGATGACAATATTTCGTGAAAGTGCATTATGACGCGTGAATGACGACAATCAAATTCCCATGACAGATTGTTTCCAACGAAATAGCGTTAATTCCCTTATATCTCTATAATACATACGCCCATAATGCATCACTCTGTACAATACGCTATACATATACAGATATATATTGTATCAATATCTTCCCTACACAGCGATCCAATGCTAGAAACAATCATGGCTTATCGAATGACCTAAAAATAACGTAATATTTCAAGATCCTTCCCTGCAGCTTCCCAAAAGGAAATATACATTTTGTACCACGTGCCAACTTCTTTAAAAGTTTCGCCAATTTCTTTCGCCATCGTATTTACAACCTAACCCAACCTAACAGAATTCCCTAGGCAATAGCCAAAAACATTCAAAGAGATTTATACGCGATGATAACGTCGAAAAAATTAATATACAAATATCACTCTCCCGTGGCAGTCATAAATGATTACACAGCTGTCCACGCGAGATAAATATTCTTCAAGTTAACAATGTTCCATATATTAAATATTGAAAATAACCGTATGCCCATCCTGGTAGAAGGAGATTGTACGCATTGGTTACCTCCGGTCGAAAGGCGCCAGAACCAGTAGATTATGGAGGGTCGATTGGCTGAGGTTCCTGGAGGGTGAAAAACGTCCAGGGTCTTTTCTATCCTTGGCCCAAGGGTGGTTGTTGCTGCCGGCTTTTGTGCCGTGGGATGCGTCGGGGTTGGAGAAATTGGAAGACAGAGTGCTGCTGAGTGTTGGTTGTATGGTGGCTGTGGTGTTGCTGGTTGTACTCGTGGAAGACGAAATTGGGGTCTGCCGAGGTAGGAAGAGCTCAGGAGTTTTCGGATGGACCATCACAATGGCTGAAGTAGGTACATGAGCCTCGTGCATTACGTCCAGTTCAGCGAGTACACGACTGGAGACCTCAACGTCCAATGGCAGGCATAATACAATGACTGTTGAGTAAAAAAATGAATAAATAAATGAATAAAAAGAAAAATATGATGTCTGGCTGATCTCATCTTATCTCTCCTTAAGGAATAACAAAGGATTCACCCTAAAACTGTCTAGATTGTATGAAAAGTACTTGGGCACGATTATCTCGTTAAACCCCAAGTGCCAGCTATAAATACCCACAGTAACAACCCCTTACGCCACTTGCACCCTTATTCAAATAGACTGTCGGTACATGAGGATACAGACGACTCAAGGTCGTCTTACGAAATCGACCCAGAAGTATCTTATGTAACTTGCCAATGCAACAAATCCTACTTCTAGGGGATTTAGCTGCACCCCTGGGCGGTGGCCTTGCTCCTTTTATTCAAGTGGCTCTACTACCCTTAAGTACACATATATATATATATATCTGCAATGGTATCGCTATACTAGTGAAATTACGAGTGATATCGTTTCCCCTAGGTATATGGGTGCTTTTCTAAGCTCGTGAAAATCCTCGAGAAAGGGGTTGCTTTTAACTCACGAAGTTAGACTGTTAAACGATTTGACTCCATACTATTACTTAGGTGCTAGATTAAATTATGGGAAGTATATAGAGTCTAGGTACGATAAGACCGACGGGGGAGAGGGTGGGGTAGCGTATACTCACCTCGACAGGGTATGGTGTGCAGAGGGCGTAAGGAGGTGTGGATTTGTTTAAGGGTTGCACGCGAGGGTAGAACCATATGATGCCGTGGTAAAACTCCTATACTACGTAAAGCACCAACCACAGCTCTGTCCAAGCTGGACCAAGGTTCGTGATCTGTAACAGTAAAGGTAATTCCCATTGTTCATCCCTTGCGTATTGTCTAGTTCTTATCGAAAAATCCCAGAATTCTGAAAATCCAGGATACTCGCACCCATAGATGCTACTATATGAGTTTTTCCGAAAATTTACACCATTTCAGAAAATAACGATGGGGATGATTTGCGTGGACGCGGCTTATCGTTTCTCTCCAAGTAATAAAAAGTGGGGTGAAATAGGTAAAAAAGGGATGGAAGGCACACGACCCTTCTTACTTGAAGCGCTGAAACTCTTTTAGACATTCGGGATAATTTACTACCGCGAAATGACCTAGGGGTGGGTTTCTTCTTCCGTATTACTAAGAGTCGCAGCTTTCGTAACTCGAGACTTTGAAATTCTTTAATATTTCCAGAGATGACGTAATAGCTGGGAAGGCGCTGTATTTATTTGTGCGCCGGCTGCAACCTCACCGAGGTAATTAGATAAGTTATAGACGTTAATAAGGAAATGCAATGCGGTACCGTAGACTAATTACACAGCGACCGCGTAATGACGAACTTCAATTCAAAGTTGAATAGACCACGAAGCTCTTAGGCAACCCAATGCCACTTAGACGTCTGACTTCGTTCGTCTTGAGTTCGTTCAAGGGATGAAAATATAGATTAATGCAGCCTAATTATCTCAGGACAAAATACAAACGATGTATATCTATATACAATCTAGTAATTTTTTTTTAAATAAATGAAAAAACCGTCATTGAAAACTCGGGGTGCTAGACATTTTTTCATATTTTTATAAATGCCAAATTTTCTACCCTTACTCGGTAAGTCTGACTGGGAAATTACAGGAGACACCGCAGCTTCCAGAAAGTCTTCCGGAATGGCCAAAGGGACCCAAGGATTAAATGAAAAAAGGATTCGGAACCTGCAGGCGGATTGGTTCGGTAAAATGAGTTCGAGATGATAATTAAGATAAATTTACCTTATGCTTTCACGGCCCGTTATCTTTTCCATTGTTTTTTTTTTTCTTCCCTTTATTTTATTATGTCCTGAACCTCGATACTGTAGAACTAGCAGTTAGACGAGAGTTAGCGTTAAGAGTGCCGGTTCTTAAACCTAGGGAATTTCTCGTTATCACTAGGACGCGACTGAGAGTCATAAATGGATTCGTGAGAATAAAAGGTCTTGGGCGAAGGATTTAAGAAAAGTAGAGCAGACGAAAGTGCATATTGTTAAGGAATTACTTCGCGGATAATCCGTTGCACCGTTAAAAGCCTCCGCCAGGGAGATCCGAACATTCGTTAAGGGAAGAAAAGGGGAAAAAAAAACGGACGTTAAATAACAAAAGAATAAATCCGAATGTAAACGAATATTACGAATTTACCATAGAAATTTAATATACGACAAATCAGAAGTATCGGCGAAGCCTGTGTAATCGCGAAACAGCGCCGATCTAATTTCCCGGAAATAAATTCTACAAAACACTACATACACCGGGTGTGTAAATCGTGAATTACGTTAAAACAAACTTTTAAATTAAAAATGAGTTTCCAGAGGTACGTTAAAAAGAAGAAAAAAAAAAAAAAAAAAAAAATTGGTTCCCCGCAACCAGCCGCGTACACTTTTCGTTCCTACTGCCATTCTGTTTCCTTCCTTCCTTCCCTTTAACGCAGACGGATGAGAAATTCTCGAAAGAGAAAAAACGGCGAAATTAGTCGTCGAGACCCGCCGAGAAGACTCGTCGAGTTGCATGGAAACTCGAGAAGGCGCTAGGACTAATTCGCGATTAATTAAGAAGCAGGAACGAAACGCTTAGGGAATAAATGACTGAAAATAACTAGTTTTCGTGTATAAAGAAAATTATCGGATTAATTGACTTTAATTTAACACCAGTGTCAAAAGGTCGAGCAATGCTTTCGATCTTGGAAACGTGAAAAGCTTTTTGGTAATGAAACCAATTTTTCTGCCCTCGTCGTGCCGACAAGAAAAATCCTCAGACAGACAAAGATCCAGTAATATATCCAAGCCATTTTCGGTAAACTTGAATAATCCACATTTAATATCCTTCGGTAAGGCTCGTTCATCGTCATCCATATATACTCTGTGTATAGTTGCTGTACCACGGAGGATAAAAGGGTCGTCGAGTAGCTAAAGGGGTTGCAAAGTGTCGTTAGACAAATGGCACCGTCCACCTCAACGTTACACCCAATTAACAATGAATGTATCTTCATCCAAGATACTACGCGGTACTGCAGGTCCTCTTTTAGAAAGCCCATTATCTCATTTCGGGATACACTGATCTTAGCCAGGGAAATACTTACGAAAAATTATTTCGTAGCAAGGGGATGGAAAAATCTGTGCTACAGATTAACAGTCTTTTCAATAGGATGACGTAGCAACGAGATTACTGTGCCAATTCGGCCATGGCGGTTATTCACTTCGTGCAGGACCACTTTCCTGAAATAATAACCTACGTAATGATGGCTCACCTTGGAAGACTCACCCTCTAATTTATTCATGGCAGATCCTCGTCAAGGGCACCGAGTAGGGCCACCATTTTTTACCGTAGAAGTCACGGCGAAAATAACAGAGATTGAAATTTTTTAAACACCCTCGACAACCGTGAAATGTACTGCAAGGTTCTCTAGGGGTAGGTAACAGTGTCAAGGTATTCGAATGAATAATTAAGCTGGATGTAAAGAAATACATATTCATATTTCGTATGCTTCTACATGTTATACCTACTTGTCTTATGTATACATACTTATGTATACGTATACCATGAGGAAAATTATAACTCGTTAATACTAATATTCCTCGTGTGAAATTCAATAGCTCATTATTTTTCATGACTTTTATATATTGATTTTACGGTCAATGTGAAATGATTGAAAGTATAAGAACGAACAGACTTACCCGTCCCGATAACAGCTACGGATTTCCATCTAAAGTGCAGGAAAGTCTGAGTGAGCGCTTCCGCCGTTGCTGGTAAAGACGGAGACAGCCGTACGATAGATGACAGTTCGCGCTCCTCGACGCTTCTCTGAAAGGTTCAGTGAAAAGTGATTGTACGAAATGTAAAGTGACAGGAAGGCTGCGATTGAATTTTTGACGTGAAACAACAGTCGTCGTCGATATCGACTTGAGTTTATCGTTTGCTCAATGGCGGCGCTCTTAGCGTCGCTTAACACTATCGATTATCGAATCGACATAATGCGATCCATGCAGTCGAGGACAGTCGGTAGTTTTTTGCCTGTCGAGATTGTTGTCTCGAGTTCAATAGTGAACTGTAACAGTACGACAGTCTCGGAAGAATGTGTACACACCCCTTTTCATCCCCTATGAGAATCTAATAACACCTTTTGATCGAGGTGCTCGAGAGAAGAAATTCCATTTCCACGAACAACACGTAAGTATCCTATCGATGTGCTCATGCTTGATCAGTCCTACCAACTTTGAGTAATTCAAATAATTTCCCGCTTCAGATCATCGGATCAACCCCTAAAAGGAACTTTGTAAACACGCTTAAAACAGCCCGAACAATCTTCGATTCTGTTTCGCCGTTTATTTTTCGCCCATCACGACCCTCGGTATGGCATAGAGGTTATGTTTGCCTGGAACGACTACCCGGGGGTCTCGTATGATAGCAAATCCTAAGGGGGTACGGTGAACTATAAAATAAAATGTAAGGGTAGTTTTATCAAAATTATACGCAATACCTTTCTTAACGTGAACCTACTGAAATACCAAAATGGCAGAGAAGCCACCTCGGCATTTGTACGAGTTCGCACGAGCGTTGTCACCCTCTGATTCCATGGATATTAAAAGAAGCAGCAGCTAAGGGAGGATATAACGTGCAAGGGCGGGAAGCTTTATTAGTCGTTGGCTGGAAGATTAAAAAGAAAATGTTATCGAATTATAAGGTAAGGTTAGGTGGGAAACCGATAGGACGCGTGCATCGAGTTGCCCTTTTTCCCGCAATTTCACCCCCTCGTCCTCTTTACGTCACATTTATTTATAAGTACGACCCCTTCGTTAAGTATAGTCATGCATTTATAATACGTGACCACTTAGAGTGCCGCGTGATATTCGTGTAAGGTATATATATATATATATATATATATATATATATATATATATATATATATATATATATATATTTCCCGGTTATCGTTCAGAACCAGACTGCATATCCCAGCAATGTTATTTTCACCCTTTAGCAGCTGACATCTTAATTCCGTGCTGTTTTCCCATGACAAAAACAATCGACGTTACCGACCTGAAAGTCCACTTCGTTAAATTACCGTCGCGACCGTCGCTAACGTTATGATCTAACGATACGTGTAGTTCATGTGAACTCGGCTGAAATTCACGTCTATCTTTATACACTAAAGCTAGCCTGAATAACATCTAGTTTTCAACCAACACTCACCGGGGTATCAAGCATGAGAAATTCCATTTGCTCGTACATAATAATTTGCTTTATTTCTCTCGCTCTCTCTCTCTCTCTCTCTCTATATATATATATATGTTATGCATGAATAAATGAAAAATAAAATAAAGAAAGATTCGTAGGATTCATTTGAATGTAAATAATACTAGGATCTACGCCGACTGTGGATATTCCCACAGCTACCCCTGAATTCCTCATGATCTGAAAATTCCCACAACACTCACTATCCGTATTTTTTAGTGTATACAATTTTCAAATTAGTATATCTATTTTGAGTTTCTCGTATGCGATTCAACTTTTTTCTTTCCTTTTTCTTCTTTTTCTTTCTTTACCAACAATCAATATCAAATAAAAGCAGTTCTAAGTTTCAATAGAGTTTCGGCTTTATCAGTCTCTGGCCACCTACTGGACTACCAATCAAATGAAGGCTCACAAGGGTCTTCGACGGACCGAGCTTACCCTTCGTGATTCAAGTCCTGGACACGGGAGCTCAGTGTCTTATAAGACTAGTGCTAACAATCGATAGTCAGAAAGGATTTACGTCCAATAGAACGAAGTTCATGATGGATAAAAGAAACGAACAATTTTTATCGCATCTCGAAGGAAATCAGTACGAGAATTACGTACAGCTAAGCTACCATTGTGTTCCAGGGAATCTGGCCTCGGGAAAAAAAAAAGAAATATTCAAAATTAGTTTTCTGCCTCTGCGGAAACATCAAAAGGATTTGAAAACACTGAAAAGTATAGAGTTGATCCAAAGTACCGTGGGATGCTTTATTTTCAAAGCTGCTTTTTTTTATCCATCACCCATCAAATGATCAGGACGATACAAGAGGGTTCGAAACGTCGTAAAATATAGAATCGATGGCTGGGATGATAGAGACCAAGAGAGAGAGAGAGAGAGAGAGAGAGATAAAGGAGTTAAAGTATGAGAAAGAAAAAGAAACAAACTATTTCTTTAAGTTCTGGAATTTTGTCGTTTGCCTGGAAGCTTAATACCCCTGGAACTAATATCATCCTATGAAAAAGTTTCATCCGAGAGGGTAAAGGTCCCTCAGTAAGTAAAATGCCTGCAAATAAAGAGGAGCGGGATTTCATAAGGGCGAGGAGAAGAAAAAGCAGAAGAAGAAGACTTCACACTAGATTTTCATCTCTTCACTCGAGATATACATCTATATCTGTATAAACATATTTTCCAGTCCCTGACTCATTCACAATATACATATATAGCATGTATCATATATGCTATTATTTATTATGCTATATAGACCTTTCGCATACATAACCTACACCCTGTACACCCTATATGTAGCTAGGTATACATTGGTGCGATATATACAGCAACCCCCTCTCGAGATTAACTTGCCAACTTTTGCCTGACAACAAACCTTTCCAAACTAGGTCGACTGTACCTTGAATGGATGTCGTTGTCAACCGGTTAGAACCGAATGACATAAACTGCGAAATTATTTGTTTTTCTTTCCTGCAGTTGACGAAATAGTCGTAGAGATTAGCCACGGGTATAGGTTTCATGGGAGGCAGTTTTGTTATTTTTGTAAGGGAAAATAAAAAAAAAAGGGGGAAAACGTAAACGAACGAAAATTGAATGGAGATGGATGAAGGGTAGACTTTATATTTTAATGGGTAGGAAGTGGGATAAAATTATTAGTTTTAAAAAAATTCTCCTGAATTCGCCATTTATAGGACCTACCCTGCTGTTCTTTATGTATTTTATAACATGGGTTATTGGACATGGAAATTTATTAAGGCGAGCCGCGAGCGTCATAGCATATACAGTGATACCATCCTGACGTCCTTATAATAAACTACCAACTGCTGTACTAACGCTGCGTGAAAAATCTATGGGAGATTATATTATTTCGATTGACATCCCTCGCAAGCTTTGCACTTTTATGATTCAATCCCTTTGTCCAGCTATGCCCGGGTGTTTATCGGACTGAAAAGAAGAGAGGGATGATATTTTTCATGGTAGCGAGATCAATGACGTTGTGCGAGAGAGGGACGCCAGAAATGGGACGAAGGAGGGTTGGATATGAAGGTAGTAATAATAATGGCGTAACCCACGGACTTTTAAACTTTTTATAGCGAATTTATATCCCAGGAAAATTTTATAATCTTTATGACCAAGATCTATTGACAAATTGCACCAAGTATGAGATGATTGGTTGTTTACGTTTTTTGAATAAAAAAAAAGAGGATGAAGGACAAAGGCGAAAATCAACCCTTGGCGGGTAAATTATACGAAAAATTTGTCTTCCGGTTGCTGAAGCACGGAAAAAGTGCAGAGCGTAGCGAAAAAAAATAATAGGACCTCTGGTTGGCTTGTAGGAGGAAAACATTTCTTTTATACACATTTTCCCTCTCCTCGTCCCCCGCAGCCTCAGATGCTACGTGTTGCTACGTGGGCGACGCCGAAACATTGCTTTGCGCACAATTGGGTACCTTTTAGGCAGGTCCGTAGTCCCGGCCGATAAGAAAGAAATCTTCCAAAAGCTTCGATATTTTCTCATGGAAATTCCATTAGCGTTCAACCCTACGTAGTTCGTATTATACTCACCAAGGGACACGTCCAGGTAAGCAACGGTTTGTCCCAGAGATGAGCCAGACGTGCTGCTACTTCGCAGGTGTTGACATCCAGGGCAGCAATCAGGGCTCTGGTTGAACTTTGTCCAAGAGCCTGAACCAGCCCACCAAGACCTCTTGATCTCGACTCGCAGGTAACTGCACAATAAAGAGAGATGCACAATACGTTAATAATTAATAAATAAAAAAGATGATACAATCGATATCATTTAATCGGTACAGATCGAAAGAAATATGAATTCCATATCATTGGTCCTGAATACTTTTAGGCAGTTCCTGGTGTCAGCATAGAGGAAGAAGAGTGCGGTGGGTCCGATCGATGCAGCCTAAATGGAACGCGTTGGTTGGTTGGTTGGGTTATGCGCCACTTGCATCCTCGTGCATATAAGTGACGCCTGAACATGCACATCCAGAGAAGAATCCACGATGAAGTTGAAACCATGTGTGGATCCCAGGCTGTCCAGACAGTCAGGAACGGCGGTTACACATGTATGTATTATATTTGTGCGAAGAGAGGGTGGGGGTGAGGGGGTGAAATATGCATCGTACAAAATACTAGAAAAATGCATGTACTCCGCGTGTGGACGGGGTGCACGAGGTGCATGTTACGTCCACTCGCTAGACAAGATGCATTTGCCAATCCAAAATGGCCGCGTTATACAAATTTCCCTGTAAAAGTAAATGCGCCAATCTATCTACAGCTTCGTTTCACCATTCTCAATAATACTGCTTCATCCAAAAACAACCATCCACCATATTGCAATTGGAACACGAATCTCGCTCGACTCCATATACACTGTAAGCTAATAATTTACTCGATACTGATAAGCCTTGCATTGTAATGGCCTGTACGTGTACGACCTATAAAACTAGTTTCTATACAAAGTACGCGTGACGTATAGTATCGCCCAAGTAAATAAATACTAGCAGCTGATACAATGATATTGTGTGCATAGCGAAGATCCCTTGTGCAACAATCTAGTCACACGGGTCTATCAGATATACGCTGTGTCATTTATTTCATAATTGTTGTAGCAGACGAAAACTTTGAATCACCTCGTTCAACAGCACTGAGAGTAATGTACAATATATTCATGATACATAATAATTTTGTACCCTGAGCTTTCCTAAATCTGCCTGTTAATCCACCGGAGATTAAGCTACAAGGGCATGTTATGCTATGCAATAGCTATGACACGTTGGCTATGCAAGAATTCAACTGAAGGTTATTCGTTATCCCTTCAAATAATAAGACAGTTATGTACCTTAGATTTGAGCTATCAATAGGCATGTCCTTGTCTCGCCCACGTGAATGGACATAAGTCCGTCTCTCTCGCACTCGTTGGTGTTATAGGAAACTTAAAAAATCTTTTAAAAAGACGAGGTCAGCTCTTTTCAGACCAACAGTAGTACAATCGCCGCTAGCCTGTGCTTCGGTTGTACAATTTTTTTGAGCCACCACCGTACAAAATCTTGTCAAAATTCTTCACCTGTAACCTACATTTTGGTTGGAGTATAATATGGCTTTATATTGTACATGGTGTATGCAACCATTCGGAAGGCGCCTACACGTGTTCCCTCGTTATGTGAATACAAAGTTTTACGATTCGATAATTCCGTTAAAAATTTGACTCAGGCGGTACTTGGTGTTTCTCGTATGGAGGTAAACGCAATTACGCTTCCGGTTTAAATCTGCAGCGTAGGAGTAACAATTAGTCAGGATCCTAGGATTAACGTCAGACTTAATCGAGGAATTAACTTCTCCTTCCTACAACTGGAAATACCAGTGTGACATCGGGACCGGTAACCGTCCAGAGTAAAGGAATGGCAGCAGCCAGGACCCTTTTAGCCAAGCATTACGAATTTCCGGAAGTGTCCGCCACATTTAATCCTATCTTCCTCTTAGAGGATAGCAAACCCTCGAAATTATTTGGACAGCACTGCCGTTTCTAGTATGAAGCCTCCTACCGGACTGAAACGAGCCATTCGGCAGGATCTTCTTGATCCAAGATATAAATATAAAGATGATAATAACACTTGTAAGTGTATTATCTAGATAAAAGTATAGGAAGCCAAGATAGCTCTGCCTATAAATTGTCACATTTAATCGGGCAATCATAAGAATGGGACATACCCCTTATGATTTTGATATTTCCTATACCTGGAGCGAGTGCGAGAGAGAGGCTCTTATGGTCGCTTACGTGCGCAAGAGAAAGACAGACACAGTTATCGTCCGAATCGGGATGAGCGCCATCACACAACAATTTTGAAACGTTCCAACGACGTACACAGGATGACTCATAAAATCCGTCTGATCTAAAGGATAAATAAATAAATAATTATTCGTAGAAAAAAAAAGTGGCAAATCTATTCTTTCATCGAATTTTATATCCGTCTTTTTATTTGCAAATATTGCGTCTGTCCACTTCTTCGGATGCCGGAAGTTTCGCTTCTGTATCTCAAAGCGACTTCCGTCACTTTACTACGCTCAGTATTCTCCAATCACCTTGATTCCCCGACAGAGACAAGCGTAGCGGAAATCGGCAAAACGAGTTTACGCCTCCGCGGCAAATATCCGCAGAATTTCGTGTTCAAAACGGGGACGACTATTGGCGAAACGTGTGCTGGTATTAACGAAGGATCATTAAAACGTATTTAACGGTAAACCGACGGCCTCTAGGCTCGTTTTGTTTGTCGTACGCTATGGCTAGGTGAGGAGTGGCGTAGTATCATTAGACAGTGATTAAGTTCTGCGGTCACGTGGGGACGTTAAATAACAATTTGAACTCACGAACTACTTTAATAATGGAATTACCGAGCCACGCCTCTATAGCTATACTGTTTGCGAGAATACGTGATAACGAATTAGACATGCATGTCGGACGCTGAAATTCTAAATGTGTTTGGCGCGTCGTTTAATTCGACATGAAAAATCTTACGCGTGTCGCTCGTTTAAAATTACTTGGGCACCTTAAGGCTATTGTATCTAGTTGAACCTTCGTATCCTTTCTTATAATTACACGTCGCAGAATGAAATTTTAACATTTATTACGGTCGAACAGAACAGAAAAAAACAAATGCTACTGCAACTACTTTAACCGCTCTAGAAATCTGTTTAATCTATACCTTTGGGTACGTCGTAAATCCAAAGGGAAAATCGAGCGCAAGGAGGCAGAAGGCACGGGACTCGCTGGGATACAATGTATACATATATATGTAACCCGTTTCTATATATTATATATATATATATAAAAGACACTTGTGTGCTGACACGTTAGTTATTTATTTCATTGGAAAAAAGCGACTGAGAAGGACAAGAGGAATTGTCGAGTATACAAATAAGCTGTGAGTTTGAAGAATGTGAGAGAAAAATGAAAGATTTTAAAACGTCGAGAATTTAATTAAATTATCTCGAGATCAAATTGATTATGTTTTTTATGAAGTAGATTAAGAAAATTTTTGAAATTTTCAGTGATATACATTTTTTTTATAGCAAATTTTCACGTTAGCTAGAAAACAAATTTCTCCATTCCGCAGCGATTTATGCTCCTTGTTCCGCCCCCGTAGAAACGACGACTTTCCACTGTTAGCGTGGAATACAATTACCGCACGCCATGAGTTCTTCCAGATTAATCGATCGTAAAGTCCCCCACGGGTTCGACCCTTCTTTTATATGGGAAATCACTGAAAAAAATGTAAGAGACCACTCCCGACGAATTTTCTGCCACTCTCTCGTGATCTGAAACTTTGGAGCCTCTGGTTTTATTTCATCTTTTTTATTCCTTCACTTCTCACCTAAAAGAACCTCGAAGATTTCTTTAGCAATCTAGTTTCGCGTGCATCACGCAACCTACAATGTATCTCTGCCAATGTGTGTTGGTACACCTGTTACGTTTCTCAATACTGGTCAATTATTTTTTTTTTTTAGGTTACATCCAAATTCTATACACAGATTACATAGAATAGACTGTACATTAAGACTGATGATTGAGTAAGAGAACCAAGAGAAGATGTTAGAAAAAATATATAGACTTTGAGGAACAAATGTATTCTATTTCTTTTTCATCGTGGCAAGTCAAGAATTATTATAAGAGTTGAAAACGTTATTAGATCATATTCGAACCTTAGGAAATTACAATTTAATCGCACGAACGATACAGCCGTATGAATATGCAGCTTGGTATGTTTGTTTGTGATTTTTTGGTGTTTCCTGAAAACTCGCTCAAATTTTGTTCTCGCAACACTCCGCACGTACGCTTTAATAATACTAGGCCTGAGGGAAAGGTATGACGCAAGTCTGAGAAGTGGATCTGACCCTAATATAGACTCGCATAAATAATTATTTACAAGACCTTCGGAAGGGAGAGTGAAAAGATCGACGAGTTTCTATGAAATTTAGAAGACACACGTGTTCCAAAGTGCTTTCGCCAAGCGCGCGTGTCTGTATACTCGGTTCACGAGAACGTGAGGTGCCCGTAGAATTTTGAGGAATAAAATAAAGAGAATATTTCCGGTCTCGGGTTGATGTTTTCACTTGGATCATTTTTTAAAAATATTTATATGCAAATATCATGCATAAAAAATAACGCGCAGTATGGGGTTTAGTCGTTTGGGAGGAAGTTGTAGGATCGAGGGATGCTGGCGCTCCAGTAAAAATTATGTACCCTTAAGATTTTCCAAGTCACGGGAGACGAATAACGTAAAAACGAGAAAAGATGAAATATATGTATAAAACGAATACAGAAGGGTTGCGCCATTGATCAGAGTCTTTTCGGTAAATCGAAGATGCTTACTTGATCG
This sequence comes from Syrista parreyssii, assembly GCA_030142615.1. NCBI lineage: Eukaryota > Metazoa > Arthropoda > Insecta > Hymenoptera > Cephidae > Syrista > Syrista parreyssii. Next base: position 1,938,098 of record JARQTG010000188.1, on the reverse strand, counting down.
TGTCAATCGAGTACCAGAAGTTCCTCGTTTAAGGGCGAATACATAAAATTACTAGGAAGTGACGGCACAAAAAGTTCAGCCGGTAGTTGACAATAGACAATTCCAAGTTTTCGGATTATAAATCTTCGAGCGTTCTAAATCCCAGAGTTACGGCTATTGTCGCGATGCAAACGGTTAAGCACAGGCGGATCCACATGCAGCGACGAGTCCCTCGCTCGAGAAGCGGCATTGTCGAAATTTCGTGGAGGCAGCGATGCGAAGCTCATAACGCACGACTGCAAACGTAATTCCGTGCGGTGGAAAGCGGGTTGAACATATATTTTTTATTCAATTTTTTAGGAAATTTAATACAGCGACCATTGGTAAATTCGGAATATCGATCACGAGACAGACACGTGTAACGTGGATGGGTATTTATATGTGTACTGATAGCAATTTTATTGCTATCAGTATATTATGGTGTCGTACTTTTAATGGCATCTGAATTACAACCTCACTTGTCAACATCTAAGATATTCCTCGTGTAGTAGACCTTAGTAGAATCTAAAAGTTTCCACAAACTCACCCTAGAGCAACAGTGTGAATTCCCAAGTCTTGAAACATGCTATAGTAAATTCCACGCAAGATACCAACATAACGTGCTATATCCACAATACATACTATATCTATAGAAAACATCCACACGAATATACTCACCAGTTTTCGGTATCAATTCAACAGTAAAGTGTGACTCGTAACGGGATAAGAAATCCCGTATTTCACTGAGATTGATATTGCGCTCGCACTGTTCACGTAGATAGACAAGAACCTCGTTGCCGGATCCGTATCCCGGAGAATCCTTTCCGGATGGATACGAAATCCAGTCGGCGGCAGCAAGGAAGGACATTCCGGTAAAAGTCGCGACCAGAAGCCACCACCAGCGCTGGTTGAACCAGCCCCGGGCCATGGGCCCTGACAAGCCGACCACCGTATCCCCTGTCTGAAAAGAATGAAGAATAAATATTGAAAAATCAACTGTTATCTCACCTACGTACCTAAAAGCTTAAAGGATAATAATTACCTGCGACTCTTTGGTGAAAATCAATTTCCGTATAAGGGATGAAGCTCTCACCTTCGGATCCCCACGAGCCTCCTCTTCCTCATGGTGGCGATTTTCTACCTCGCCACTCCTGACCGCAGGAGCAATGAAGAATCCTCGTCACTTTCATGCGAGTTGTAGTCTCGCAAGATTACGTAATATTATATAACGATCCTCTCTTCCTGCTCCTGGACCACCTCCTTATTAAAAAAATATCCAGAATTCCAAAGCTCCTTCTGTCAGGATATAACAGCATCCACCACCTACCACCCGATGTCTCGAATGTTCTTCGACGACGGTACAATCCGTTCTGATTCCTGTACTAGAAATCGACTCCCCAGGTTGAACCGTGTAAACTCGACCTGGGAATCAGCTTTGGTGTTTCCAAGACCCACCAGGAACACCTTAGATAGCTCTGATCCAGAGTTCTACATGTTGGGTAGGGTACCAGCCAAGGTAGTACCAGAAAGACATCCTTAGCGAGAGGTTGATCGAGTACGTGGAGAAGGTGGTGGTGGTGAGAGGGTAGAACGGTGGGACGACGTAACACAATTCTGAAAGGCTGAAACACAAAGTAAAACGATCAGAGGGTGAATATCGTATGAAGAATCGACTTGGTCCCAGGTGCAAATAAATCTCATCACTGCTAAAGGAACTCTCGGTTCTGCCAATTGGGAATAAGCAGTGCGGTTCATGAAACAGCAAGTGACGGTTCGGTTTGTACGACTAAACGAATCACAGTATTTGGAATACGCATGGGATAATAATTAGCCTTAGTCGATCTATCCAATAAGCCAACCACCCATAGGATATCCTATGGGATTATTCTACATGAATATATGTATATGCAGGTAGGTCATCCGCATGGTCGAATATCTCGTTATCCTCATTAATTACATTCATCGACCATAACAAGTTATTGCGCCACTGAGAGACGCTCTCAGTGCTGTATATTTCCAATGTACCTACAGTCGGAGCCGACATCAGCGCCACTTTGAGGGGGCCTTCGCCTTACGGACCGAAACGTATATAAGTCCCCTGATCACATGCGTACTCTTATATTACTTACTATATGTATATATCTATAGTCTACGAATATCATGTGGACGACTCGCGACCAATTTACCATCTGTATAATATAGCATGAAGTTGGATAGCAATTTTGTACGCAGTCCATTAGAGAATTATCAGTGATCCGGTCAATCCTGCTAACCCTGTCTGATCCTTAACAGAGATTGAGCCTTCCCTACTAGGAGAGTCACTGCTAAAAGAATTCAATTTATTCTGAGTAAAGTGCCAGGGCTCTCCGTCCTTTAAATCAACGAGTTCATTTTGCTACTCAGCCTCCCTTACGAATCTCAGCCTTCAGGTAAATTGATTTATCAAAATGAATTCCCTTCTCATGTGTTCTTTTATGACGGTACTAAATAAGGGTCTTGTGTTCTTTTATCGTTAAGCAATTGCAGTAACGTTCGAAATGCAGCATGTTGATAAAAGTTGCTTAGAAATCTGTGTAGAGAAATTTTTTTTCTTCAAATTTTTTTTATTCCGTCAAATATATTCTTGAGGATTCTGTTGAGAAGGGAAGATCGACAGCAGCTATGACTCGATAAGGGGTAAAAGTTTTGACCCGCTACCAGATCAAACCCCTTTTTCATTTTCCTTTTTACAGTCAGCCTAAAGGAATTGTCTACCCTGAATAATACCTAGGGATGGCGCCAAAAGGGCAATTTCGTCAAAACAAATCATCCCTTGCTATTATGTACTATATACAGACGGATGAGACTAGGGTGGGCCAGGTTGCTGGTTCTTCCGTTGCTCCTGTCTACCCCCTGACGTCACAGAACATGACAAACAAGTCTGCCCAATAAACAGAGAAAAACTTTGTCCCTTGGAAGAAAAACTAAAGGGAAAATGAAGACGGGGTGAGAGAGACTAAGAGACAGTGGATGAATAAAGTAAGGGGATGGACTATGCATAACGAGAAAGAGAGAGAGAAGAATCGAGTAAAGGTAAAGTGGAATAAAAAAGAAATAAAAAAAAAGAAATTCCAAAGACCAATCGTTCTTTTATTACGTTTTGTTTTCCGTCAAGAAAAATTACCAGATATTCCCTATATCTAGTGATTTCGTTATTGACCAAATGACGGTTCGTTTATTCCTAATTAAAGATTCGACGGAATTGCCCTACACCGCTTGAGGAATTCACCCTCTGTAGTATTAAGGGGCAAAAGGTGAAACGACCCCACGGAGAATTAACAAGAGGAAGGAATTGTTTAGCGGTCCAGGATCGATCGTCTCGTTAGTGTAGCAAAGGTGAAATAAAAGCACGAGATTGTCCTTCTTGGTAGCTCGCGGAGACGCTGTAGCTCGACATTCGTTGAGCCATATAGAAGCTGTTTCAATAGCGCAATATTTTATAATAAATTCGTTCAAGTCACTTTAAAAAGGCACGAGCTCGCAGTTAGTTGCATGAAAGGAACGCGAGAAATGTTATAATTAAAAAAAAAAAGGTGACATGGCTACCTATCACACGGCAAATGAGTTTTTCAATATATCCAACATTTTCAATTAAACCGTACGCTTTTACTTTCCCAGTTTCTTTTCTTTATTCGCAGCCAAACGCCATTTTCCTATAAGGATTCATCGACTGGTGTAAAACGAGGCCAAGGAATTTCAACGTCCAAGTCTCGACGAGATCCTAACCTCAATTTCGATCACCACGAATTCTCGTCGTGAACCAGGAAATCGGTGAGAATATCCACGAAAATAACCAGACGAGAACCATTCGAAGGAGACATAAATAATAAAAGTAACTTTGAACCCCCGTCAATTCTAAAAATCCCCGTCAAATTGATTTCCGTCATATCTCTGTCCATTACCGTCGCGTGGAAGCGCATCGAAGTCGTAGGCACGTAAAACGTAGCTTAGAAACCCTAATCAGCAGTCAAACGTACGGATGTGAACACGCCGATAAATATATCGATAAAAATTGATGTGAACCATTGAACCTACATTATAAATAAAGTTCATAAAGCATCGACATACCACGTTGGTCCAATATATTCGCCTCGAAAAAAAGTAATGAATTATTTGCAAATAAAAATACCAATAACATTTCCTACGGTTAAAACAGACTGTCGTCGCCGAAGGCGAGCTGCTAATCTAATTTTCAGCAAGTGATAACATCTACGGCATTTAACTCGGTTTGGCAAATTATTCTAAGACACAACTGAGAAGATGTGACCAGACTGGTTATAAGGGTGGCTGTCTTAGTCGTTCCTGTTCGTGATAAGGGAGAAGAAGAGTTCAGCGTATGCAAATGAGAGAAGCTGCCTGCTATCTACTAGCTCCCATAAGAAAGTCAGAGAGAGAAGAAGATGACTCAATCCGGATGAACCTCGTCACAGTCCTGAATCCGTGCCTGGTTGTACGGCTGATTCTATTATGCTTATCTGCTGCCACTTCGTTATGGCTTATTCCAGCTCTTCGTTAAAAGATGCTGAATCCAGACTCAGTCTGGTCGGGAAGATACTTCAAGTGCTAAGGACATAAATCCTATTAATTCAATCCAAGCAGGTATTGGGTGACACTTTGATCGGCGAATGACCTTGATAAATTTATCAAAATGAAAAAACCACATTTTTCTCTGTATACGAGAGAACCTAATTGAACGATATTTAGAAATTTTAATAATCATACAAAAAATTAATTAACAGTCTTACCAACCTAACTGTACTACGAGTATACGAGAAAGATAGCGTGCAGTGAAAGTTCATCCAAAAAGTCCTCGCCACAAGAAAAGATAGGCCAATCTCGTAGATACTCGTTGAAATAAGATCCTCCAAACTTTGGTCCATTGTTTCGGATCTTGCTGTAAGCCTCGGTTTCTGCAAATCCTTACACATAAAGGACCCCTCGCACTCTTGACTGAGCCTCCTCACGAATGAATGATTAAACCTTGTCATTTCGTAGAGGCCTTTTAGGGAGCCTTTCCTTTGCGTCAATGACTCCCTGGAGACTCCCTGAGATATTTTGGGATCATTTACGTTTCCCTTCTTTGGGTTATACTTTTACACAAAAAAAAAAAAAAAACTATGACCCTAAAAGACAACAGGATTCAATCTGACAACTAAAAAGCGTGTGCAAGCATAAATAGACTCTAGATTAATTTTCAAAGTGCAACTGGATAGGCTAACGTCAAAATTAAAGAGAGTTAAAATATCAAACTCCATGAGAAAAATGGAGTTTAAATATTTTAGATATGACATAAGCGTTACTTACATCTTTTTTTATTAGTTCAGATAAACTGATACCAGAAAGCAGCTCACATTCAGTAAATGATAAGAGCTTATAGGTAGGATCAGTTCATTCAATTTATCTACCCTGTAGGACTATATAGGATTTCCCGTCGATTCGCGTATTTCGCCCTGCTAGGTATAAATTCCTATCCTGATATCCTAGAGGATCTCCTCCCTTTTTTTGCTTAGCTCCGAGTGCGATGGATTTTCTGGATTTCCTGTCATCCCAATACCCATAAGGATATCCTTGTAGTGTCAGGAACGGGATCGTTTCTGGTTCGAATACCAGATCACCAAAGCGAATCCTGCAATCAATTCATGCAGAGGTTTAGTACGATGGTCTAAATGCTGATTTTCACCAACCTACATAAAACTGGGCATTGGACTTAACATGCATAGAACCGGACAATCCAGGTGTAACAATGACGCGGATGATCGACAGCTGAACCATCGGTGATTTCTCAGGTGTATCTAAACTGGATACATCCAAATACGTCATATAGCACGGACAGTATCAGCTATGCTTATAAGTCTTGAAATTCTTAACGATGATTTTTGCATTTCACAGTTACTCAACTTTTGCATGGAAATTAGGGTTAAGTTAGGTCAGGCTAAGACTGGGTTATTGAAGTCATAAATTTCTTTGGCCATCTAAATAATCCTACAGACGCTACAGATATGAATATTATTGGGAATTGTACTATCTGTAGTTTACCCCTCGGTCGACAATTTATCAGGACGCTAATGTTGGCGGGGAAAATTTCAATAACGCACCTGGCTCTCTCGTCGACACGATTGATCTTAAGGGGGTGCGAGATACCCCTGTAGAAATAATAATCTTGGATTTCCGAGTAGAACGCGGGAGGGAGGTAGGGGGGGGGGAGAAAGGGTAGCGAGCCTAAAGAATTAGAGAAGAACAAGGACAGGGTGAGTGCTGATGAAAGGGGTGAAAATAGAAAAAAAAAAATGTGGATCGTAAGGGCTGTAAATTGCGTGGAGTATGAAGCCGTAGGTCGAGGTCGATCTATTAGGATCGTGTCTTGAATATTCGGGGGGGTGGTTTTTCTCGCAAATCTATAGCATCCCCCCTCTTGTCTCTTATTGGCGCAAACCTCCCGAAAAAAAGCACGATCTAGATTTAACCCGTTCCCAGCCGTGAAATTTTCGTATACATTAGCGTCCCGTCATCCCCTTAAAATTCATAGATCCAGAAGTAACTTGCCTGCCTGAGACTGTACGGGGGCCATCAGAAGGATTTTTATTTGAAGGAGGGTTACGATGGTAGGACGGGGAGAAAAAAAATTACCCAATCTAATCCCCTATCGATCTGACAAGGATCCGAGGAGCGTGGTTAACATTTTCATATGGGGTTTCTCTCCCTTTTATTTTTAATGGGAATAGTTTCTACTTGCAATATTTCATACGGGAAATTGATGTCCTGGTTTACGGTATGGGTTGCGGTACGATCTACTGCTATAAGTTTTTCTATGGATTAACTCGACCCCACTGCCTCCCGACAATAATAATAATACAAAAGTAAATTATATTCTGACGTTTGTCTGAAGAAAATTCGTGTGGAAAAAAAATTATCCCTGAATTGCCATAGTGGTTTGTTTCTCTACCGATAACAAATCCTACCAACCACCTTATAGAGTAATATTTCATATTTTTCCCAAGCATCACCAGGGGGCTACGAAGTTACCGACGGAGACGTCAACAATCCTAACCTATCTTGTCGCCTAGGCAGCAGGTTCCTATCTCGCAAGCTGGCGAATTACGGCAGTAGATTTCTCGGCTTCCGGTGCAATAAACATTTCTGAAACAGCCGATATAGCAGACGCACCCCTTATACGCCTCCCTGTAAACGAGAACGTAGGTACGAAATGAAATATCGTAAATTTATACCGAACGATTCTAATGCACCATAGGAGTAGTTGCTGTCGGCGAATCCTTCACTAAGAAAACATACGCAACAGACCGTGTGGCTTTACGTAAAAAGTCTTACTCTTATAAGCTTCTAATGTAAATCGTTTCATATGTACAATATATGGTAATAGTAATAGACTGATTATCCAATATGGCGGAAGAAAATTTATGTTACATTTATCCATACGACGCTTTCGAAACTTCATAGCAAAATTTTACAGACTGTATTACCTTCCTCGCTGCCTTGCGTGTTTTACCTATGTATAGTTATGTGTGACTTACGTGCCAATGGGTTTTCCCGGTACGACCCTACGATTTAGGTGCACGTATCTGTGTCCTGTTTGAGGTTATGTACGACCAAGGGCAAAGCAACCTGGAGCATCTGGCTTAAACACTGAGATGGGTCCTGAGTGCAAGTACCGACGGTCCACGAATTCAATGTATCTTTTGACAGTTTGTGAGCAACGCAATCCTTAGCAAATCACTATCAGGTTTTCATAACAATATAGAAACATACGCTAAAATAGACAAAAGTATATACAATACCGTATAAAACCTTGCATATGCATATCTCGTATAAAACATTTTACACAGTGACATCTATGAATTACTAGAGACTTCATTCATTTCGAAATGTCATAAAACCACAACGAACCCGTGGCTATAGCTATAGGTATCTAATAAGTTTTTAAACTGTGTATATACAAATGTTCAAGCCTGCGTGAAGAATTTTCGTTGAATTTTTCACAAAGAGAAGAATTCTCAATCGTTTGAGTAATACAGCTAAAGGTGGATTCCCGTGTATAAAGCGTGCTGTATATTCATACAATTTTGAAGCTTAAGTACAGATCCTTAAATATAGAACCGTTTCACCGCAAATCGCAAACGTGCATCTCAGCTGATACACTCTGAACATATCTTAATATTATACGTTGACGCGAACCTCCCTTCAGGGAAGACGTTTCGAGGGTGAATAAAAGAAACGCGAAATTTTGTCGTTGGATGAAACGTTATTTTCCTTTATCCTCGCGTGTAAGTTTTGTGGGAACGAGGCAGGCCGAAGAAAGAAAAAACAGGATGAGCTTAACAAAGAGGAATCCAGTTTCTCGTCTTTAACGATATTATCGATTCTTCTTCGATCATTATCGATCCTTCTTCTTCTCTACCTCTCACGTATACGCACGTCGTGTAATTCAGGGAATCGAATTTTTCTCCCTTTTATATCGTCTAGTATAAGGTTATCGTGGTTTCCTTACTTCTTCTACGTCTCTACGTATTTGCAGCCCCGTTCGCAATTCAATTACCGATAATTTCATGGCTCACGAAATTAGATTGTATTCGCGAAACTATACGAGTGGCATTTTGACAACCCAAGGCGAGCTTACGGAAACCTTGCAATACGAGAATCAAAGACAATTTATACCTCCGAACCAATCTGCGTTAAACTTCACAAGAATTTTTAACAATTCCTTTCCAACAGGATCCCCATCTTGAATTCCGGCACTGTGTGAACAGCAAGAAAAAAAACCAAACAAAAAAAACTAACAGACTCCTCGATGCTGGTGCGACAGCTTCAGAAAAAGCTATCAGGTTTATCGTACTTGAGAAATCTTCGTGACTCTCCCTATAGCCACTAATAAACCTTAAACCACCTAGTGGACACCGGAAGTACGTACCTAGCGTACCGGAAGTCATAGCTCTTTCTACTTTTACTGAAGTACCGAGTCGCGATTATCAAAGTACTTTTTTAAGGATTCAATGAGTCATTGAAAAGCCTTACGTAAGACATTTTTTTTACATGCGTGCTGGCCGACTGAATATGTATATACATATATATATATATATATATATATATATATATACATATACCTTTGAATGTGACGATTTCTTGGCATCCCACCAAGAGTCTTCACAAAGTCCTGACAGGATACGTAGTTCCTTGTATACGAGATTCAAACGAACGGTCAAAGGCTGCTTTCGAATTCAATTTCCAGCCTCCATATTTCATGAGGCTTTCCTTTTTCTTTTACGAAATCTATCTATATACATAGAGTATATGTGAATATGTATAGTTCATTGCTTCGAAAATCCGTCTGGTTATTGATGTCCAGTGCTTTTCCATATTCTCACTTAAACTCGACCCCATTTCCTAACGTCAACGTCATATCCGCTATGAGTTTCGGTGTAAAGCAAAATTCGAATTTGTCACAATTCTTTAATAATACTTTAACGACAGGTTAGAGCGCACTGGTATATCTGGCGTTACGCCATGTTTCCTGTTTAACAAGAGTCCAAGAAGCCTTCGACGCTGCTGAATAGTTTCTAGAACAATCTTAAGCAGACGACGGATTAGCCATTAGTTAAGATTGTTAACATTCCTTATCCCAATAATCCAACCAGGACCGATCCGGAATTGTCATTCCTTACTACTATAATAAATACTTGAGTAAAAGGGCTTTACGGTAACTAGTAGCATCACCTAAACTCTCCTCTGAATACAGTATAATTTCAAGATTAAAGGAATTTTGATAAATCAAAATTACCGAGCAATACAATTTTACTGTATTTTTAATATATTGAGTCTCTGATATCCCATTGAACCTTTAGGCTGCATTATCATATTGAAAAAGTCTCAAGTTTTCTGAAAAAGTCCTAAACTGTCATAAATATCTATGCCCACGTATAGCAATACTATTAGGATCGCGATACAACGTTATAACTATATATATATATATGTATGCTTTCATACATGTTACCTATATACACAGTGAGTCAAGTATGCCTAAGCTTTGTGAAGTTGCTTACATCGGTATGGGTTACGTATATTAGACATGTGAAAAGAGTTAGACTTAATAGAAGCCGGGATTTGACACTCTTTTTACCTTAAAATCAAAATTTCCAATTTTCCCAATAACCAGAAGCATTGATTCTCGCGAAAGCAATTTAACATAGCGAATTCCCAGAATTCAACGCGAACGTCACTTTTTACTGTCGTGCCGCAACGTAATTTGACTTGTAGACGCGTAGTGCTTCTAGCCATTTGTCACGAAGCCGTTGCCCAACATAGGGTTGGCACCTAACTCCACTGCAGGACTCTTCGAGGAAACCTGTAGTGTTATTGTGGTGCGGCGTTAACAATGTCGGCTGGGATCGTTGCTTCGTCCCGACGAAGCATTCCAATAAAGCCAGGCATCGATTTCAGCTTAATCACCGTAGGTTCTCTGCGCCTCTTTTCTCACTGGGGCAGCCACCATTTATACATGCCGGTTATGTCACAAAGCCATGAATCGACGAGTGTACCAAAATGGTCACGTAATAGGGGTAAAACTGGAGTACAATATGGAAGCCTAACGAGGTACAATAATGGCCGATAATTTGGAAAACCGTTCACTCACGTATATCTAACCAGCCATAGTCACGTGAACCGCTTAGTGCCAGCTTCATATGGAAGAACGTATAAGATATAGGTTTCACATGGGATCTTCTTTTATGACTTCTCTTCAGATATTATTTTCCTTTTCCATCCATGAACACGATTCCCCTTTAAGCATTAAGGAGAAATTACCCAAAATCGTATGTCCCAGAGTGCCTCACGGATATGAGGTAGTGTAAAACTAGTATTGAATAAAAAAAAAAAAGGGCCCACACCTTTCTCGTTTATCCTCCAATCCTATTACTTCGCCTCGCTCTTCTCAGCCGCCATTTTATTACTCCTTCAAATTTTGTATCGATCCTCTGGACGGGTAGAACAAATATTGAAATTGCCCAACCTCAACCACCGTACAGTGTCCGCTTCTCTATGATGGTAGTGTGGATAGGTTAATTCAATAAAAGTAAAAAGAATTAAAAAAAAAAAAAGAAACTATTTTATTTAGTCTCTTTCTTCGTTAACCCATATACTAGATTGTACAAGTACCGAAGTTAGTTGACTGAAATTGAAAATCGTATTGGACGAGGTCGATCGAATAGTTCATCATGTTTTCATGTACCGCTACCGCTCTTAGTATCTCATAAGTAATGAAGCCAGCTTCTCATCCCCGATGATTAAGGTACTTTGGAACTCTCCTTCGACCTAGAGATCCTATCTTGTTGCGATCGGACGACCGATTGGCTGATTAGAGAAGTTGCCGTTTGCATAGAAACCACGAGAGCACATTTGATAAGGTTATTTTATCTACAAGGGTAAATAAGAGTAGAGCAAAAGGGAGAAAACATTAAGTCCCCATCCCTGTGAGCGTCACGCATTCATCGACCTCGATTTTCCGCCATTTTGTAAATGCGTGTTCGCGCGTAACAGTGTTTATTACGTGGGACGCGTGAGAAAATAAACTCGCGTATACGTGACTTTCATTAAACGTATTGTCGCGACGCCTAGCGTCGCTTTTATGAACCAACGACCTGTCGAAAACTCTGGCAAACTTCTTTTAACTGGGATTTAATTCCTTGCAGTGACATTATTACAATGAACCTGAAAGGGTAGCTATCGCAGGCGTATAGCTATATTTATATAATAAATTACTCTATTCTACCTATATTAAGTTTTCTTGGGGAGAGGGGAGAAGGGGCTTATTCAAAATACAAATATATTAAACTCTCACTGATAAAATCACGTTATAGACTATTTGTTTCATAAAGTTTGAGCATCGTTGATAGTCGACAAATATTCGTTAAGAAAAACACGAGCACATCATCATTCGATTTTATACGTATGTCATTTGCTTTTATTGAACGTATAAAATAAATATATGTGTCTAGTGACGTTTCTACTTCGTGTCGCGCGGGCGATTACACCGGGAAAATGGTAGGATGATGGAGTAATAATGAAAGGGATGTCCTAAAAGTCCTTTTCAGAAGTACAGTCACCATTGCCATGAGAATCAGAGGGGAAAAAAAAATCCCTGAAGGTAAAGACAAAGGAGAAATGAAACTGTCGAAAAGTTATGCAAAGCGCTAAGTTTTCGTAAATTTTCAACAGTGCCAATGGACGCGTTGTGAAAAATAAGAATGGCGTATAAAGATAAACGAATAATGAAAGAAGAAGAAAAAAAAGGATGCCCGAGACCTTAAAGCACCTCGTGGCTTTGGGCGTCAACAATAAGGATTTAATCAATGGCGTCTCAGACAACACTGTAAAAATATATGACATCAAAATAGCTGAATAGCCTATGGATACTATCATTTTCAGCCAGACATCTTCATTGCCGATCTGCCAAGCATAAAACCATAGAGAATATCGAGCATCCCCAGTTAGAAAGTCATAGGCATCGTGCACCCTCTCGATAACCGGATATCCTTTCTTTACTGTGAAAGGACTTTTTCTCATACACAGTCAACAGATCTTATGTCGTCTTTCACCATTAATCCATTATGGCGTCGCGTACAAAGGGAATGAAAATATCAGCAATGCCTGAATCCGAGCCTCTCTCACTATTCAATCCGATCATTGACTGTATCGAATTCAGTAAGCTAAATTTAGACTAAGCCATTATAATCCATGGAGTGTACCTCGAACGTCATCAGAGAACAATGCCAGTCGAGATGCAGAAGCTTCTAGCGCTGCAGCGAGATAACGATAACAAGAATATGACAGACCCTCGATAATATCCTAACACAGAAGACAGAGCTGTACCGTAGTAACACATAGATAGAGAATATACAAATTAAAATATACCAAATACAATCTATATGATAAAGATACAGTCTCTTCTAACATAGTGAAATACCAAACGACAACATCAAAGAGGTAGTGAATATGGAACCATTTTCAAAGTGAAATTGTTACCCGGCATTCACTCTGGCTATTTCTGGGTGCATAAAGGTATCATCCATACCAATGTAAAGTTAGGTTCACTTTGTGAATTACTAAAAGCATCGGTATAACCTGTATAATATTGTATCAGGCCCATCATTCTAAAGTAATTTCTACTTAATATTAATTGAACGCTTTTAGCACGGACGCTAAGATAATAAAAGGGTGAATGGGTAAAGTACGCACTTTTATCGAAGATATAGTGTTTCAAATTTGAGGACTCGTGTACATACCCTTCGCACTATCTGTTTAGTATCCGGCACATGATGGACATTGAGGTTAGAGTAGCGTCCCGACGGCTGAACTTCATTGCGTTCAAACTAAAATGACATGAAACTCGAATTTCCATTCGACGTCAATGCAAATAAATGAAGACCTTACGTGACTCTGACAAACTCCACGACATACTAGATACTGCCTTGCATCACCACTTCACTGTGGATATTATTCACTCTATCTTCCTACCAGACCCCCATGGCCACTCCTAGCGCCCGTCATAACAATCCGTTTCGTAAACATAACCTCTTTGCACGAGACCGATGTTACACGACAGGAAAAGCTTCGAGTAGTCTTTTCTTTTATTATAATACAAAGCGTTTGGGGAATTCCTATCAATTTTTAAAATAAGATACGTACCTTCTTGTCTTTACTGTGTTTGATTATTATTGCTTTTTCGACAAGAATGGACGTAGCTATATCATTTCATTTGTGTTCTTGTGTGTCAAATGCAATATTACTGTGCTTTATTATCCATGGAGTTTTGTCGTGCTGTAGCCAGACGTAAGAAACGAAAGGTTTTCATCTCCGTCGAAGTTAATAAGTTTCCTGCGAGGTACAGTATGTTCTTGGGAAGTTCTTGACAGCCCAAGTAAATTTCCTGGTACGGTATAAGAAGTACTTTTAATACAAGGAAATTTCTTTGAATTTACAGACTTGTACCGGGACTCTTGATAAGCTAAGAAGTGGATTCTGTGCATTCTTGTCGAACGAAGTTCCTCTGGGTTTTCTCAATTAGCGTAATCCAGAAAGAGAGAAAATGTAGTAACTCTGAGATAATAGAAGTGAGATGTAGTGATGGGATGCGTTAGATTCTCTGATCTATGTACTGTTTCTAGTATTGAATTTCACCAGGTTCAAATGCGACTGACGAAATTTTAACGACTGAAAGCATCTTTTAACCGGAAGTCCAGTTACCATAAGATAAATTTAAAGTACCCATAAATCACTTGAGATCCTATCTAATAAACTGGAGGAACTTTTACTGCCATTCTTGCACTTTGTCGCAGAAGTGCATCATGATAGAAGTGCATTGTACAGTTTAAGGCACGATATGAACATTTTGTCATAACCAACTATCCCTTTCTTATTTTATACAGTACGCATACACCGTATGACCTATTTTCTGCTAGTACAGAGCAGCAACAGCAACAACAAGGTGTACAGTAAGAAAAACAAAAATATATCATATCTTTGAGGAAATTTTAACGTTTACTGTGAAAAACTTCAAAAGCTATATGCAATTTCATAATATTGCATAGGAATACATCTTTTGACTTTTTATCGTAGATCATAATATTTTATTATGTCTGAATCATCTTTTGGGAATAAAACTAATTGCTATCGACTGCTTCAGCTTCGTGAAACGATGCTTCTGGTGGAAGAATTCCGTCCGAAACAGACGTCGATTTGCTATAGAATTACTGGAAATGCCGTTAATTACTGCCATTAGGTGTCATCCGAATGTCAGAAACAGCTGAGTGCATCTGATCGAGAAAAGCGGAAATGTTTCAGAGAATTAATTCACGGCCAATACTTTTCTTCCAAATGAAAGTATAAGACTACGAGCGATATCGAATATCCGTATAACTGATGAGCCATCAGTGAATAAAATTTGTTTGAAAATATAAATTCACCGTGATATTTACATATCAAATGCTACAAAGGTGATCCCGTTTCTTTATGCATTCTTGAAAGTGCAATTAGCAAGAGAAAACGTGGCCTTGAATAAAAGTTGGGTAAATTCTAGGTTCATTCACAATTATTCTACACTCTATACATATACACAGACGCTCAAGCCCTATTTGGAATATCAAACGAGCTGTGTATTTCACCTTTTTAAAATTCCTTTTACATTGCAGAATCCACACGGACCGGCGCAGCTCACAATATACATATAAACCCCTGCAGGCCGCTCGATCCCAGGAACAGTAAAACTTAGCATGCGGTTGGTTTCTATTAAAACCAGCGTGCAGTAATAACGTTGATGAAAGTACAGAGAGTTTCTTTTATACCCTGAACAGGAACAAATAAAGAAAACAAAATCAAGATCCATCGATGATCCATTTAGCGAAACAGCTTGTTCCCTTGACTTCCGTTAGTATTTTTATATACGTATACCTACGCGGTAGCATTTTAGGTTAGAAGTGTTGAAAACCGTTGCAACGACGTTCAACTACGATTTATACCTCCTTCTAACAAGGCTTTATAGCGAGGAAAGTAGGTTGAAAGTGGTTCTCTCTGCGTTGGTCAGCTTTATAGGATATTCCAATCCTCCCGGTGCCAGACTTACTGCACTACTGGTCGAACGGGGATATTTTTCCAGGTTCGCCTACTGCAATCAATCGACTTCACCCTCGTGGTTCAAGTATTCAGGCAGTCATTCCAAAGTGCTTCAACTATGCGAAACCATTCGTAATTCATTAAAGCATAACGAGTGGATAACCCAGTGAGTGATTTTTACGTCTTGTGGATGCTGCATCCTTTTTCTTCATTTATAGAAAAAAAAAAAAAAAAAAAACGAAGAGAACGAAAGGAGAAAAACTGACGGTAGTTCATTGCTGCTTCTTATGCTGTAGAGGCGATTAATATCTTTTGTGTGAAAACGCGACGGCAGGCACTTGGCCAAATAGTCTAGAACAACAATGAAGTCGGAGGTAGACGGTCCTAGGTAATTTTGCACGTTTTCAAAAAAGTGGCCATTTTATATAATAACATTGTAGGTAGCCTGATACGCGTTCTTACGTTACTTCAATGACTCACACGCCCTTACAGAACTTCCTCACATTTCCTCATATTTTTTTTTCTCTACAACCACGAAAACTGAGATCTCACCCATCCATTAGGATAATAGTATTTCTAGAGATTTCTGATATACCAATTTTATCCTAGGGTATTTCTTTAATGTCACAACCATACTTCCATGTACTCTCGCCAAGCTCTGAACGATGTCCAAGTACACTAGATTCCGTTTCAAGGTTTATTATCCAGTAATAAAGATTTTTTGGTTGGTATCTAATTTCCATCCTTGGTCTCACACCCCTCAATATTTCATCCCTTGTTCGATTTCCGACATTTCACAATACTTTCAATTAAGATCTCAATTTCTTCTGCTGTCAAATTCTCAATGGTAGATGTCATTTCGTATTTTTCGTAAATACCAATCATACAAGCATGGCAGAAAAAATGAATAAACCAATCATCGTTACCAGCAGTTCTATACGAAACACAAATAATATTTGTCCGAAATATCAACTCACAGCAATGCAAAGAAATTCTTAGCTCAGTCCTAAAACTTTACACTGACTGTACCAAATAGCAGCTGCAGCTGCAAAATTGTCTGCCTGAATACAAGGGAACACGGTACAAGCAAAGTTTTTACATTTGATGTCAAGGCATCTCGTTTCTCTCTCGTATCTTCTCAAAGCCACCCGGTCTCGCGTTACACACTGTCGTGAAAAAATGTCGCGCCCGCGTTCAACCTCCTATCTAGCCAACCCACCCCTAGCTACTCCAAACGTTTATTAATAATAAATTGCAAGCCTCGACCTCGGCTTACAGGTGCGCTTCATTTTTCTAGATCCTCGTAAAGTAAGGCTTCGTAGGACGTATAAAAAAAAATGAACATCACCTCTAACAAAATTACCTAATTCCCACAAAATTATTATGCACACATACATTCCTAAGAGTAGAACGAAAACTCACCACTAACGCCAAGTCTCGTTACAAATCCCACGAGTAACTGTTTGTCGGACGTGAATCGTTCGGCCGCTTATCAAATAAAATATTTCTTACTCGACTTGCAATGGTCTCGTCGAAGTAGACGATGAGTTACGTACCAAGGGATGTGTAGAGGCGTCTAACAGACAGACAGGATGAGTGAGATATTTCAGAAGGAATGTTCCTGTAACAATTTTACGTATGCTTCTATGTAGCGACGGGCACGACCATTGTTCCTCTTTCTATCCATGTGCATCAGCCGGACACTTAAGTCCTTTCTTTCACTCCTCTAACCTAACCTCTTCTCTGGCTTTGACATACGGGAGGACTTGGATAGAGACCACTGTTAGTGGTTAAGAACTCCGAAACTTAAAAACCACAGTAAAGAATATATATCCATACACACACTATAGCCATGACGTAGACTGAATTGCCGTAGATTTCGTATCAAGAAGAAAACTACAAGCGTCTTCGAATATAAAGTTTACCGTGGTGGACGAACGTCGTCGTACCTACTGTTTGCCAAGGGCCAATGAAACTTTCGCATCCCCTCCCGTTCCTCGTCACGTTTTCCCATCCTTGTTACTATGTCCTTTAAACTTTCATAGATTCGCCCATACTCGCGATTTCTTCCCTCTTCGAATATTCCTGATATCGCGAGATCTACTATATATGTTATAGGACGGTAAGCTCACTCGAGATTTATCGAAAGAAATTTACGAGGATATTTTCTAGGGAAATTCCGAGCTTTGACATTTCCTTATATTTGTATACTATACTTGGCTATTTGATTCCAACATCTATAATGTTAGTTCGTGGGAATTTGAAAGGAAAAAAAAAGATGGCCGATTCATTTACGTATCAGGTATTTCTTTGTATTTCTATCGGAACGAAATGACCGACGCATATTCTACGAAATACCTTAGTAACAAATGGATTTCTTTATCGACAAGCTTGCAACTTCCCAATGCCGATGGCGCGACTTTTGAGTTAAAGATTCCCAGAGAGTTAGTCTCTGGTTTGGCGGATCATAAATTATTCCAAGGAAGTGGAAATCCTTACGACAGTTGGTGGGAGGTAGCTGGATGGCTTGAGTTGAGGGATGATGGGACGGTAAGCAATTAAAAATAAAATATAAAACGGGAAAAGTGGGGAAAGACTTTTCCCTCTAGAATATTTAAGTATTTTTAAGAAGAGGGGCTAAATTCTTGGTTATACAGTGGTGCCAACCGACTGTATAGCAGAGAATGATTTAGTGACGTGAAGGTCGGATCTTGACTGGCTGTCAGAGTGAGTATCCCCTTTTAACCACCCCTGGGATCTAGGAATATCCAAATTGGAACGTGCACCAGTAACTGAACATTAAGAAAGACATATACGGAATTTCAAACAGTGGCAGCAGCTATCTCAAAGACGTATCCGATCCTCCGGGATCGTCTGACATCCAGAAGCTAATTAAATTTGTCTAATCGTATTCGTAAGACATACATTTTCTCGAGTTTTGCAATTTTATCGAAGCCGTAATAACCTGGAGCCAAGCAGTATGGTAAATAGATTGGATATTTTATAATTGGAAAAACTAACGATAGATGTCGGCTCTTGCAACTCGCGAAACAAAGGATTAAAAGTTAAAAGCTGAAGGGTACTTGACAGAAGTTGGAAAAGTTTCATCTATTAAATCAGAATAGGTACGCCTCGCATATTTCTTCACGTAAACTCGCATAGAAAGCAGTGACATTAGTATACTGTGATATTCAACGAGTAAAATTGCACAAGGAATTTCCGAGAAAGAATTACGTCGCTACTACGTGTACATCACGTATCTCGACTGGTTGTGTACATAAATACGGGTAACTCTCTACTGTACAACGACTTTAATTTTACAACTATGCCCTCATTATTTTTCCTCGTTGCAATTACAATTCTGAAATGACATTCTACTGTTAGTTTCAATTATATGAGATACGGCGCGTATACCGATTATAACCTCTACAGACATACAATATCTTATTATTAAATTCAGTAGTCTAACTGGAAGAATATATCTACATTCGAAATTAATCCCCAAACGAGAATACGAAAGACCCATTTAGTTTAGGCACCCAAAGTAAGTCCTTTACAACGATTCCAGAATCCTTAAAATACAACCAACAATTTGCGTGTATAATTATGCTAGCCGAACACTGGCAATTCTTTCTACTATTCATAACCACTGAAGAAAAAACCTATGTAAGAAACGTGGCACAAAGAAATACAAAGATTTAACCTTAAAATCCAAAGCAATTTTCACGCGAGCTTCTCACATGGAGAAAAGGAATATAGAAAATAAATGATTCTCGTATCTCTAAAGAAACATTAGTAAAATGTATCAACATAATATGCAAACTTTCATTGTAAAAATAATCTACTACTTATCAGCTTCAAACAAATGTCTTCGGTAAATCCTATGATATATAAAGTATCATTCAGCATAAAAATATCACTCACTCAATCTCCACGCACGTTAACGTCTTTACATTGGGGAAGGATATTTTACATCTCAATCCCCTTAAATGCACTGTCTTATTATCACGTTCGCGAACAGGCACCGTTTAAACGGAAGCAGCAAGTACAGTGGAAACGAGATAAGAGACGCACACCTCACGCTGTCCGGTATCGAACTGAAGGCAGCCCGTCGTATTCGCCGAGCGCTGATTCCGTGCGCCAGGAGAAGCATCCCGGGGACTCACGCGACTAACCCCCCACGTTAGTCAGCCCTTCGTATAGGGATTGCACGTATAAGCCACCTCTACAGTCTAGCGAAATATATTGTGTTCTTATATCTCCACAGCCCTTAGAGGCTATAACCCTGACACGTAGAGTCGCAACGTTAGGACATAGTTCATACCTAGTCGCACCAGGAGCTAATAGGCCAAGAGAAATTTATGAGAAAAATATTTGTTAAATGTCTTCAAATCATGTAGAAATATTTTATCTTACTATTTTCCTTCTCAGTCAACATTACTGCAGATGTTCACACATGTTTCGTTATCCATTTTGAGGTTATACACACACTTCCTCTCATACGTATTTCTTCATTGAATCCGGAAGACTCGAAACTTGCAGAGAATCACTTTGCTTTATTGCCTGTACTTAACGCTGATCCTATTTCCTGCCAGGAACAAACCTAGAAGGGTTTACTAGCGTATAACTATTGCTCAACTATTCTATAGTTATCTACTAGACTCCTGCTTAACTGGAACGTTAAATTGAACTGAAGTCGAGTCACGAAATAGGCGGAATACAGCGCCTATACTAGTATCAGGAGTACAGTTTAAGGGTAAACGGTATCCTGAGGGATTTCAGAGAAAATTTGGTACTCTGGAACCATGTTCAAATGTATCAAGGGATTTCAGACGAATCCCATAGAAAACGTAGAATGTAGATAGTTGGTTATACGAAATGAGTCTAGATAAGAAATACGTATAACTAGATTCCCTCTTTATAGTAGACATAGTACATATTTAGAATGTCTCTGCACAATATGCAGTTTGGAAAGCTCCAAAGGATCCTTGATATTGTTTTTTTCTATATATATACTATGTACATGATTGAAATTGAAGTTTTTGTGAAGTTTGAAGAGAGAAAGAAAAAAAAGATGGCCGCGATCCTCTGTAACGGGGCGCATCTTCTACGAGCGTGCAATAACAAATAGCTGTAACCAATGGTAGTAAAAACACGTCCTACACTGTCGTGCATTGGCGCAACCATCATATTCCCCTTGTGTGATCGCCTCGTAAATTCCGACTATTTTACTGCAATCAGCTGAAAGAACGTTTTTGTGAAGTTGGCGTAGCCATAGACATTTTTTATTCAGATCGTCCTTTGTTTCCTTAGTCAGTGTCTATCTTTCATAGAAATTCGTACTAAATCACCGAAAAACACCCTCGAGGTATAAACTAACCTGAAAGGGGCAGTGACCTACTTTATCCACGGCCCTGAATTTTACCGACTTTAATGGCAAATGAGACGGTATTCCTCATACTTCTATGTCTGTTTACTAACCTTATCTGCTACGTCTCGTGATATAATTGTCGCGTCGTTCGTGGGCTGTGTATACCTTGGTGCCATTTACAATGAGCGACGGAAGCACTTTTTGTTGCGTATTGTTGAAGCGAGGATAAATAATGCAAATTTTAATTCTGTTAAACATTAAATTCAATGCTTTATAAAATTAATGATTGAATTTGCAAGAGTTTGTGTTTCTACTTTTGTTATCCTTGTCAAAATGATTTCCGTACGAAACGGTGGAATTATAATGATTCTGTTGAAATTTTACCGGTAACCATCCAAGAAATATTGCTAAAAGGAATCAGATTCCGTGTATTCTATGTCTGAAATGAAATGTATGGCATTTAAACTCCTTCTAAAGTTATATATTTGTCGACATTTCTCCCGTGCCGACTGTACCCACTAGCCGTCGGACACAAAATCCCATAAGCCTCACCCTCCTTACTAGTATTGCTTCGGTGCTGTAACTTATACATATTATACATATAGTACACTCATGCTAAGTTTCTAGTCACGTATTTCATACATGTGCTATTTAACGTGTTATATTATGTTGTACTATTACGTAGGTGCAAAATCGTGAGAATCGCTTTGAACTATTTGTAAAATTTAAAAATAATCTTATAATTGAAAACGTGAGCGAATCTGGTCTGTATAAATTAATCTGTAATTTTAACAGAACTATTGGAATTTGTATGAGGGACATTCAAAGGTCTGTCGCAATATTTATTACATTTTACTTCAGCTGATATAACTGGCGAACAACTAAAACTTTTAGTAACTTGATTTTACCCTTGCGAGCTTGAGGGTAGCTAAAAGCTACCCTCACAGAGAGGCTCAATACCATTGCAGCACATCGTCGTACCACTAACACGCCCTTGTACGAAATACCACGTCGAATTTGGATTTGTGAAACGAAGTCATCGCCACGGCAAGAAATTATTACTCGCTTTGCGTGGATTGATGATTCTTTTTTTTATTGCATGAAAACGCAGCAGCCATACTTTTTTATATTCCTTTTCAGATTTTGCCAACCACAAGGTCTACCATGACTAATGTGAATCTCTGAAGTAAAAACGAAAGTAGGTGAAACAATTATGCCTTATTGTTGAACAAAAAAGTACACACACTCGTATACGAAAGACATTTTGTTTGCGTTGCTTTTGCGCTTTCATTTAAAATTAATATTAATCGCTCCTGAAGATTCGATTTTTTTTTACTTTCCATCGTGAATTTTGTATGCGATTCTTTGCCATGACTTATCTATTGTCTAAAGGTCCAATAATAAAAGTCTAATAACAAAAACCAGGCGACTTAGTTTTCCTCAACTTTTATTGCATCAGCGACAACAAAAAATGTTTGGCTATACGTGTCGAGAAGACGTGGGTTTCATGGCGGCCATCTTTCTACTTTACAAAGAGAAACATTGTTACGTCCAGTTCTCATGTCTCGGCGAGTAATCTCTTTATTATCTCGTGAGGCAAGTTCGTCAAGTATTATTCAAGTATCGGTAAACAATTGAAAAATTACATTAACTTATTATCTTTTAAGAACAAACTTCGCACTTCTCGTTACATTTGCAAGTAAGAGTTGGCGGGAAGTTTAAACTTTGAAAATTATATTGCACAACAGAATCAGGATGTATGGTAAACAAGAAAAATGAATTTGAACAACATTATACAATTATTAAAAAAATATATGTCCATTTCAAACAATCTAGTCACGTAAAGGCAGATTGCCGTCCACCCAATTGATACTACACGAATTCAGCCTGATATTTGATTTGGAAGTGAAGCGAAAGGCGTTACCGACACTTCACCCCCAACCATCCCCTCTCACCCATTCTATCTAATGAAATAAATTAAGCATGCTCAGCGCATGAATTAGCGTTAGCCTACCCTCCTGTTCAAAAGCGTCCTTGAATGCCATAAAGATCTCGAGGACGTATTAGAATTCGTCCACAGCAGACATCAAAAGAGGTGACACATAGAAAAAGTGACGTTCGATCCCCCTAAAAGAGACTGTGTCAACCCATCTCATTTTACATCCCCTAAAAACACGTCTTCGATCGATATCAAAATCTATCCCAATAATTCAAATAACAATGGTGACTATAAAAATATATAATCAATAATATGATAAGTCATAATATTACCAGCATGGTCCACCCTTATATTATTATTAAAAAATGTCTAATATATACTCCATGATTTTTTTTACTACTCACCCCTTCTTTTATCCCCCGTCGATAACAACACCCTGATCAGCTACACTTTTCACCGATCGTCACTATCTTTTTCTTCTTCTTGTTCCTTGGTCGGCTTTATGCTCTCATAGGACCATCACTATCAATAAAGGGTGTAACGAACTTAAGACCTTTGTCCAGATATGAATGGCAGGTATTTCGCTAACAAGCTCTTTATTATCGTCAGGGCAAAAATAAAATGGATTCATCGTCAATTTCATGAGAAGAAGAAAAAGTAGAAAAGGGTACGGCGAAGGCATTGATAGAAGGTGGGTCATATAGTAGGGGCAAAATGAAAGAGTGGAGAAAAATACAGAAGTGATAGATACGGGAAAAGTCCATATAACACAGGGACGCAATATCGCCTTTATTGAATCTCGCTTCCTCCACCTAGGACATTTTACGTGTATTTCGCACAAAGCACAGACTTACGAGTAACAGTGAAACTGATTAACGTTACAGTTGCGTTAACAGATCTTGATCATTTTTCAATAATTTGTCATCCCTTTAAATCCTGGCCAATCAGATCTTTCGATATCCTGTAACATCAGGACTGTTATAGAAACGGACGCGGAATTCTTTATGCATTTCAATACTCTTGGCTATATCGATCGACGCGTGACCTCTAGGGAATATACAGCTGTACCCAGGGAAGGAAGAAGAGGATACTGATGACTACTGGTATAGATAGTAAATATAATGTATATTAATCTAACATTATGTGTGTGTTTGTATACTGTAACGTTGAGGAATTATTATTCAACCATAATTCACAGGGGTTAATGTAAAACGATCTACATTTTCTTCCCATCTTATTCAGTATCTCTTTTACGGAGGAACCACCTTTTTTTTATTCGCAATTCTCCAACCTACTCTGGTCCGCACTTCGGGTCCTGAAAACAAGTAATAACAGATGAATAATAAACTGTCTAAACGTATTTCATGAAAAGCAGGGATAAAAATGACAAACTGTGAGATGTTAGAATGAATAAAGTATAGCCTATAGCCACAGCAGGAAAACTCAAAGTCACTGATATTAGCATAGCAAACAAGTAACCCTCGTGTATTTTTTGGTAACTTGGGAATGTAGCGTGAAGCTTTTACCACATGACAGAGGGTTACTTTGTGGAATTTTTATTTTCTTTTTCTCGCCCTCATTGTTCTGGACATGAAATTCCCTTAAGGCCGATGAAAAAGAGAGGAAAATCTATTTTTGAGGCCTATGTAACATTCTGGATCCTCTGACATCGTCAGGCTGTCAATGGTACTTTCTATATGGATTTAGGGGTTGTCAGTCTTCTGGTAAGAAGGAAAATTCGTAACCCAAGTGAATACGCAGAACGATTGGAAATGTAAAATTATGTGGGAGGAGGTTATAGAGGGTGTTCAAGAAACACCGACAACCCAATTTGTCAGATATATACGGTACTTTTATTATATATATGTAAATAAAGAAACTATATTTATACATCGAACACCCTTATATATGTAAATTTCTATTCGGTGCCAATGACGGTTTTGATTTTCGTTTTGACAACTTGATAATAGCAAAGACTCAAAATTCCTTTGGAGTGGCAAATCTGCAATTTTTATTTGATAATATCCAATGGCGGATTCAGAAATTTGATTTAATTACTGGCTTTCATGATTCACTGCAGATAGTAAGATTTAGTTTTATATATTTTTCCTCGTTACACAGGCTATGAAAGATCATTATATTCTAGTGATCACCAGTTACTAATCTAAAGTCACTCTACTAATTTAATTTTATAAACCATCTCTATCTTCCTCACTCTCATCTTATAATCACTCTCACTCGAGAGATTCATTTCCGAAAATTAACGAGACTGCGATTGCTCGATCTACCTTGTGTAATTGAGTTTTCAATTTTTCTTCCCTTTTCTTTTCTTACCAGAATTATGAGCTATTCTACTGGCCGATTTCAGAACGTTCCTTATTGCTTTACCATAGTGAAATCCTTTAAGGAATCTTGTACAGTGGAACTTTGATGACTCGAACTTCCATAAGTCGAAAATCTGTATAAGACTGTGAATCTTCGAATTTTTTAATACTTCATCACTATAGCTTGAAAACCCTGATAGGCCGTACGTACGATAACTCGAAGCATATTTCGTTTCCCTTGAGATACGAATTATCGGAGTTCCACTGTACCGTACAAAGAATAATCAGATGAATTTGCCTGGACGATAATGACAAAAATTTTTTAAATCAAAGTTTTGATTCCTGAGAGAAAAATATTTTTTTAATTTAACCGCCATAACTCGGTCCATATGTGTGTATCAGTCGATTCCCATTGGAGGGAACGAATTATGTACATACAATTCTCATACACGGTGATTCGTAACGTTTCGTTCATTTAACTGTCAAATGTTTTGACTAATATTTTCTTCCGCTATTGCCAGGTTTACATAGGACGACGACCTGAAATACGACAATAGTAATCCTGGATTACTCATCGTCTGGTATACATCGTACATCCTGAGCTATTTACCTCTCACTAAGTCCCAGCAATCGTCGAAGGATTTCGGTTATGACATATCTAAAGTCGTAGCTCCAGGAATGAGTGACGCCAATGGATTTGGGACGAGACGTCACGACGTAAGCACACATTTTTCTGGCAATTTAAATAAAAATGTCTATCCGACGATATCATTATCGATAGAAAAACATTCGATGAACCAAAACTGAACGAGAAATGCTGGACAATTACTAAGAAGTACGTTAATAATGTTCTCTCGTAATATATTTACATATAAAATATTCCAATGGTTTGCATTGAATAACCATTGGATGATTTGAAACAACTTTTCCTTAAGGCTGACTCACATGACGCGAGACTCTTCTCAAATACTCCTAGTTGATCTCACAGCCTACGTCACCTTCACTCGATTCCTACTCTCGTAAGTTAGTTAACGAGCCACAACGTCCATGGAATTATCATTTTTCGTCGAATAGGGATAAACAACGCCATAACCTATCCTATACCATCCACCCTCGGAGACCTCATTTATTTTTATAGGATTTTATTTTTAGCCCGACCTTTTCATCGGATATCCTCGTACACGTATCGTATTTCACGACCTGAGCCGGAGGGAGAAAAATGTCGCGATGACGACACGACGACTGGTGGTCCTACCTACGTGAATATGTAAGCTGCATTTGGTACGATTAAAAAAAAACCCTAGATATTCCCTAGGTAAATATTATTGCAACGCCAATCTAATACCTGTAGATTTTCCAATAATATTCTGAGTAATTGCAATTATATTTGTATCAGTTTCCTCCCTACTGCACCGAATAATGAGCTGCTGATAATAAAAGAATAAATAAATATGAAAAAAACATAGTAAATGAATATTCTGTATCTTAATGCCACTTTGAAATACCAGGTAGCGCATAGGAAAGTGACTAGTGAATGCTTAACGAATCCTAAGGATGGCGCTAATAACCATAAGTTTTTCTCGACTTTTTTCCCTTAAGGAATACGGAAGTGACGTAATACGTGAATACCAGCCTTTCTTGAATACTTGCCACTTACTTATGTATTTTACCTTGCTTAATAGTTTAATATTACGATCGTAAACCATATTCGTGGTTATTACTGTTGGCGTGAACTGGGACCAGGTTAATGACGCTAATACGATATATATATGTGTGAAGTAATAAATATACGAGTAATAAATATGATAATCCGTAAAAGTCATCTTTTTTATTTTTTTTTTAGGTTAAGCGTTCTCGGAGGAGCATTTTTATTAGCTCTTAAGATACATTTTAAGGCTTCTTTGTTCATCAAACGAAATACCTATAATTTCTAAATTTATATTTGATGATTGTTCATCATCCTTCTAGCTCTGCTATTTTATGCTTATACCTACTGTTTTATCCTCGTTCGATCGTTTGCACACTCGGCTTGGTTTAATTACGGCTATCCGAAGAACGTGGGTACTTAATCACTCGTCACGATAAATTCCTATTAGAATTTTCCAAGAGACTTGCGAGCAACGCAGTCTCGTTGGTACGACATGCTTATTTTTTAATAAACAAGAATTTCAATATATTCAACTTATTGAAAAATTTCATTTTAAAGCATGTTGCGGTACTAAATTGTTTTTTGATTGAATCACGAAGCAATCTTATTATAGAAATATGTATTAGGCAGAAAGTGGCAAGCGCATCCACAAAGGATTAAACTTCACGAAAGAGAGCCGGCAGTTCAAATAAAAGTAAAGTTTAATATAGTGATGAGATTCCCGGTACCAAAAACTTTGTTGCATGTTTTAGTTCTTCGGGAGATTAGTCAGAAAATTATAAATTCCTCCAGTACCTGTATCCTTTTACCATACCAAAAACCGCTTTAATTTTGCAAATCAGTTGAACCAGAGCTTTAATGGAAACCGGAAGTCATAGTTGAGTGGATTGTATATAATGTGTATGATTTTGACGTGTAGTACTTACAGGCTCCTATCTCCTCTCACATGTGTAACCATTAACAAATAATCGTAATGGATAACAAAAGTTTTTTTGCTAACTGTATACCAGCGGGGGTTGGTCTTTTCATTACAAACTCTTACCCAGAGTTCAGTTAAGGAATGCCAACACTTTTTCTAGATTCGATTACCATCCGCCAATAAGAAGGGAGAACGAATTGTACTTTGAGATTTTCCATTACTTGAAAGGGCTATTGGAATTGCTTCGGGGGAATTTCATAATCTGTTCGATGCTTTAAAACTCCCTATCATCCCCTAATCGAGTTTAGCCAGAATGAATTAACGCTCAATTAACCTTGCTAAACTGGAAACTTTGCGTGCATGTATGTGAGTATTTTTTTAATACTAGATAAACTTTCTGAAGCAATCAGTAACTAATAAAACATGGCATCAAATTCAGCTTTAGAATTCGTGGTTTACCTTGTCGCTGCAATTATTGTTATCGGGATGAAAGTGATAAGGGTTACTCTTGAATATTAAGGACGTTAATCCTGATTGAGGTCTCACGCATTTAGATCTACTCTAAAGATATCACTCATAGAGAACTTCTATGGTTTCTACGCACAGCTATCGAATTCTACTGTTGTAGCATAACCTATGTGCACAGTAAATTCTAGAGTGTCAATATGATAAAAATCGAAAAATTCATAGATCAGATATTGAAAAATTAAACGATATTGAGAAGAGTAATTTTTCATGTTCCTTGTAATAATAAGAAAATTCAAGATTGTAGCTGCTACTGATACAAGTAAGATACAACATCCTATAGCATCTAGGATTTCCTGTACAGCATACAAAATGAACAGAAATTACCTTGTTCCTTTGCGGTTTCCGTGATAAAATAAAGAGAAAACCCTCGAGCTTTTTTTCTTCTTTCTCTCTTACTCTACCAAACGTCGAATCTCAATGGGTACAAGACATGGATATATTTTCATGGGAACCAATGCAAAAATATCAGCCGTATGCTCTTTTACATCATTATCAGAAAAGCTCCAATTTAGAAAGAAATTGTGGTTTTACTTTTCCAATTGGACAGATGAAATGAGAGGGGATGCAATATACGGAAGAGAAGGAAAAATATGAAAGTGGAGTAAATTTCATAAAGCCTTAATAAACCACGTGCAGAGGAGAATTTTCAAACCGGAAATTTTCTATTTACGTATACAAATTTTTGATGAAACATAACCAGGGACTATGAACCAATAATACAAATATACTGTTTTCTTTTTAGCACTATAATGCTCAGTGTTATGCTTTCAGAGGTTTTTCTTCCTTTAATTTTAATTTTTATTATTTTTTTGTTACAAGAGTTGAACCGCAACTTTGCTTTCGTATCTACTTACTTCCGCGTATCAAAAACTGCACTATCCCTTAATCCTTGTTTTAATCTCGAATCGTACATATTGCCGTACGGCACTGAAACTAGAAATGCAGCCATTACTTCATAGAGAAATATTTATTTTGCATATGACCAGCACGTATCACGAACTTAATTATCTGTTTGCATTATCTATTAAGCTTATTAAATTAAAAAAAAAAAGATTGAATGAGAATGGTTCTGCAGACTTGATGAGACTGGTAAATGTTTAAGAGATGTGGTTATCTGTATACAGGATGAAACGTTAGAATGTGACAAATAATCAATATGAATATGTAAGTATGATTTAGTCACAATAATATTACTAATAACTTATTCTTGAATGCTACATAATATAAGTAAATATGTATCTCAGGATTCAGCTGGGTCTTTCAATAGTAGTTCGTTAATAAGTTTCTTAATAGTTACAAATACAAAGATGATCTTTATTAATGTTAAAGAGTCATATTATGAAACATATTAACCTGTTATTAAAACAAATGCATTACTGCTCCTCGATAGGGGTTAATTTATCTAAAATAGTTATCTTTGTCTTTTCTTTATCATTAACGAAAAGTTCTATTTCTGCTATGTGATAATCCTTAACTTCAGGGCTTGTAATTTTTACAAGATAGCGCATTGTTCCAGTTGCGTTGGGTCCCCTTAGAGGAACAGAGAAATAACAACTGTTATTAGACTGCTTCTTTTTACTAAGACTCAAATCAATGTATTCGTCAGTTATGGGTTCTCCTAAGTATTTAATGGCTTGAGGATGTTGAGTTACTAGATTTAGTGCTAGTTGATACATTTTCGATCTTGGGAAGAGAAATTGTTCATAAGTCTGACAAGCCAAAAATGTGATACCTCCAACCAACATTCCACTTTTTAAGTACGATAATAACCTCTTGGTTGAAATCATCTGTAAAACAATGAGCAAATAATTACAAGTAAATACATTTTAATTTAAAGTTTCAACTCATTGGAATGCATTTGTTAGTACAAGTCATATGAATAAGACTATTAATACAGAAGGTAAATTCGGTTCAAATGCAACTCCAAGAATAATGTCAAGTATTGCATTTGTTCGTTTAGTTATTCTAGAAAATCTAACACATAGTTCTTACATTAATTTACCTTAATATTGTATCATCTCTCTAAGAGGTTATGTTTTCTAACACATTTGCGGCTACCATTACTTTCGGTAGAACTTGTCTTAAGATATGCAACATTCGTATTGGTCGACTTTTCGAGAAATCAATGTGATGTAAGGGAATTCGAAATTAGTCGGGAACAAAAAAGTAGCCTATTTTCAAATTCACTAATATGGATCAGTCGATGGCTTTGTAATTTAAATAAATAACTGTAATCTGATCCCATGGAATTATACAACAATCAATATCACTGTCATGTTTTATCACCAGGCTCCATTGACAAAATGATAACATACCAATTGATGGTGTGGATTTCTGAATTTCAACTTTACCAAAATGGTTATTAATTTCGAAATTTCATAATTTTTGATTGGTATAAAATACCAAGATCAGCTAATAATAATACATGCAGTGAGTTTAATGCGCGTATTGATAATACTGACAATTTTTATAAAACATGTATTAATTTATTTGCAAAAAGGAATAGGAGTATATACAGAACACAATCTACTGTTTCATTTGCCAAATAATGATTTAAGAAATTCTGTTCTATCGTCATTTTTGGTTTCATTCTTTCTACTTCGAATTTCCATATCTGTTTCCCTCTGCTTGATATCAGGTATCACAAAATTTGTGGATTCTCCTTGTTTTTGCTTTTTGTGTAACTTTTTACTTCTATCGACATTGTATGAGAAAAAGTTGACTTCTCGTTTAGCCTGTGCAATTTCCGCGCGTAATCTTTGCTTATGTACAGCACGTTCATATGCTAAACGTTCACTTAAATGAATCCATTTAAACCTGTAAAGATATTATCACAATAGAGTAAGGCATAAATATTCTTCAGCTTTATGTGATAATCTACAATACCTTGGAAGATATTTTATATTCCACATTGTATCAAAAAATTTACTCTTCTTTCTTGTAGCAATCTGTGTATTATTCAATGTAGCAGCTACGTGCTTTGCTATTTTTTTACTTTCAAACTCGACCCAACCCTCAGTAAAGTATTTAGCAGGTACTTTTCTCTTCTTTTTCTTCTTTGTCTCATCAATTTCTAAAAAAAGGTTTTAGACAACATTTCTACCATCAAGCTGAGGGTTATATTACTCCAAAAATATTTGATGACTATATATAACAAAAAAAATTTGAAATAAGTTTACAATTAAAGAAACTAACCCTTTTCTGCGAGTTGTAAATACACTCTGCCTAATTTTCCATAAATAGAGAATATTTCACGAATTTTAGTAACATTCATATATTTTGGTATCGTTGACAAATATATTATTCCTCGTTTCTTCTTCTTCTGAGGCTCCGTCAAAATCAACTTTTTTTTTCTTTTCGCCTCTTCAAATTCTGAATTATTTTCAGTATCACTCTTATCATTTCCTAAGTTTGTCTCTTCATTTTCACTATTGTTCGTCGACGCACATGTTCTTTCCTGCATCGCCATTTTAAACCTTAGCTGCTTCAAATATGATAGGAATTTACCGGTTTAGGCCAATGAGTATCCATCCATAATATTTTATGGAATTATGAATGGATGTTATGGTCTACACCTTACGTTATGTTTACGAAAATTTGATGTGGTGCGAATCGTCCACCTAGTTCGTCCATCGTCGTTTAGTTCCATCTGCCACCTGAAGTGCTGCGTTCGACAGCGAGTTACCCCTCGTTTTCGCGCCAAAATCTACTGATATGAATCGGGGATCAAATATTTTGACAGTTTTGACATTATCAAATTTCGTTTTATTGTAATGTAGCATCTAAAAAGTTCAACTACAATGTTTTCATGTAATTACGTATCCCGAAGTACAAAAGATTCAACCCCAATATGTGGCCAATATCACTAGATTTTAGCGCAAAAACGAGGAAGAAACTCGTTCTTCAACGCGGCAACTTCAGGTCTCCTACATGAGATGAGACATACGTCAAATGAGTCACTGTAAAATGACTTCTTGCTTCGAGAATATACAGATTCCACCCTGCGTGTGGTTCGAGGGTGGCGAAAAGCGTAATGCTTATGCGTCCATGCTTGCTGGAACTCTAGTAAGTATACTTATTTGATTTGAAAAAATTTAATATGTATAATTTTAAATTCATTTATGGTTCACCATAATTTATTGCCATTCATATCTTTGCATTGTTGTAATATTTGAGGTTTCTTATTATTTTAGTGTTGTACGTGAAAAATCAAAATATACCCTATATTGTTTATAATCTTAATTGTATTATTTCGAGGTTACACTGTATATGCCAAGCCATATACAAATTTCATTGCGATTTCACTTAGTCAGTAGAATTTATCTAATTACAGCATTATCTTAGTTTTTTCCATGATATTTTCAGTTCTTTATGGGATGGTGGTTTATTATCGATGCCCATTCAAAATATCCTAGTGAAATGCTGAATGCGTATCATGTATGTGGAGTATTTGGTACAATATCTCTTTTCATGTAAGTATGATAGTGATAAGGTACATTTGGTAATGATACTGTATGTTCAGAATAGATAATTAATATATATGTATATAATGAAAAATATATCTTCAGATGTATATATTACGGCTGCCATTAATATGTTATAGGGTAAATTCAGTCACTAATGCACAGATAAGAGGCGATGCATATAATGGAGGATGTCTGGGAGCTAGAGGTGCAAGAGCCTGGCTCTTTGTAGGATTTGTAATAGGATTTGCTGCAGTTATTGCAGCATGCTGGATTTTGTTTGCTGATTTTGTTACAACTGGTTTGTACTTATCATTGCAACTCATTTTGTACCTGTGCATAATTGCTTACATACCACCTTTATTTTCAGATGTCCCCCATCATTGGCCAGGAGTTGGTCTATTTTTGCAAAATATATTTATTTTTTTGGGGTCCTTAACATATAAATTTGGACGCTCCGAAGATCAGTGGGGCTAATTCATATGTACTTGATGGGTGTATAATTACTGTTTTTCATCAAAAGTTTTAAACCTATTCTTGACTTATTTTTTGTAAGCATAAGCAGATATACTCGATTACAATAATCCTGCAAATTATAATACCGTTAATATTAAATATCACCTAATTACTGTAAAAATTCGTTTTACCGTTAAAATCTAAGATAATAATAAATAATAATTGGAATATAACTAACAACAGAAAACAGTGGCTTTATATATAGCCAACTGATGCATTTTGTACAAATAAGCTGTATAATACCTTACAACTCTTTGTTTATTATCGTGCAGTACCACTTACAATTTTTAAATATTCATACAATGAATAAAACCAAAAATTCCATATGAAATAATATTTGTTTCCTCCACAATTACCTGTTGTAGAAATTGTATTTGGCTACTACCATTCATACCTGTGTATTCTATTGACAATACTGATTTATATGTTGATTTAAAATTGCCTGCAATGAAGAGAGAATACCGCTAGGCAGTCACGATTGGCTGATGTCAACGAATGAAAATACGCCCCTTGTAGTACGTTCTCCAATTGCATTTCGCCACACAAACACATGGCCTGTGCAAGCGACGACACTCTAGACAGACGATTTCTGTTTTCAATCTTGAAGAATTTTAGGATACGTGAAGGTCTTCTGATATTGTAGGGACAAGGAAACCTTGTGAATTCGTGCTCTATCAAATGCATAAAGTCCTAGTGAGTATAAATTTCTATGAAAGAATAATTTTTATAATAATCCAGTTGCCGGTTATTATAACCAATTTTGACAGCATGACAGTGTCCTCGTGTTGAAGAATGTTCCAGAAATATATCGTTTATTAACGTTTCGTATTTCTTTCAGAGAAAAATGTATTACAAACGTATGTCGGTTGTACTATTAACTTTATTTGCTGCCACATTTTTCATTAGTGGTAGTCATGGGGTTGCTGTTATGAGTATTGATATTGGCAGTGAATGGATGAAAATTGCTATTGTGTCTGTAAGTATTAATTTTATATAATATAATTATCAACACAGAATTAGGATTTTTGCTTAGCAACTGCCAACTATTGCCACGTGTACTATGTAATTTGGAGCTTCCTATTAGGTACAATATGTTTTATAATTGAGTTTCTGTAACTTTGTCCATAGCCTGGAGTTCCTATGGAAATAGCCTTGAATAAAGAATCCAAAAGAAAAACACCAGTTACCATAGCATTTAGAGATGGAGAACGTACATTTGGGGAAGATGCTCAGGTGGTTGGAGTTAGATTTCCTCAAAACAGTTTTTCCTATCTACTGGATCTTTTGGGAAAAACTATTGACAATCCGATTGTTCAGTCCTATAAAGAAAGATTTCCATATTACGATATAATTGCTGATGAAGAAAGGAATACAATAGCCTTCAGACTTGATGAAAATACCACCTATACCCCAGAGGAACTAATTGCACAAATTCTACATAAAGGAAAGGAATTTGCCGAGGTTTCTGCAGGACAAGTGATTAATGAGGCTGTTATCACCGTGCCTGGTTTTTTCAATCAAGCTGAAAGAAGAGCTCTATTACAAGCAGCCGATCTTGCAGGCCTTAAAGTTTTACAGCTGATTAATGATTATACAGCAATAGCCTTGAATTATGGAATTTTTCGGCGGAAAGAAATAAATGATTCGGCGCATTATATTATGTTCTTCGATATGGGTGCCAGCAGTACTACAGCTACTATTGTAGGATATCAAAATGTTAAAACGAAAGAAAAGGGTTATGTAGAAACGAATCCTCAGGTTAGCATATTAGGCATTGGATATGACAGAACTTTGGGTGGATTGGAAATGCAAATCAGATTGCAAAAGTATCTAGCCAAAGAATTTGACGCCTTGAAAAAGACTCCAAACTCAGTCTTTAAAAATCCCAGAGCCATGGCTAAGCTTTTCAAAGAAGCAGGTAGAGTTAAAAATGTTCTCAGCGCTAATGCCGACCATTTTGCCCAAATTGAGGGACTTCTTGATGAACAAGATTTCAAGTTACAAGTTACCAGAGAAAAATTGGAAGAATTGTGTGCCGATTTATTTGAGCGTGTGGCTAATCCTATTAAAATGGCGTTAGATACTTCTGGTAAGTAAAGATATGTGATAATTGCTACTTGATTATTAAATATTTAAGGTTCTGATGTCTCAATGAAATATTCTTCTTTGCTGTAGCGTTGACAATGGACATAATATCACAAGTTGTTTTGGTTGGTGCTGGTACTCGTATGCCAAAGATTCAGGATAAGTTAGCTGAATTAGTTAAGATCGAATTATCGAAAAATATAAATACCGACGAGGCTGCAGCTATGGGTGCCGTTTATAAAGCGGCTGATCTTAGTCAGGGTTTCAAAGTTAAGAAATTTATTACTAAGGATGCCGTTCTGTTCCCCATCCAAGTGGTTTTCGATAGAATCGTTGATGACAAGACGAAGCAGGTAAAAATTCCGTATATCTTTGTGCAGTAAATAATTGAAATTATATTAAAAATTATGATTAACACTTTCAACTGGGCAGGATACTAATGGGATTTCATGATTCAGTTGAACGAATCTTATTGATTTCCATTTTTCTCTCTCTCTCTCTTTTGAAATCTTTTTAGTTGAAGAAGCTAAAGCATTTCGGAAAATTTTACAAACTTATTCACCAGCAAAACGTCTTCCTGCAGGTTAAGAGAATGCTGTTCGGTAAAATGAATGCTTATCCACAGAAGAAAATAATCACATTCAATAAATACTCTGATGATTTTAAGTTCAGTGTTAATTATGCTGAGTTGGATCATTTGCCATCTAAAGAAATAGAGTAAGTATTTTCCTTTCTGAGAAAGGCTTCTTATCGTTATCGTCATATGAGACTGAACACAAAAATATATTATTGCGTCAACAATTAGACTATACAAAATTTAATATAAAAATTTGAATTTTAGTGTTCTTGGCAATTTGACATTGTCAGTCGTTACTTTAACCGGAGTTGCTGAAGCACTGGCAAAACACGCAAAGGAGGGTGCTGAGAGTAAAGGCATAAAAGCGCACTTTGCCATGGACGAGAGCGGTGTATTAAATTTGGTGAATGTTGAATTAGTTTCTGAAAAAACAGGTGTTGCAGTTGAAGAAGAAGAAGAGGGTACTTTCTCAAAACTTGGCTCAACAATAAGTAAACTCTTTGCAGGTTTGTGTCACGTGTTTGGTAAAAAATGCTCCTGTGCAATCTTTTATCTGAAACAGATAAAATTCTTTATTCCTATGTTTCTTTTCGTACTATGGTTTTTCGATTTTATATACTTTTATGTTATCAGTATTGTGTTCTTTGTAAAATACTAGACCATTGTTCTTTCAAATACTATTAGGCAATATACTGCCAGCATCATTGCTTTATATTTGAACAAGCATACATGTCTGTAGGTAGTTCTTTCATAGAGATCATAAAGTATAAATAATAATTCTAGGTTCGGAAGATAAGGGACAAGGTGATAAAGTAGAAGAATCACCAAAAGAAGACATAAAACCGGTTCATGAGGAGCCGGATTATCCTGGTCAGAAAAAAGAATCCGAAGAAAATACAAAGAAGAATAATGAGACAAAATCGAGTGAAGATAAACCAACGAATAAAACCGATAAGCCAGATAAAGAGAAGAAACCTACAGTGGTCACGATTAAGGAACCGATAATAGCTAAGGAGACAAAATTGGGATCACAACCATTATCTGGAGAGAAGCTGCTCGAATCTCGCGAAAAGTAAATATTGTTATGGAACTTAAATCAAAACTTTTTTTTTTAATAATTCCAATCTTTTTATAGATTGCGTGCTTTGGAACTTTACGATCTGGATAGAACGCGTCGCGAGAGTGCATTCAATAGTTTAGAATCGTTCGTCATCGATGCACAACAGAAATTGGAAACTGATGAATACACTGTAGCCACAACTCCTGAAGAATCTAAAAAGATTCTAAAGGCATGCAATGAAATTTCTGAATGGCTCTACGAAGATGGCTTTGAAGTGACTGCTGATGTATATGAGGAGAAACTGTCTGATCTTCGAAAGCTCACCAATGATCTTTATGAGAGAGTCTTTGAGCATAGAGAGCGACCAGAAGCTCTTAAGGGAATGACGTCCATGATAAATGGAAGTATCACTTTCTTAAAAAACATGCGCAACCTAACAATTGCAAGTGAGATCTTCACTCAAGTAGAGATGGAAACTCTTGAAAAAGCTATCAATGAAACTCAGGCATGTTCTTATTATAAAAAATAATAGTGAGTAGTTATATAAGCTTTTAATTATTTATAATTTTCTGCCCAACAGGAATACTATGACATAATTGTGAAACATATAGCCGAAACCCCGTTATACGAAAACATTAAATACAGAGTGCGTGACATAGCAAATAAAATGGCCCTTCTCGACCGGGAGGTGAAATATCTCGTTAGCAAAACGAAAATTTGGAAAGCAAAACAAGATTCGTCTTCAAACCAAACGGAAAACACTGAGGAGGAATCAACTGAAACGCCAGAGAGTTCTGAAGCAGAAACCACACCAGAAGCGGAGAGCCAGAAACCTGAAGAAAATAGAAAAGCAGAGAACGAAGATATTGAAGAAAATGGACAAGTAGAGAATGAAGAGATTGAAGAAAATGGACAAGTAGGGAACGAAGATACTGAGGAAAATGGAAAAGTAGAGAGTGAAGAAATAGTAGAGGAACCATTAACATTACCAGAAACACCTGTGAATCAGAAAGAATCCAGTGATAAAGTCGATCAAAAGAAGACACATCAAGAACTTTAAAAATAATTTTTTTATTTATATCTACAAATTTTAATTACCCATCGATTGATGTGCACGCAGGCCATCCATTCATTATGCAGGACAGTTTCACCAGTATTTTGCCTAAAATTGATAAATTGGATGTGCAGAAAGCATACGTGATACTCTACCTAAAAGTTTTCACATATAAAAAATCATGTGCTATTTATTATTACTACATTAACCTCATTATATGGGAGGGATTGCCATGTTCCGACCTACTGTATAATATACTTGCCGTGAGACTCGACCGAGTTCTTTGATTTCACCATAGTCTCTGCAAGTATAAAAGATTGTTAATGCACTGTGTTCCAATATCTTTACTGGAGTTCTCAGTGAAAATTTCAATAATCAATACAACTCATACTGTGTATAGTCAAGTCTTATAACAGTCGGCTAGCTCACATCTATTACTTAGTGAATTTAAACTTATAAATTAAACTGTTCAAAAAAGTAGAAGACAGTTACAGTTTACTAAAGAGAAAGGAAGTATGACGAGTAGTGATGTTGAAACTGAAGTTTGATATATGTAACTCGCATTCTATATGAGTTTTGTGATACTTTATGTTTCACTCTTTGCAAATATAACAGTATCTTTAATAGTTTCTTGTTCGAAGATCAAACGTAAAACACATCATGTGGAAAGTGTTGTGTCTACTGTGTAAAGAATTTTATATTGCTTGCACTATAAGGCTCGATTTTACCAGCATGGCTCATTGTTTAAACTCCGTTTAACTATGCGATTAGCCAATCAGATACTTGCATTTTGACGATAAACGGAGTTCACGTATTGAATTGTGTCGGAGAAATCGGGCCTAAGTAACTTAATATTAGGATGAACCGTTACAAACATATTAGCTGTACATTTCATTGTGAAATTCTTTTTATTAGGTTCTTTGTGTAACAAGGCATATATCATTCACTTTCATTCATGTCTTTTTTCAAAAAAATACATGAACTCTGCATTTTACAGTGACAAAGTGCACAAACAAATACTGCTTGCTCAAGATTGTGACATTTTAACGCTCTTATTAACTATGCTTCGATCACAACTTCCTCGCTTTAGTAAACTTGTTAATTAAAAAATCAGAATGAATTCATTAATTCAGTGTCATAATGAAATACAGAACATATTCTCGTATTTTTCGAAATGAATGGTCTCTTCTCAAATTATTCCCTACCGCTGCACGAAGAAGTTCATATGGGACAATGCACGGATAAAAATTGATGCTAATTAATGATTCATGATGACTACGTAATAATTCGTCCCTGCATTATGAATTTGATTAATTTTTTGCGAATTAGTGAATTACCCTATTGTACTTATTTTACGTCATTCCATTGAATCCTCTCTAATTATATTTCTGATAATTCAATTTGTTATTTATTGATTTGGGCGAATAAAGATGTATTTAAGAGTATAGAATTCCAACTAAATAAACCTTTTTTAACCAATTGTCTGTTCCTCATTAGTGTGCAAAAGGAATTATTGAAAAGTATTTAGTTTCTCTACCCTATTATTTAGAGACATACGCAAAATAAAAAAACGTGGATACATTAATTATGCATCAAGAATTTTAAAAGTAATTGAATGCGGTGAAGTTTTATATATCAGTTCTGTTAGTTACATGATGAACAGCGGATTGTTTCCAACCTAACCTCTAAGCAAAACGTTCTATATGAGACATCGTATTCCCTGTCATTAATGAAATTTTTTATCTAAGGAGAGAAATGGCCTTCAGAAATATTTTTCGTACAGTTCTCAGAAGAGCTATACCTATAATGGTAAGATATTTTGTCCCATAATGATACATGAAGATAATGTACTATACTGGCTATGTGACAAAATTCTACATTTTAAATGCAGTATGCATCGACTCCAATTATCGTGAACTGTGTAGCCTCAAAAATGCCTCCAGTTGATCAAAAAATCACTCTTGAACCCCCAGAACACATGTCATACGATTATATGATAAAACAATCTACAATACAGGCTGTTAATAGTGCAACACAGGCTTTGACTGTCACGTACATTGCAGTAGAAACAACGAGTCAAGAATATAGGTGATTATATTAAATTGATACAAATAAGTTATGACTTGTCTAACTACTTATTATATGTTAAGAATTTTCCAGACATTTGTTAAGTAAGTTGATTGTACTGATACAAGAAACTCTTACATATGAGGTACCCGATTCCCATTGGGATTACATTGTTAAAATACGATCTGAAGTACAAGAAAAAAAGCTGGCAGTCATGGTAATATTCAAAGTTTCTAATATCCAATGCTATATAGTATATATTTGTACTATACATCCATAGTAAATGTTTATATTTTAATAAATAAAGCAACTCATTGGCTTTATGGATTATGTTCATAAAATGGCAGTAGCAGCTTCTGAAATGTGTTATTTGTGTGGTATGGAGAATTTATCAACAACACTCTGCCAAAGGATAGATGATGCTTTGAGCAAAATGCAGAAGGAAATTGTAAATAATCAAATCCTTGAAGATGAATATAGGCTCATTCAACAAAAAAGTATTATGAAATGTACATATTTTAATTTCCAATACTAAATTATGCGAGTACAGTTATGGATAAATAAATTTAATATCTTTATTTTCCTAGCTAATACAAAAAGTCTTCTGTATCAAGAAATTACAAATGAAGAGGCACCAGCAGAAATTATTGGCATAGATTGAAAAAATCGTTAAGACAGAATATCCTAAGTTCGAAAATCAAGGTCAACAATAATATTCTTTACTCGTACATAATAACAAATATGAGAAATTTTTGTCTTCTTTTTTCTATCATATTAATAAAGAGCATAGAGATGGCACCATTACTGTTCACGTGGTCTCCTATCCTTGTCTCTTGATTGATGATCTCTTATGCTTTAATCCGCTTTCGCGTGAAAATGGACACGTATTTTTTTGGAATCGAAAACATCAAATATCTGATCAAATCGATTACTAAAACGTATGATCTTAATTAAATTATTCATGTTGGAGATTAAACTTTCATCTTAATACAAAGATATTTTACGTGGTAAGATAAATGCGTTCTTATTTGTACACCAGAGGTTTAACCTAACATTCATATACTTTAATTATTAACTTTAAAGATGGGCAGTGTTGATATTGGTTTTGTGGAAGAGTGTGAACACTGGAGGCTGGAAAGTCGATTTTTTCCAAGCAAAATTGGAGGCAAACCAGCGTGGCTGGATTTAAAGAATATTCCTGATAAGACAAATCTTGAGTGTGAATATTGTGGCCAGCCTTGTATATTTTTATGTCAAGTATATGCACCTTATGAGGGAGATGTGAGAGCATTTCATAGGACACTGTATGTTTTTGTTTGTAAATCTGCAGAATGTTGTAAGATGAATAAGAATGGAAACTTGAAAGTCCTAAGATCACAATTAGAAAGAAATAATGAATTTTATCCATCGGATCCACCAGAAGAACATGAAGAATGGAGACCTGATATAAGTACATAGTTTTTCATGGTTTACTATTCATTCTAGATTTATTTACAGAATTTATCATTGTAATTTATATTATATGTAGATGCAGCAAAATGGAGTAAAACCTGTGTTATATGTGGCATTTTTGCATCTAGCCACTGTGCTAAATGTAGAAAAGTGAATTATTGTTGCCGTGAGCATCAAATTTTTGGGTGGAAAAGTGGACACAAAGACACATGTGGTACTAGTCGGAATGCAGGAGCAACCAGTATACTGTTTCCTGAATTTGAACTAGTAACTGACCGTGAAGAATTGCCTGAAGAAGATTCTAATGAGGAAGAAGATGATAAGGAAGCTCAAGAAATACAAATATATAAAAAATTGTTAGAAGAAGGAAAAGCAGGAACTCTCCAGTCTGAGAAAGATGTAGATGCTGATTTATTGAAAATGGCAAGCAGCATCGAGGATGAAACATTTACAAACTTTTCTACTCAAATTAAAAAATATCCAGACCAAGTTCTAAGGTATCTGGATGCAATTATTAGAAATCAATCTTCCATCAGATTAAATGTTTTAATTCAATATTTTTAAAGATATGACAGAGGAGGCAAACCCTTATACATCTCTTCAAGTAATCAACCACTTCATATTCCAGCATGCCAAGAGTGTGGCAGTAAAAGACAATTTGAATTTCAGGTAACTTCTATTTATTTTGTATGAAATAATCGTGAATTGAACGAAATCATTCTCCACTACAGATAATGCCCCAACTGTTAAACTATCTCAAAATAGAGGACACTTTGAAAGGTCTTGACTGGGGAATATTGGCAGTATTTACTTGCAAAGAATCCTGCAGAACCAAATCTGGTTATATCATGGAATACATATGGAAACAGGATATCAATCAAGATGAAGATTATAAACTTTTACAAACTGAAACTACTGACTAACACATTATTATTAAGTTTGAAGCTGATAAACATGATACAAATATGATCAATTCAATGTTTTTCATATTAACTCTAAAGGATTTCAAGAAATATATTATTAAAAATAAGTTTAATCAATCGTATATATTTATAAAAATCGATATCACATACAAACTTGATCAAATTTCATTCTATTAATATTATTTTATAAAAAATAAATCATTTTTTTGGAAAAACCACTGAATCTGAAGTGCTCTTCAAAAAATTCGCACTTTTAGTACACAGTTGTCTAAAACGATTCAACGTTAGCTTTTTTGTTTTCACTGCAATGTTGTCGGAAAGTAAAAACGGATCTTGTATACACATCGGTACATCAGTACGAAAATATGGAATATTTCTCGCTTTAACACCATCAATATAAGACTTCATGTGCATGGGAAGATTCGAGGGATTTGCGAATGAACGTTTTTCAATAACACTACCCATCAGTGGACAAATTACTTGATTTCTGTAATCAAGATCAGCGTAAAACTGAAAGAAATCAATCAAAATATCTCTCAGTGAAAGTTTTGATGGATTAATGATAAAATCATTGCTAACACCAGTTTCCCATCCTGCGACAAGAGAAAAAAAATGATAAAATCCTTACGTTGGTATTTGATAATAATTTATTACTAATGAACATTTTAGAACCAAAAGATATTGTTATTTTAATGAAATATTTAAACTGACCTTGAATCTTTCTTGACGCATTTTCTATTTCAATCAGGCAGGCAATGCTTGGAAAAATTAACCTGTTTTGTAAATAAAAGATCAACAACCAAATAATCATGTAACTACTTATGTATGGCGATCCTAATAAATCACAACCGGAAAGCCATTCCTTTAGAAATATTATGAGTTTCCTGCAAGTTGGATATTTATTATTGAAACACCTGAAAGTAAAAAATTATTTCATTATTTAATTCATTTACTTTATTTGAATTTGTTAACCTACTTTATAATATCAGTTGATATAACACTAAGAGCGCTTGCAAAGGTCAGATTGCATTTTAATCTCGTCGGTCTATGTTCCAATTTAAAATATGGAGGATTCGCTGTCTCAACGACACTTTCAATTAACCAAACTTCCTGATTACTGCTTAAACACTGTTCAAGTGTTTTCATTAAAGATTGTAATTGTGGATTGGAGCAATTCTTGCCATAATACATATCACCTGTTCAGAATAATAATTCAGTTAGATTGCAAAATATATACTTACAAGATTATCCCTATAATACTTATAGCACGTTTTGTATATAAACAATAATTTCTCACCACAATCAATATACACGTCTACATTACTTTTGAGGGAATGCAGATCTGCTGCTCTAGATCCAAATATATAAGCCTTTGCTTTAATAATCTGTGACTGCACTGATCTCTCCAAATCCTTCAGTAATGCTTTTTCTTTTTTTTCTTCGAATGTACGAATCTCATTAGACAATTTATCTAGATCATTTATAGTATCATTGAAGTTTTGTAGCATATACTTTACGCTCTCTGGTAACTCCTTGATAATATATTTGTTATTTTTTACTTTATATTTATGCGTCATTTCTTTGCAGTGCTTCGCATATGAAAAAGTATTTCCAAACCACAATAAAGCACATGGTATACAAGAATCATAGATTAGTTCTCCCTGTCTTGTAATTACATAGCTCAAACTATGCTGGGAATGTATCTTTTCGTTCAGATGCTTGCCAAAATCAAATTCAGAATTATACTTAATATTGCACAATTTACACTCATAATCTACAACATTGTACCACATGCTTTCATTTTCAGAAAGTATATCTTTAAATATTGTATCTGACACAGCATTCCATTGTTGTCGCTTCAAATCATGTAGCTCCAGAGCAATATGTTCAAAAATCTTGTGATCTTCGTTAACAATTTCCATGTTGCATGCAAAACATTTAACCGTCTCATCGTTAAGCTCCTGCATGAATTCTTTAGCT
Source organism: Syrista parreyssii (assembly GCA_030142615.1). Classification (NCBI taxonomy): domain Eukaryota; kingdom Metazoa; phylum Arthropoda; class Insecta; order Hymenoptera; family Cephidae; genus Syrista; species Syrista parreyssii. The sequence goes on along the minus strand of JARQTG010000188.1, from coordinate 1,893,520 downwards.
AGACTCAGGTCACTAAACTGAAATGTGTAATCTTCAAATTCTTTGTCGTCCTTTTCCATTTGTGCAAGATTCTGCATGTGATCAATGCCACATACGTGTTCATAATAATATTGCAATTGATTAGGTACCTCTGCTTCGCAAACAAGACAATACATCTTTTCTCTGTCCATCACGTATGATAACTGTATACTCAATTTAAGCTTACACAACTTTTTTCCATCAATGTCAAATATGTAATCTTTAGTGAAAACAAAATCTTTCGGTGATGAGCTTTTATCAGTAATAATATCAGTTACAACACTGTCAATACTATTACATCTTTTTGGTTTTCTTCTTTTTCGAGTTTCGTTACTTTGTATTGATACCAATTCTTCTGTTGAGGTCCTAAGGTCAATTTTAAGACTACCTGCAGCACTTTGAACATCTTTAGCAGCTGGTTTTGCAATTGCTTTTTTGCCAGGAATAACTATCCATGTATGTCCTATTTGTTTTCCTTGATTATGATTAATATTTGGAAGTAATTCAACATTGTTCACTTTAAGATCACAACCTGGACAGAAGTATGAGACGTTTTCTACAGCGTTAATATTTTCTTGGGTTTCATCATTAGTATTTGTTTTATTAACACTTTCTATTGTACCGAATAACTCAACCATATATTTTCTATGTTTCTTCCCAAGGTAGTGTTCCATTAGAATTTTTTCATGTGGAACTTTGATGTCACAAAAATTGCAAATGTGTAGAATCTGATTTATTGGGTTTTCATTTTTTGATTGATTTGTTATTTTAGATTTTGAGTGATTAGGCTGAGAATCCATTGAAGAAGATTTAAAATATATCCATGCCATTCTCAAATGTGAAGTTAAGTGACTTTCTATTGCACTATTGTTATTCATTATAACATCACACACACGACAATACAATTCAGTTTCCATTACCTGTACTCCATAAGCAGTTATCATCCATTTTAAAGAATCTGGTATTTTAAGTTGCTTTTCATTATTGATTGTTGCATTGTCTGCAACAGCCTGTGTCTCTTGAAGTACTTGCCCAGTTACCTTATCTTGGAATTTTTTTATTACTTTGCATTTTTTGTGATTTAATCCTTGAATATGTTGAATTAAATTATTTATCCCTGAGACATGTTTACCACAAGTATAACAATTATACTCATTGGGTTTTTCTAGAAAAATGCAATTCTCAATCAATTCTTTTGCTTTGTCTCTTAAGATGTTTAATTCTGCAGTAGCATTGCTTGGTGAAAATGTTGTAATTACTTCAGCAATGCTTTTTTTATGCAATTCACTCTTAATATGTTGATATGCACGAAACCAACTCGGCAATATGCAATCACACAAATGACAAAAAAATTGTTCTTTGTGTTTTGAAATAAAGTTTAATACAAACGTTTCATAGAAATCCTCTTGCCTTTTATTACCAATGGTATGAATAGAATTAATACTACGATCATTCATGGAAGTACTATTAGAATTCTGTTTTGTCAAAGAATTGTGGAATGATTTGTGACTCGCATACATAGGCCATGAACATTCGAACTTACACATCTTACAAAATATAAGTCCACTGCATTTCTCATATGATTCTTCAAATTTCTTAAGCTGTGTTATGTGAGGTCTACCTTGTAAATGCTGGATGCCACACTTTATACCTTTAACACCTTTATCACAAAGGTAACAATGATAATCATGAGGATCTGCAGTCGGCAATATTCCTTCATGAAGAAAGACTGACGCACAAGCTTCATCCATTACTGCTTTACTACAAGGAAATAAAATATTGTAAATAAAAAAAATCATATATTTAATACATCTGAAGTAAAAGCTTAATAATACTATGTTAAACAAAATTCTTACAAATTAGTATGTAGGGATCCGAAAGATTATCTGATCAACGTAGATTACATTCCTTATAAATATCACCATCAAAAGATACTTAACTGTGATTCGTTACGTGCGTACGAACACAAATCACATATTTCAGGACGGTATTTACAGTTAAGGATGGCTACAGACGCTTAAGTTGAAGATCTGACTATGAATACGGGCTTAAAGATGTCCAGTGCACATTTGCAACAAAAAGTCCAGCAAAAAACACCGTTCAGTAAAATTGGTGACGCTTATTCCACATGCACAAGCATGTTAAGTATTCGATCTGGACACGTACGCAATATCCAAATAATAAAAAGGAAAATACCAGCACCGTGCATTTGACGACTATCGATGAAATTATGAAAACTCGTTTTCCGAGGTCTGGGGCCCATATTCTTGAGTATACCCTAATGTGTCTGTTAATACGTGTTATGACAGATGTAACTACAATCTAATAATTGAGCAATACCTAGTTTATTTTCTAGTTATGGGCTACGATTACACGGTGGTCTTAACCAGTTTATTTCTTCTTCTTCTTTATGTAGATGGCATTAGTTGGAACTCCAGTCCTTTATAAGCGGCCACAGTATTATTCTACAATGGAGCGTTTCTATGGGGTATCCAGCGCGAGTATCCCCCGGCGACCTGAAACAGAGAAAATAGCGCCTTGGTGACCAATCACCGAAGCGGCCTAGCCGGCCAGAGTCGAGGGCTCACCAATCCCCCAATCGGAAAATAGTACATGCAAGAAGCCAATGATTTTTAGAAAGGAGATAGATAATTGTGCGGATAAAATGATGTTATTGGGAAGACCAGTAAATGTAGAACTGACGAAAGAAGCGTAGTAACATGCAGAGTTAGTAATAGACGAAATTGGGTATACAGAGCCTAGTGTTAAATAGATATGTTAGTATCGGTAAAACCAGTTTATTTAATACTGATCTAAAGGACTTGATCAATCTCTAATATCCCTTAGAAGTAGAAATGTCTGTGATTCGTCATTTCTTTTAGATCAATACTAACTAAACCGGTTTAAGATCACCGTGTAAACATAGTCATTGACGAATTAAATGACAGAAGTCCTAGGGAATTTTTATCGTTTCGTCCTATTACAGTGAAAGAGTGTGTTCCGAAATTTGCTGACAGTACTGCAAGAGTAATTACATCTCTCTCAGATACGTGTAGATGAATAAGGACACAGCGTTGGTCACAGGGCTGGCAGTAAATTTCGGACAGTTCTTGGTTACTGTAATTACGTCATTATCACTGTATGAAAGCTTATATCGATATATAGGGTAAGTTAACCGATCAACTCCAACTATATGAGATTTTTTTACGAATCGATTGTGGGTCGTTTGTAGATGATTGTGGGCTTAATTAAAAGATTTGTGCGTTAATAGTTTTTCCGTAAAATTAAAAAGAAAATTTAGCATTAAGTAGGCCGATCATTTTTTTTCTTTTAGATTTTCATTTTTTAAGTACTAGATCGATGTGAAATCGTTTGTGGATAACGAATAATCCAATTAGGACGTTTGAGAGTTCACGATTCGCTTTCGAAAATCAAAAAATGATTTACTGTCTAAAGCTGGATCCTCATACAGGCATCAGTGATAGAATATACAGCTTTGATTGATGAAAAATGTCAAGTTTCTCTCCACATTATGTTATTCACCAATCAATGTTTTGCATACGAGCGCTTGGCGCCACAATTGATACGTAAAAAAAAAAAAATTAACAAGGTTGGATTTGGTCAGTTAAGTTAACAGATTTGACTCTCAAGTTTAGACCAAAGCCGTAAATGGAACATAGAACTTCCGCGTTAGGGAAGGACTTTCCTTGGGCGCCATCTTGTGCCCCGTAAGTATACGGACAGGGTAAATGTGGTACACCAGTTATTTTTGTGTTGGAGAATCAGTATATAAGCAATGCATGGTCGCCATTTTGGGTTCAAATGCTATGAGGTGAGTGGGAAGACCTTCCCGTGCCGTCCTACATTTATAAACCTTGGTTTAGACCAATGGTGCTCATCCACAAGATATTACAGATGAGTTCTTTGGTTTACATATTACGTTACGACTTATGGTGAGCATTGAGGAACAGCCCCAAATGCCGCGTCGGCGCCATTTTCTTCGTGTACCAAAGTTAAGTGCGGCGAACTTCATTCTACGGCTCGTGTGTGTTTCTGTTTGCGCGAAAACGTGCAGGGTAAAAGTAAAATTCATGAAAGTAATACGCAGATATATTATTTGAATAAAAAGGGTCTGCGATTTTAGTTGTGAACTATGAAACATTTGTTGTCGCGAGTGTGATTCAGCAATAATAGTTTTATGTATTTAGATATGGCTGAGATAGCTAATTCCTCTGTGTTTACAAACGGTGTGGTATCTTCGGGCACTTCAGATCTTCTCCAGCGAGCCTTCCAACAGGTTGTGGATGAGGAGGATACAGAAAATGATTTTGTTGCGTTTCTGCAAACTGATAGCAATGAATCGCAGATAATACATTTGACTCAGGCGCAAGCCGCCGCACTAGGGTTAACCTTCGAGGTTGACTCCAGTGAAGAAGCTACCGAGGAGATATCCTATCAGCAGGAACAGACAGGAGTGTTCTGCGATTTGCAACAGGACCTTGATGCACATGACGTTAATGAAATAAAAGAAGGAGATTCTTTACCTACTTCGAGTGCCATTAGCATCGATCATATTACCTTTCAATCCAATCTCGAACACAATAATGGAATCAAACATGTTCAGAAATCAGAATCTATCAGTTTTCAAGATTGGCCTACACAAGAGGGTATACAAGAAGATTCACTGGCAGAGGAAAGTATCAATCATGATATATCAATGGAGGAAATGGAAGTATGCAATGCTGAGAACTCTGCACAGGATAGGATATTGAAACAGTCAAGTAATATTGGTCAAAGGAATATTAATTCACAAACATTAATACTTGCGCAACAAAAAGGGAACACTATTGGTTTGGAAGAGGCACATGTCATGAATACTACAGAAAATAATATACAGTATAATCTTGAAGGAAATCAAATACAGACTACACAACTTGGAACTATCCCGAACTCTCAAGCACAAATATTAAAAAGGTTACCAGTTATCTTGCCCTCCTCGCAATTTATTTTAAAACCATCACAGACTTTATTAAAGCCTGCAAAAAATATCAGGATTCTTCCAAATACCAGTAAAATCACTAATAGTACTATTAATACAGTGCATTCAATTAATAATTCAAGTCAAAACTCAATTTTACTGCCTAAAACAACATTATTAAATACACTGTCACCACAGATTATTAAAGCAACACCTATTACACAATTATTAAATACTAACAATATTTCTGCACAATTATTAAATACATCGCAAATACTGGCTGGTGATATTTCAAACCCAGTAATAAACACATCTCATATTTCTGCCTCAGTTGTTAATGGGACACCTATATCAACTCAAAACGTATTGAATTCGCAAATTCGTTTATCTCCAGCAGTAAAATCGTCACAGGCTCCCATACAAAGGGGCAATGTTCAACAATTTCTTACTCCAATTCTGAAAAACACATCTAATACCTCCCAGGCAATTAAAACAAGTCAGGTCTTGACAAATGCTAATTTAAAAACAGCTATTTCTGCACCCTTTTTGAAATCTGTACAAATACCAGCACAAATGTTGAGAACGTCTACAAGTACTGTAAAAGGTACAAATGCAACCCCTACACTATTAACAAAAACTACTGCAAATACAAGCTCACCCGTTGTCTTCAGAACAGCATCTATTGTAAAATCTCAAGACTTAAAAACAGCCACCACCTGTTCTGCATCCACCTTGAGACCTACGCAAATGATATCAAGCCCTATATCAATTCTGAAGCCACAGGCAAAAGTTGCATTCAGTAATTCCACCAAGCAGAATTTGATGCTAAACTCACAGAACGTTGTAAGCAGCTTTTCAAGCAACCTTCATACACCTATTATGGCACAGACTTCAGTGGTAAATCCTTCAAATGATTTTGACGGCATAAAACCGGTTCAAAATGGTACTGTCAAGCAGAAACCAACTGTTCCGATCCATGGTACAGCTTTAAAAATTGGCAAGAAAACCAAAGTTGGGCCAACACAAAAACCTACATCTGTGACGACAGAAAAGAATGACACCACTAAGCCTTTAGGATCTAGTGAAAATCCAATACAAATCGTTCAGCAAGGACACATGTTTCACAGGTATTTTATCAAAACTCTATAATCTGTTTCATTTCTATGTGTAATTAATAATTATTCTCATTTCAGTATGCAGAGACTAACTCAATCCCAACTCAAGCAAATCACTCATGTATTACAGCAACGTAGTCAAGAAGCGACAATGCCCAATGAAAGAATTGTGTATAGGTACATTGACTTAAGAAAGATATAAAATACAACGCTGTTGTCCTATTCTTTACTTATGCGACTTCTGTATAGAGTGGTATTTCCGGAAGAATTGGATTTGCGGATCAGAACACCTGGGACTCTATTGAAAGGTCGTGGTGGGAAAAGAGGTAGACCCAAGAAGAATGCTGTGAGGCCTCCTACAGTGCCGTCGAAATCAACATCGCTTCCTGAGGATGACCAAGAAGAGATCAAGGTATGTTTTAAGAAAAACTTAAATTTTTCCTTTGCGAGTGTTTTGTTTGTTATTTACCCATTATTCTTTCTCAGGATGAACGTAAAAAGGTTGTTGCCAGAACAAGATCTGGCAGATTATCTAGACCACCGAGACACATGGTACGTGATTATAAGCATTTACATCATCTAGACTTCATGCAGCCTGATTTGGATGACTCCGATGGTGGATACAGCGATTACAATACTAATAGTGACAAGTTGGAAGATGAAGAGTCTCCTAAAGAACTTCTCACAGGTTTAGAAGTCCCAAAGCGCAAGATATCAGATCATTTTAGGTGTCCTACGTGTAACAAAATTTATCTGGGCAGAACGCGCATGGCTAGACATTTCGAAATGCATCCAGATCATGGAAGTCCCGAGCAACTTCCACCACCGACACCAGAACCGGAACTAAAACAAACCCCTGCTCAAGATCCTTTAAAACGCAAAGGGAAAAAACGTGGTCCCTGGGCTTACGTCACGCCGGAAGCCAAATCTGAAAGACGTCAAGTCAAATTGAAGGAAGCTATTTCCGTCTGTGAGAATCTTGAAATAATAAAGATCGCAGCGAAACCAGTGCTCAATGCTGAGTCCTTGTTCGAGTTGTTAGTATTAAAATCGGATAACAATGTGAGGACATTCCTGAATGAGTTGAAAGAATTGATGGATAAAATTCGAGAAAAAGCTGGTGCGATGTTAACTGTTGCTAAAGATGTAGAGAAACCAGACCGGGATGTTATTGATCTTACTGAAGAATTACTTTGCGATGCTCTTGGACTTAATCCGGGACGTTACAAGATAAATAATGGTGCTCTCAAGAAAGAAGAGGCAGCTCCAACAGCGAGTGTTGAAGAACCCCCGTTAAAATTGCAGAAAGTAGAGAATTCAGAGGAGGGTAAGGAAAATATTGATGAGAGATTGTCTAGTGGATTTTCAGAAAGCTCAGACCTTAGTGTGTCTGAATTTTTGACCGAGAGGAAAACTGACTCCGGGGTGAATTCGAATTGTCCGGAAGTACTCACAGCTCTCACATTAATGCCGCGAAATCCCAGTCAAGTGAATAACAACGAAAATTCTAAATCAATTAATCATATTTCGAAGCTATTGATCTCCAGTCCGAGTATTCAAAATAAATTAATCGATTCCTCTGGATTCCAAAAAATCGACATGAGCAGTAAGATTGGAGGAAACATAGAAAATGCAAGTTGTTCTCAAGTATTTGACAAATTGGATAATTTTGGACAGGAAAAATTAGAGCCTCTTGAGCAAGCTCTTATAAAGTTAGAACGCATGGATCATGATTTCGTGAAGATAGAAAATGGCACGATTGGTACTTACGAAAAACAGGGTTCACAGAGTTTCATTAAAATTAAAAATAATTTTGAAAACGTTGAAAATGGCTCGCAGAGTTTTGCCAAAGGATTCCAAAAATTGGTATCCAAAACAGTTTCAATCAGCTGCTCAGACTTAACAGGCACCAAGACTGATGGGGTGTCATTAGAAAATAGTTTTCCCAAATTATTATCAAACACCGCGATTTGCAAAAGCTCTGACAGCTTGCCAATTTTACAAGACACTGTACCTATAATTTCAAGCGGTTGTGACTCCAGTATATTCGGTAGTACAGAGAATTTGGACATATCGAAAATTAGTAACTATGATCATATTACACATTTAGATATCTTAAATACTAGTGGTGTAATTGACAAAAATTTATTGATCGATGAGAAACTGGTAGAACAGTTACACCTGGTTGATCAAACAAATTTAGTTGATGAGTTAGTATCGGAACGGCTAAAGAACATAATGCCGGATAATATTTTGGAGAACAATTTGATGCCAAACAATTCCAATTTGGATACTGATTTAGATTTTGAAGCATTAAGTGAGGAATTTAACAGAAACACCAGGAGTTGATTCCCGAGACACGTTTACATAATTTCTCCTGTAGAGTACAGAAGTTCTTGTACAGTGTATAGAAAAAAATGATGGTGTTTTTTCACGACTACTTGTATATGATGGTATAAAGATATCCCCATGAAATCCTCCATTTGAATAAGAATCCTATTTTTTCATTTAGTTTTATTACTTTTGTAAATTTTGATTGAGATACCGAGCGACAAATATCTATAAGAATGTTATTTTTATGCCCCTGTATATAAACACGATACTTTTATATATATTTTTTTTTTAATATGTAAATCCAATGATCTGCAGAAATTTAAGACGGCCTCTTTAGAAGTATGGATATTTTTATCTTTGGATGTAATATCTAACCAATTAGTTTGGTACTTTACTAGGATACTTTGATCATTGGATACTGTGACCTAACATTATATTTAGTTCAGACGCTATTAAGTTATTTCTGTAAATATTCTGTATAGAAAGATAAAAAGTGCGTTTTATTTTACACTGATAGATATAATCAGAATTCCAACTTTCATAAAAAAATAATCTATCCCATATTTGTTATGTCGAATTGATTATATACAGTATAATGAGATTGGTTACAGCAAACAGTCAAAAAATTAAAAACAATTTATAAATAAAATCTTTTATTTAAGTATATTTAAAAGTTTTATGCATTTAAGTTTGTTAATAACTGTGCTATTATTGATCATTTAATTCTATAACAATTAACCTGATTATTAATAATGAAGTAAGATGTCATTTAAAACATGAAAATGTGTTTTGATCATATTTCATGTCTTGATATTTTTAATACTAGCACAAATGCAGTTTAAAATAAAAATTTGTGTTATCAATATAAAAACAAAAATAATATCACAACAGTTAATTGAAAAATCGTTTAAATTGTAAAAAATGTGATTTTCAAATGAACTGTGTTTCGATCTTAGTAAAACAATTCCATCCACATTGTTACAGTTTTTTTGTAGTGTGTAAAAAGTAACTACTACATTGTAAATATGTAATATATATAAGCCTATAAATTGCTAAGGAAATTATGTGTGCAGATAAATCATTAGCTATTTACTAGTTACATGTGTGAAAAATATGGGGTGCTAACTTTATTGTTTGGTACTTTTAGTGGTGGTTTGATATATGATGCAAGGTATACGAAAACAGTGTGAGGATCTCAACAAAAAAGTGAATGCTATGTACATGCTTTATTCAAAATCAATATAAATCCTTTGCGATCTCAGGTAATGAGTAATGTGAATGATCTCTTATCAGAGAATAAAATCTATTGCTGATTTATTCTCATATAAAGTATAAATGCATAACATATGAGATGATGTCAATAAAGAAAAAGTTTCTTCTAATCCACATTCTTTCATTAATTCACTGTTTTTTCTCTTTTACTTATCTATGTCCTGTTTCTATAAGCATCGATTCCAATAATCTTGTTAACTTTTCAGATATTTGAGTTTGATGTATCCATGTGGCCAAGTGTAACATTTTCCAAGACTCTTTATAATTGTGCGCAACATTTTCAAGAACTTTATAACGTACTGCAAGTTCTTTCTCATATGCTTCATATATTTCATTAGCTGCATCACCTGCGAAGATCATTTTTAACTTATTGATTTTCATTTAAGTAGCTGTGTTAGATATGAAAAATATAATATTGTAATCACCAAACATTTCAACTGGCCATGTTAAAAACATGTATTCCTTACTCTTATGCAGTGAAGTTATAGTTTTCATTTGATGTGACAATTGCTTTAAATTGTCAACAATATCCGCCTGATAAAACAATATTGTGTAATGTGTATGTCTGAGCAAGAATATATGTTAAGCATATTAATTTATCATCTAAACACAACAACTGAGTAAGGAGCATATGATATATTACCAATGAATTACAGTCTTTTTCCAGATCATCACACAAATTTTGCAATTCTTCAGAATAACTTCCATCGACTTTTGTTTGTGTTATGGCTTTTAAGATTGATATTCCATGCAAATGAATATTGTTCCATTGTTGGATACTGGCATGTATATCAGCTGTCAAATCACGTACCAGTCGCGGATTACCTGTTAAATTCATTCCTTTTGACACAGGCGATTCTGGCACTAAAACATTGATGTGATGTATAATTTAAATTAATACATAATAATTAATACTTTAGGGACTGTAAATGATAAATATCAAGGCGCAACGAATATATCAAGGATATACTCAAAAAGAATATCTTAAGTGGTAAAACTTTTATTGATAAGGTATATTCCAGAATTCTTACCGATAACAGGTGAATATTGTTCTGCAGTTTTATAATGTTCATTGCTATGTTGCTTAGACGTTCTCTGCATTGTAAAAAAAGATTAAAACTCTACTAAACACTTCACATAACCTTTGCTTCTCATAGCGTAGAAATGTAAATGGAGGGAAAATTCAAAGAAAGTAAATAAATCGCATGATATTAAACGCGAATACGCAATTTATTCAATTATTAAAAATAATACCAGTTAATACTTATGGATTGCAATTAGATAACATATACTGTCACCAAGAATAAAGCTTTATTGTGTTTGCTATAAATGGATACATCTATATATGATACCTCTTATAAATAAAAGTATATAAATTATGATTTTCATAAAACTACAAACTGTCCAATAAACACTGTCACAGCATCGTAATTATCATTTTCCTAAATACTCAATGATCCAATTTGCAACAAAATGGATCATCTATAAATATCCTATTCCTGCATTAAATGAAAATAATGGTGGGAAAAGCGTTACCGATCTGGTTGCTTTTATTTGGAGAACGGACGGAGAACAAGGTCAACGTGGATAAAATGGCAGGTGTGGAGAAACACGGTAGTAAAGAGCAGTTCGTCATAGTCTTTCCTAAATATCGTGTACCCAAGTGAAGCTTGACGATTTCGTGAAGGTGGTAAGGAAAGTCGAGCGTGTTTCCGCGTCCTTGGACTTGAGGAATGACCGTGCATTATTTCTGAGTCAGGAAAGCAATAAGCCAAAGTGAGAAGTCAAGCCAGCTATTCTGTAGTTAAAAGAGCTAAGCGTGTAGAAGACTTTATTACCGGCAACAAGGAGATCATGTGCAGAAACAGTAGGACATATTAAACAGAATAGCACAATCGACATAAAGGTGGCTGCAGTTCGTCTAAGAAATACATTGACAGATCATCGTTCTGAGAAGTTGTGTACAAAGAGGTGTAACTCATTTTCTGGACTAAATGCTCATCCAGTGACGTAAAACGGAATGATATTTGGATTAGATATTGCTCGACTCTCGCGATCAGATAAGCGAATGAAAATAAGTTTCCTATCTGGCATTCTCTATCGGAAACACACCCGATAAACACCTAGTCTGCGTTTGACTGTTAACCGAGCGACTAGCAACAATGAAAATGGAGGTGAGTTGTTGTCTAACGAGTAGAGGAAAATAACTATTAATTAAATTTAAGTAAGACCAATGAGTGATTTTCATTATTAATTCGAGATGCTCTACGACATTGACTGAATGCGAGCTGATAAGCTTCTCACTAGAATTGCAATGGCTGCTTACACTGCGAAATTTAAACGGAGCTATGTATTCCAGAAGGGAAAGGTACAGTCCACTCGATCATTTCTCTCTGAACGATCTTTCGGATATCCTCAAGAATTTGCATCACGTGTGCCAGAGTGGTTCAGTCCGGATATCGGTGCCGCGAGTAATATTTCTTCCTTGAATGAGAAACTTTGAGAGATTCTCTGTCGTTTCTACCCCCTTTCTAACTCTTGACCCGACCTTGATCACTATATTATATAGGCTCACTATGCGAATCCTCGTACGCCTGTAGAGTCGGTCTTAGAGAAAAAAAGAGGAAATAACTGGTCGGACAACTATTTAAATTGAGCGATCTACATTTTAGCTGCCGTACGCGGTCAGGCGGATGATTTTCGAGGAAATGTTACTTTCGTAAATTCAGATATTTCATTACTGAAATATAGATGTATATTTACACACAGGATCTGCATATTGAAATCACCAGGCAAGGACACATATGAGTACAGTAATTCTTGTATTTCAAGCTTTCCTTGTAGATCTGTCACCCACTCGACGAACTTGAAACTTTCATGAAACAATTTTTTATCAATCGTCTAAAAGATCGAGAATTTTATTTAATTGCACTTAGATATCAGCGTCGACCTACTCTGCTTGATAGCCAATAAGGATGATTCACATATCTTGATTAAATATCAGCGGGAAATTTGAAATTAGTAATTTCAGTGATACTTAAGACATTCAAAGTTCTAACGTTCGAAACTGTTTTGTATTTGTAGTTAGCAGCATTGTTCATAAATTCGTCTCAAAAGTCTTAACAAATTTTTATTTTCCCGCGACATAGTAATACAATCTTGTCCGGGTTACTTTCACCGTTTACACGAAAAATCCAGAGCGATGGTGCTTCAATTGCTTTTCGAAAGACAGATGCGCGCCAGTGTCTCCATCATGGTGGAAGGTCCATGGCCCATTTTTTTTAGAAAGGAAACAGGCGCGGGTTACAGTTAGCCAGAGCTCTGTGTGAACAGCATCTCACCGGCAACATTCCAGCCGCTCTGGCTTTACTGGTGCTCACATACAAGTCCTAGGAACTCGTATTCAATTCAGTTCCTAGTCGGAAGCGAGTGCCAGGTGAACGTCGTCTTTTTAAATCGTATCCGGAAGTAATCAAGAAAAGAATCTCTATAAAGAAGTGGCTAAAACAATTGGAAGCATTTTATCAACCAAATAGGGTACCAGGTGTTTTTATATTACCACGAATAATCGTTATAACACGTAGAAACCAGGGGATTTGAAATGGCCGTTAAATGGACTCGGGTCGCTGGGTTTTCAACATGCTTTGGAATTCGGCCTCCCGTTAGCGGAACGATAAAGTGACATAACTCGACAGAAAATTCTGTGCACTAGATAGGAATTATTTAATTCGATAGAAACTTTTAATATTCATCCCAAATAATCTCGCTGTTATCAATCCTACGAAAAACCGGATGGATTTGAAAGTGTGAAATTTTTAAGTTATTATATATATACACACACGTACAAGTATTTTTCTTACAACCGGTAGAGCTTGTTCGGTTGTCCTTATAGCAAGCCAGTTTGACACAACCATCGAGGTCTTGATTTTGATCGGGGATCAGGAGTGAAGCCGGTTATAAATAATTAACCCGTCAGGGTATAATTTTGTGAATACCGTTTTATATCTTTTTTATTCTCTCTTCTCACCCGCGCCTTCTCTCCTACAGGCTGAGCATAGGTTGGAGCAGTTGAAGAAGGCTACGGACAGAATTCAAAGAGAAATCGAAGAAGTCACTGAGAGAGAACACGAGCTCCGGAACGTTGGCAGCATCAAGACAATATCCCACGAGACCGTCGACTCCAAGGTAAGCATCCTAGAATAATTTCCTATCATCAAAGGCAAAAGACAGATTCATGATTAATGATAAGCGAAAGAAACTCTGCAGAGCATAGGTAATAGTGATTCATTGACGGTTCGTCACGTTAATCATGATTATGAAAACGTCTATTGTTATCTTATCATTAACTGTATATATAATACTTAATGATACATACAGTATAAAAATGCAATATATAGTTATTAAAAAATACAAGGCGAATGTGGATATCTTAATATATATATATACATACAATGTTTTTCAAAACAATCAAAGAGTAGTATCCGGAAACTTCTATCTTATCAGACACCCAAATCAATATGTCATTTCATGAACTTCGTCGAAAGACTAACTGTTATTAATTTTAAGCTACTCTTCATCGTCGATAGGCTAGTGATAAAAATTCTGACGTGTCCACGTTTCTTATCCGATTTTTAATTTTCTCATCACATACGTTTGTATTCAGTGAACACGTAGCTCTCGATGAGCATATTACTAGGATTGTCACAGTTTTATACAGTCAATCACTGAGCTCTCACGCGAGCCATTAAATATAGCATAATTTCATGAAGAATTTCGTGAAGGATTTTATGACAATAGACCGGGAAAGTTCTTCCAACTAACAAGAGTGTCTCCCACCAAATCATGGTAATATTCATGTAGTTTCACGGAAGTTTAACAGCGTTTTAAATTCTCACGTAGAAGACGCACGCTTAGTCGTCTGTTTATACGGTAGAACATTAATGTCTAAGATCCTATTGTTACAGTGGATATTTAATTCGCAGGTACGTCGTATGCCGCAAGCCCTCGCATCCGGGAAGCTGAAGAGAACAACGTCGACCCCGCAGATTCTGGAGGAAATATCCTTGACTCCACTGACGCCAAACTTAGCACCGAAAATGACCAACGGAGTAATTTCGACGCGTGCCACACCGACGCCTGTACGATTCGCGACGTCTCCTAGCCAGAAGGGATTGATGCATAGGTTCCTGGCCACCAGAGGCAAGATTTATAAACAGCAACCGCTAACCAGTGACTTCCTGACACCGCCGACGACGCCAACGAGTCCTTTGAATCCTCTGAGCATCAAGACCTTTAATAGGACTTTGGAGATACAGATAGAACCTGATGATGAGCCGAAGAAACCACCTGTTAGGAAGGGCTATGTACCTGTTGAGCAGAAGATACAGAAGGAGTTAAACGAGATGAAGGAGAGAGAGAACGAACTTAGGTAAGAGGATGCTGGGTCAAGTGTGGAAAGAGTGTTTGATGAATGGAGGTCATTGAAATTCGGCAATTATATTTTTTCTTGTTGTTGATGATAGATTAATGAGGTCTCAGATGCTGGCAAAGTCTCAGCCAAATCTGTTGGATATTGGGAACGATACCGACTCTGATATTTATGACGGTGCGAGTTCTCTGCGAAGTGGTACATCCTCCAATACCCTGAACGAGGACGAGCTGGAAAGAGAAAGCAAGGGGAAGCATAAGGTATAATTTATTATACTGAATTTCGAAACACGGTTTTGAACGTCATTTGTGTTGTTTTTCAATCTTTTCATTTTCCGTGTTAATATGTCACTTGCGTAAATGCAGTTTTGATTATATGTAAGAGTGTATTTCTTACTTATGCTTCTTTCTATTTTACTGATTGTCTTATCATTGCGCAGCCTAATCCAAGACGTCGTAGCAGCATGATCACTCTCTGGGAAAACCTGATAGCTGGAAAGAAAGAATCTGGAGAGGGCGTCGAAGAGAATAATGGTCATTTTTAAATTGACATCTCGTCACTCATAATAAGTCATCGTACTATTCGCGCGAATTCTATTTATAGGATTAAATAATATTTGAAAAGATGTGGAGGCCTAAAGAGTTGTGGGTCAACTTATTTAAGTATTGATATAGGTACTAATAGGAATAGCCGAAACTTAGGTGCCCTAGAACAGAAAAGCTTTAGATCATATTGTATCTGTTGTGTGAGGTGAAACAAGAATAGGAAAGAATGTTATTTTTTAAATGAAAACACAGCTAAAACAGGCTGAAGAATATTAGTGTTTTGAATGACTCGCTGAATGAATGAGTCGCTTTTCTCTTTTGTTCATTAATTTTCGTGTTGTCAATTATTTCAGTATTAAATTACTAAACAAAACGTAAAACGAATACTTATAATTCTTCGTGGACGAAGGGTATTCGTAGACAATAAGTATTTTGGATGGTACATATTTCTTTTTCGCACTATTGTGCAGGCATGTACTTATTAAATGGTTAAGCGTAGCGAGGAGTATTTATACAAGTATTAAGGAATGATACTAATCAAAAACAATGTGCAATTTCTTTTTTTTATCAAAACTGGTGCCGAGTTTTGTAGCGATGAATTCTACTTGTAATTGTAATTTACGTATCCAGCAAGTTTTGGAATCACTGATCTCGTTTGCTTCTTCTTTTTTTCTTCTTTGGAAATGGAGTAATGCGAGATTACGGATTAATGTATTATTTTGTACAGGGATAAACTATTTCATTATTTCACGATCATGGATCCCGAATAACATGGAAATGAAAGAAATACAACCGAAAACGTATTCCTGGTGGAGGCTTTTTTGCGACACAGTTATGGAGAATTATTTATATTTGAAAACTGATAAATTATTACAACTATTTAATTGTATTATTAACTATAGTAGTTATACTTTGTACTTTGAGTACCATGATGTTCTTAGTACCTTACACTGTCAATTACTTTTATTCTACAATAAAATGCTGAAAATCATTTTGATCTTATTTATTTATATTTTCTTCAACTAATATAATTCATATCTAGCATTCCAGTGATCTTATCAATTGCAAGTAGAAATATATAATTTTAATAAGTGGTTCTGTCATGCAGCTCTTTAAAACGTGCTAGTTTATTGCCTTGTGTACACAGTGAGGTTATGTTTATCAGCATCTGGCAAAGTATCAGTAATGTCAAATCGTGTGTGAAGTCATATAATTTTACTTCTACATAGCGTTTTATGACGAAAATGGATTTTAAAGATAGAGAAACAGAAAAACAATTGGAGCGAGTGCTGTTAATTAATTATAGTGCACCTGAAGGTAAAACTTAATTAAATTTTAGGTTAAGATTTCTCTTTTTACAACACGTGTTGCAACGTTGTTGCTTAATATCTTTAATGAAATTTTTGTATTAATTTTTAGATGACAATTTACCATCACTTGTTAAAGCTATCTTTGGAGCAGAATACATACAAATATTAAACAGTAAATTTTGTCTGGAGCATATCAAACCACTTGTGGGAAACAATGGTTTTGAGAAATCTATTTGGAATGCTATTCAAGCAGAATCAGAACTGCGTCTTAATTGGTTGTGTACAGGAATTGCTTCAATACTCTATTTTGTACAAAGCAACTGGACTGGTCCAGAAGTAAAGGATGATATAGACTGGTTATCCGTTACTAGAAATAATGCGTTGCAGGAATTATCTCTGAATGATCAGTGCAATGAGAACACAAGTAAACCCGAATTGTTACATTTAGCCACAACAATATTTTCTAGCAAGGATTTACAGAAAGATTTTGAGAGCAGTCTTTGGTGGCTGCTTAGAGCAAATTTACTGCATCAGACAATTTTGGAAGAACCGTCAGCAATGCTCTTTGATGAAACTGAGTCTTTGATATTTAAAATTTCTGAACAGGACATCTTACAAGATACTTATCTTAAGACCCTTTTCAATCTAGAAGCAACACATTTTTATTTACAATATAAAAGAATACAGCATTCTGAAAAGTATCTCAAAATAGCACAAAATGTAGCCATGTTGAGAATGGAACTGGTAGGAGCAATGGGAAAGCGAACAAAATATCAGCAAGAGGAAAAGGCGCAATTATTCCTAAAACTTAAAGTCGACAAAGAACTATTTCCATCTCGGGAGTGTAAAGATTTGCCAAAAGCTCTGGATTTAAATGACGATTTACGATTAGAGCGAGTAAAATTTTCCGAGTCGATCGAGAAAGTAAACTTAAACTCTCTTGAGGAAGCGATCGTCCTAGCAACGTAGTACGTATAGTATACAAGACTAATGTGGCTATTATAATGTAATTAGAGATCGACTTTCACATTATTTTCAATAGCTTTCAGATCCAAATGTCGCTACCAAAGGACAAGCTCACTGATGAAGAAATCATTCCCTATTTAACGGTAAGCCAATACACTGATAAAATAAATTGTACCCAAAATATCAGAAAAATTTTGATTTCAGACCGTAATTGAAAATACAAGAAATTGGTCATTGAAAATGTCATCCTTGTATCAGCGTTGCTGTTTAGAATCAAATCATAAAAGAACTATTGAGCGGTCCATGTCACAAATTGAATATTTAATTGAACAATTAAATAACACTGAAACAGCTCATAAAATGGACCTGTTTTTCGCAAGTGGAATGAAAGCCATCTGGCAATACAAACACGTGTTAGCAGATCTGATGTTAAATATAGGAATGGTGAAAGGTGCTTTGGACCTGTATTTAAATCTTTATCTTTGGGAAGACGTTATTGTTTGCTACACCATTTTGGAATTGAAACACAAGGTACACTTTCATTTCTACATGTCATTCAACTCGATTGTAATAGGCTTCACTGAAAATTATAACTGTTTTTGGTAATTGTAGGCAGCAGAAATAATACGCCAAGAGATATCCAAGAAACCTACTGTAAAACTATGGTGCCTACTGGGTGATGCGGCTCAAGATACAGATTGCTATGAGACAGCTTGGAAATTATCTGGTAAAAAAAGTAGTCGCGTTCAGCGGCACTGGGGACTTTACTACTTCGCAATGAAACAATACGAGGAGGCTGTGCCACATTTGAAGCAGTCCGTAGAATTAAATAATATACAAGAGAACGTATGGATCCGACTTGGATTCGCAGCTTTGCAAATTGAAGATTGGAAACTGGCAGCCACAGCGTATAGACGTTATTGCGAATTAGACCAAACGGTTTGTAAGAATGATAAACATGATAATAAAATGTAAGAATTATAAGAGTGATAATGTAAATGTATTCTATGTTATAGAGTTTTGAGGCCTGGAATAATTTGGCTAAAGCTTATATAAAATTAAGTGATAAATCTAGAGCTTGGAGGTCACTTCAGGATGCTGTTAAATGCAGTTATGATCGTTGGGAAATTTGGGACAACTTAATGGTCGTCAGTATTGATTTGGGTCACTTGTCGGAAGTAAGTAGTATGATGCTCAAGGCGCTAACTTAATTCCTCGTTATCTACTGGTATTGATAAAATTAAATAAATATAATTAATTTATTAAATAATAGGTAATCCGGTGCTATCATCGCATACTTGACCTCAAGGGATCTCATACGGATGTTCAAGTTCTTCGTATATTGACTAGAGCAGTAGTCGATGATATAAAGGATGCTGAAGGTAATCCATCGCGAAGACTTCTTCAACGAACATTAGAATTATTCGGACACTTGACGTCCTGCGTTACAAATAATTCTGATATCTGGCGACTGTATGCCGAGCTAAGTGCTGCTAAGAAAACTGAATTGGATGATCAAAAGGCAGCACAGTATTTACAAAGAGCATATCGTTGTGCAGTTGCGGATCCAAGATGGTTTCAGACAGCAGATGGAGTTCAGAGTGTATTAGATCTAAGCACATCCCTAGCAGATACTTACCTAAGCTGCTCTCAAAATTGTACTGCTGTGCAAAAAAGAACTATGTTGGGTAGCGCAAAATTATCATTACAAAGCGTTGTGAAGAAAGTAAAAGATCAAGAGTTGATAAACCAGACAGAAATTGCTAACAGCGTAGAAAAGATTGAAGAGAGTTTAAATGAAATTGTTAAGGAATTGACAACAATAAATACAATGAATTAAATATACTCTGAATGATCGATGACCTCATTAAATTTCCTTTAATTTTACGTGATCGCAAATGAGTGACAGTTGAAATCGAAAATCCGACAATGGCTAATGCAACCTAAATATAAATCATAGAAAAAAGAGCTTGTTTTAATTCACATTTACGGTATTTGCACCACAGTTGTTTAACCCCAGGTGCTATTCCCGGATTAATGATTTTGTCTTGTAATCCTTCATTCCTTAAATCTATATAAATACAGAAAGAAGGGAATAGATATTACATGCCTCTTAATACGTATTACACTCTTTCTTCCACTATAGCTTAAGAAAGAAATCACAGCTATATTTAATGAAGTGAATTTCGAATTTTAGCAAGTCAAATTTTGATACTGTGAACTAAATACTGTACTTGCTAATAAGATTGTAGACTGTACATTCTTGTCTTTATGTAAGTATTATACTTTTACATGATTATTTATTAGCTTTGAACGATACTTGTCCTTTTAAAATTGAACTAGTTAGTACTAAGATTCACACATGAGCCCGCCTAAGATCTGCAGTTGCGCCTTTTAGTTAGTTGCTGATTGGTACGTTTAATCCCCACTTATGCATATGCTTGTGTATTGAAACAAGTTGTTTGCTCATGTTTTTACAAACCGGTTGCGTATTACTCTTCGATAAAATCAGGTGAAAACATTTTTTTGATATACATTAGGTTTTAACGATTTTTTCGGAGATCCAATTGTTTATTTTAAGTTTTAAAAATTTGGGCAGTTGATAAATCACCACTATGTGGTACTCAAAATTTGCTAGTATTCACTTCTTTTATATTATCAATATCTTACAAATGTAATACAAAATGCTCTAATAGCTATCTTAAGAAAATAATCAGTGATAACTCAGACTTTATTATATAATATTTTTCCAGGGTCTTACTATAAAAGAAATAATGGCTTTTACGGGCAAGGTAGTACTAATAACTGGAGCCAGTTCAGGCATTGGAGCAGCAACAGCCCTTCACTTATCTCAGCTTGGTGCATATTTATCCATAACAGGACGCAATTTACAAAATCTAGAAAAAGTTGCTAGCGAGTGCAAAGAGCCAAAACCTTTTATCGTCACTGGAGAATTGACCAACGAGACTGACAGAAAAAATATTATTGATTCTACCATTAAACACTATGGTAAACTGGATGTGCTAGTTAATAATGCTGGTATTTTGGAAAATGGAAGCATTGAGAATACGAGTTTGGAGCAGTATGACCGGTAACTATTATAAAAATAAAATTACGATTGATGATAGCATGTGATTAATTAATTGGTATTAATACATACTGTTTTCATGTCTCTTAGAGTATTCAATGCAAACGTCAAGCAAATTTATCACCTGACCATGATGGCTGTGCCGTATCTCATTAAAACTAAGGGAAACATTGTGAATGTTTCAAGTGTAAATGGAATGAAATCTTTTCCAGGAGTTTTGGCTTATTGTATGAGCAAAGCAGCTGTAGATCAATTTACACGTTGTGTTGCTTTAGAACTTGCAGATAAACAGGTATTAAATGTTTATTCAAATACTTTATATAATTATATCAAGCAGTGCTAAAATTTAAGCAAAATATTTTCTATATTTTAGATTCGCGTAAATTCAGTAAATCCAGGTGTTACTGTAACAAATCTACATAAAAGTAGTGGAATGGGTGAAGAGCAATTAAAGAACTTTTTTGAGCGTAGTAAAACTACCCATGCTCTCGGACGCCCAGGAAATGTAACAGAAGTTGCAAAAACGATAGCATTTCTTGCTAGCGAAGATGCAAGTTTTATTACTGGAGCAACAATTCCCGTTGATGGAGGAAGACACGCAATGTGTCCTCGTTAAAGACATGATTTGTTGGAAAAATGATATTTTTATATATTGTGCTGTTGCATTTCATGATGTCTATAAATACAAGATATCTTAATTATAAATAAAGGGCAAATAACTCAAATCATAAAAATAAAATAATGCACGCATCATTCTGAACGATCAAATGAAAATATGATTATTCGATATTTTCACTTTCAATTGATTATAGTGCCACATAAAAGTGCCAACACATGCGTTCGAAAGATTTATTTTTTTGAAAATCAGAATTTTAACATTTTATATCATAGCCACCAACCTAAAATCAATTTAAAACATTCAAAAACCCTGATCTATCATTCCATGTCTTGAATCGTCCAAAAGTTCTGGCAAACTTTTGCTTGGAGTAAAGTGACATAAACATATTACGTATGCAACGTAACAAATTAATAACATTTTGCTAGAGCCAATCAATTGTAAAGATTCGTATTAAGCTGTGTCAATTAGAATTTCCCAACTGGAAAGCTGCCACTTCTTGTAAATGTATAAGTTGGTTCAAAACGTGTTCCGATGTTTACAATTGTGTGCGTTCTAATTCCGCCTTCACTGCGTACTCAATAACAGTAGTACATAAAATGGCGAAAGGAAGTACAGGTTTAAAACATCGAGCCAATACTTTTGAAGAAAATACAAGTTTCTTGCGCGAGTTAACAGCTCGAAATGAGGTGAATACGAACATTTGAAAGCAAGGATAATAATTTTTAAGTAAAATTACTACATTAACATCGCGTTGATTGACTACTGTTTCAGTTGGACAGTAGAAGCCCAGAAGAGCTAAACAGATTATTTGTCAAACTCAATGCGAAAAATGCAGAAAAACTTACCAGAAACATGAAAACATCTGCTACGGGTTGGCACAATAAAAGGGTTAGGATGTTATTCCACTGGATATTTTAAAAATGTTTAGTACTCGGAGCATCACATAACCTATGCTTTATGGTTAATAGGGTGCAGAGAGATTATACGGTCCTATCCCAGGATTTCCACCAGGTTCTTGGTGGGGAATTCGTATGGACTGTTCGAGGGATCGCGTACACGATCCATTCAGTGCTGCTATCCAAGAAGGACCAGTTGGAGCAATATCCATCTGTATATCTCACTCAAACGAGGATGTAGATGTGGATAATGGAGATTCTCTAACTTTCACGGGAGATGAATATAACCAAGAAGAATCACAGAATGACTCCCTCATTCTCAGTTACCAAAATCAAATACCTGTACGCATGGTTAGGGGGTACAGTCTGTCAAACAAATTTGCACCTAAGACAGGTTACAGGTATGATGGACTGTACATGGTGGTAGCTCACTGGATAGGTACATCAGCGAATTCTAATGTTCATAAGTTCGCGTTAAAACGTATATCCAATCAGGAACCTTCTCCTTGGACGAATCGTTTCTCACCGACATCACGACGTTCTCTTCCTGATATCCCAAACTCGTCCGAAACCACCCTAAAATGTTTAAAGAAGATATCGACACGAAGTGACTACAGTGTATCAGAATCTACAATGTCTGAACCAAAGAGAGGGATATACAGTGTAGCAGAAAAACGTAAAATCAATTATGAGAAAGATTTTGCAGTCTCATCCAGCACAGAAAACGTTTGCTCCGTCACACCAGCGAAGATCGTGTCCAACGACCATAGGAACGTGCATGAGAGTATTATTGTTTCACGACGAGTTTCCAAAAAATTCGGCAACAGCACAGATTTAACAATGGAATCAAGTTCTTCCGTTGTATCCAGCAACGATTCGTTAGTATCCACCGCCAATACCAGCTACAATCTTACACCGAAGTCTGCCTCATCGAAATTGCAAAATACCAACATATCAATTCGTACGGATCTCTACGATTCATCTCACAATTTGCAGCAAGATGCAAAGAAAGTCGCTTCCACATTTTGCAGAGTCTTCAAGCCAGCTGCTATGTGCAAACGAGTTGGTACTTATACGGATGGCGAAAGTGTATCTTCCTATCCTGACAAATTAGACGCATACGTTAGAGTGGAGATATTAAGATTGCCTAAAAAGTCGACACCTATTGATCAGGATAAAACAAGCACAAGAGGAGAAGGTAAACAAACG
Source organism: Syrista parreyssii (assembly GCA_030142615.1). Lineage (NCBI taxonomy): Eukaryota > Metazoa > Arthropoda > Insecta > Hymenoptera > Cephidae > Syrista > Syrista parreyssii. Next base: position 1,869,742 of record JARQTG010000188.1, on the reverse strand, counting down.
GCATTAAAAGTAGCAGATTCTCCCACGCAAAATACCGTTTCGAAAACTGTACGCACAAAAGAGAGTACTCAGCAAACCGATCTCGTTACACGTGCTTCGCCCATGGAATGCTCCAGAGAAGTAACAGATACATCCGATGAGGATGAATTCCCATCCGATGAGATTGCTTCGAGTACAATCATGAAACAGGTGCCCAAGCGCGGGAATATTCATCCAGATTCAAACGAGGTGACATTGAGCCTTGCGAATACAAATTTGAATGACGTTACAACAATCCAATACAATATGACGAATACATATCGGATAGAGCATTCGTATGCGAAACCATCTTATAGGCAAATATGTGATGTTATTGGAGCTCTGCCTGAGAACGTATCAATACAAAGAGTTAAAAGAATAATGCGACCGACTGAAAGAATATCCAGTCCAAAAACGAGGAGTACAGAAAGTCCAACGTCCTCAAGAAATTCTCAAGTGTCGATGGATGAAGCATCCAAGAACTTTGAATCCATAGAATCTTTAACGCCAGATAAAATATTGAATCTTATAGTGAAAGAGAAGTATCACCCCATGGCAAAATTATTAATTGGCAGTATGATTGGCGTGGGTACCGGTGAGACAGCCATCTTGAAAGCGTATGACGCGTTAATATCGAAAAATTGTAAAACTACAAATGACAGTAATTCCGATACGGATAAAACTGTATCAAAAACTATGCAAGGACTTTCCGAACGTGTGATTAATAAGAAAGTCGGTAAGAATTTAAATTATCAGCAAGAAACGAGTGAGTTCGAGTCATCAGATTCATCAGCTGGACAGAGGACGCGTAGATTAACACGTCGTTACAAAAGCGATCTTGATAATAGTACACGTAGAATATTAAGACGTAAAATACACGATAGTCTTGAGATTAACGATAAACGTTCATTGACTAGAAAGAAGAACAACGCTAGATTGCGTATAATACGCGGTACGCCATTCCAGTCAGACACAAGAGGAAGATTTCGTGCCATAAGGCAGAATATTGATAGAAAAAGACACAACGTACGCGAGCGTAATTCTAAGGCTGAGATAGAGAGAGATAAGAGGATTCTGCGTACCGAATTACCAGAAAGTGTACCAAATTTCGAAGTGATTCATGAAGATCGTCTACGAGGATCAGATCGCATCTCACAAATCCAACTGAGAAACATCCGCTCTAATAAAAACACAGCAACATCTTCAAGAAGCCAAAATATCCTATTGACCAAGACAGCACCTAGTGTTGGTGGAAATAAGAAACGAGACTCAAGACGAAGAAAGCGAAGAGGTGAGATAGCGAATTTAGTGATAGATGCAAATGTCAGTCCCAAAATTAGAGGGCCCAGAACCAGAAGACTGAGACTGATACATACTAGGGCCCGACCTAACGATAAGCCAGTAAATGCTACAAGTTATACAGCGAGGCACAGTAAGGTCAGTGCAGAGCAGAAGAGGGTGATGAGATCAGATCCACTAAATAGAAGTAAACGTAAGAACGGTGGTAACACAAGTACCAGAAGGATGCCGCATCGCAATATGGAACGAAAGAGATTGAGGGATAGAAAGCTTAAAAAAGTTCGTAGGTCAAGGGTAGAGCAGTCTAAATCACAGAGTACAAGGAACATGGAGATGGGAAGATTGCTAAGGAGCAGAAGGGACACGAGAAGCTCTCAGAATTCTGTAAGAAAAGAATCATCTGTGCGACGAACCACAAAGTCGCCGGATCGGAAGAATGAGAAAAGTACAAAGCCAAAAATGGTTAACGCCACTACGCAGTGTTCTCTATTGTGTCATCCGACTATGGACTTCTCACTGCAGGTTGACACCACTACCGTGGACGAGCCAGATTCCCAAAATGTACAAGAGGGCCAAGAGACTGTAAAAATAGAATTAATAGACCTGGAGGAAGTGAAATCTGAAACCTGTGAAGAAGACGTTACATATGACGAGGATAGCTACGACGCAGATGATCGTGTGCGCGCGTTGGGTGTAGCGCCACCTTCTTATCCCAGTATGCCATCCCAGATTGGCAGTACTGCACCGGCTGTATCGCATCAATTGAATCCAGAGAGTCAGTCACCAGGAAGTACAGAACTCATCAGTAATCAGGCTACTATAAGTGAAACAGTTCTGCAGCATATATGTGAAAGACCGTCAGCATTTGTTCCAGTGAATTTAGAGGATGTCAGATTGAAAATTGCCAGGTTAAAGTCTATTGGATTCCGACCAATAAACACAAGCTTGTCACCCGTCAGTGATCGATATACAAATACTTCCAGTAACTATCATCCAAATGACAGTCCCCAATTAGCCAGCACCAGTGCAGTAGCTAAAAGAGCTGTAAATGAAGAATACGAAAAGTATACCAGCGAGGAGAATAACGTGGTGGGTTATATGGACGAGGAACTGTGCTATCAGGATATAGAGGATGAGGATGACTGTCGCGCTGCGAAACGCGCTCTAATTGACGAAGTAACAGTCAAAAAAGTGGAAGTTGTTGAAGTACCGATGAAAAGAATTAAAGAGTCTTCAGACGAATCTGAATTTGAAGAAAGTACGGGCTGGGAATCTGGATCAAAAAATACTCGGTTCCAGAAACGAAAAGGAAAATCGGATGTTTTACCACCTGAAGAGGATCCCGATGTACCTTGGCATGGCTGGAGAAAAGTTATAAGTAACGAACAAACGCAGTGGGTTGGCTGGTAGTGGACTATATATATTCTAAAGAAAAAGCTTTTACTATTTTTTCTCTTGTTCTTCTCAAGCTTCACGGAATGGAAAACTCTCGTCATTATCAAACAAATATTATCGTCGTTGATAACGATTGTTTAAAATAAGAGATTTTTATATTACAACTATTGATGAGAATAAGCAGAGTTTGTTATTTTTTCAAAGCGCCGTTCCGTCGGAAGCTTTAATGAAGAATTATTCTTCGTCATTGTTCGACTGTGCCGAATTAATGTCGACGAGGTGCTTTTGCCTCGGAAAAAGAAAAAAAAAACGATAAAATTTTCGATAATATCGTTTTTGAGTTTTGATCAATATGTTACTGTAATTTGTAAATTATAGCGAAACGTTAAGATCGGGTAACCTCGCAAGATTAATGCTATAATAGTGTAGCGAGACTCCTATATAAAAAAGTATATAAATAAAACTACAATATTTTTTCACAATTATCCAACTCATGAAAACTAGGCTTTAGGCGCATTTTTCAAGAATGGTTGAATAAATGTCATGAGGGGCGGAATAGATGTTCTGTTCATTGTACGTAAATACATGGCTTTGCATATCTTCGTAATGTGTCTTGGTAATATAAGACGCAAGGGAGTTTACAGGGTCTTTTTTTCTTTTTTGTATTTCTTAAAAATGTTAATTGCAATAAAAATAAATGCAATCATTCAACTAATTACATATCTTTTCAATATAAGTACCTGCCCTCGCGTATAACGCGCGCCTAAACGACAAGCACTCGCATATATCCGGACGTAAATGTCATGTCCAGGTATCCCGTAGATAGCTGAAAAAATTTCTCTTTGCCTAAGTACTGGATAAACTTCAATGAGGAAAAAACACGTCGTATATCGGCTTCGCAGAAGGAAAATTGTCCCTTAAATGTAATATATCAGCTTAAAATGTTATCTGGCTCAATTATTAATTACCTTAAGAAACGTAATTCCAGAACGACATTATATCCACATTAGTACATCTGTCAGGATATATTAACCGATTTACACGTTACACCAGGTATCGATAATTTATTTATATCTAACACAATCCCTCGGCCGTAGCCCGTTTTCAATTTGGTGTGAATCCTCCTAATTGTCATTCAGAGACTGCAATATAATTATACGTAGAGTGAACACCGCGTAAATCATCATCGTCACTTTCTTTTATACTATTTTTTTTTCCTCCGTTTTTCCTTATCTCCATCATTAAATACAATTTATATTAACGATATATACATTTATCAATTTTCTGTTAACCTAGGACGCGAGGGTAGTTTTGGTGGCGCAAAGCAGACGTTACAATATCGTTTCCGTACGCCCTCCAATAGTTAAAATTTTACTTTTTCTTATCATTTCTTTTATCCTCGGTTCACTTCTCGACTGTCCAATAACATTTGGTCGATAGTGAAAGGATCTGCTTAAAACGTTAGGATTCCACTGTAGGTACGCGTGGCCAACGAAAGGTGAGAGTTACTCGTTGTGAAAGATGATGAAAAAAGTATTTTTACAGATTGCATACAAAACAACGCGTAACGGACGTAGAAGGATCTTGAAATTCTTGTGAGAGTTGAAAGACAAAATCAACGTCAATGCCGTCCCATTCTATTTACTCGCGCTAATATGTTATATTCATCGGGATCTTGTACCCACAATCGATAACACTAGATGAGACGGTGAGGTAAAAATTGTGACCACTCTTTCTCCTTATTCGTAAAAACTTAAAGAAGCACAAAAAAAAACGATGAAATAATACAAACATGTTCTTAAACGGAGCATTTACGCAAGACAAAAGCGCAAGTAGGTGGCGCCACGTCTACAACGAGTAACAGTCGTTTTAAACGCGTGAGCATTATTAAAATAAATATTTTCTATGTTATCCTTATGTAATATAACATACAACGTAAGTTATTAATTTGATTATAACATTCTAGAACTATTACGTTAAGGGTACAGCGTGCTTACGCCATGTGTGAACTATGACATTTCATTTTTTTTTTCATTTTCATTCATTTTCTCTCTCACCCGCACAAAAGATCGTCAGAATGAAGCAATGCACGTGAAATCCGTCAAAAAACGTTTTTTTCTTTTTCTTTTTTTTTCCTTAAAGAAATACTTCTGGCATCCTTGCTCGGCGAGTCTTCCAATGATCTTTCCTTTTTTATTCCTCACCATAATCTTGGCTCTCTTTGTTCTCGCTTACTGAAACTCGTCGTCGCTGCTCAACAGCATAGTTTTCTCGTTATAATTTTGCGAGATCGTTGCGACACGTTGATGAGATGTGTTGCGCCTCTGAGGCGGCGGTACTGGCATGTTTTGCGGATCGTCCGGATCGAAGCTGGATACCCGCATCCCTCGTTGACCTTTGGTGCCCCCTGATAGGTTACATTACACGCCTCGCATTACCACAGGTATACCCAGAGAACGTGGATACGTAGAGATGGATCGGAATAGCCAACTGGGATTCCATCCCAAATAGGAATCAACCGCATTGGGATGCGAAATCGGTTGGCTCGACCGACCGACTTATGTGATATTCATTCTTGTTTCACAACGACGCTAGGACGCCTCGTAAAACTCTACAACGCGCGTATATTTTAAGAGACGTCATAACAGTGGATGTAAAAACAATTTTATTACTGGTATTATGGCATACGGAGAAATGAATATAATGCCTATCTAGTTCAAACATACCAATCAGATCTGATAGCTGTTAAAGCGGACATTTGAACCGTGCAAATCATTTGCCATTTGCCGTGCAAAGATTATGGTCGTACAAAATATTAAAGAAAATGCAAACAATCATTTGACAGCTGTCAAGGCAGACTGATATTTTTCGAGCTACGAATAGCACTGTGTATAGTAAATACAGGACCAATTGGCGGGATATGATTTTGTTGGATAGGATGGCAACGGTATTATTATATAATATATAGGATACCAAATAATGCGTCATGCAAACCGGCCGTTAAAAACAGAAGAGATGGGGAAGTGGGGTGGGAGGAAGTAAGGGAGGATTCGAAGCTGGAAGAATATCGTGCAAGGTTGTAATAATAACCATAGTAGATAGGTACAGTATACGCGCATTCGAGAGTTATTATTAGGCCGAATCATATTCATTCAGCTTGCACACATACGTGGGCATGCTAGATAGACTATCTTTTTCGTTAATGAAAAAATAAAGCGTTATTGGACGTACGGTGAAGGAAAAATAAAGGAATAAGAAACCAAAGAAGACTAAAACAATATAAAAATGAACTAAAATATCATACAGTCGATTAGGTAAAGTCTAGTGAAATATACTAAACACGAATCCCCATTGTCCTATACGATCATTTGCACTTTTACTTGGTTATTCAATGTCCGTTGTGTTTCCTCCTCCTCTTCCTCCTCTTTCTTTCTCTCTTTCTTTTTGTTTTATTGTAGTAAAGCAAGTTGTCCTAGGAATACACCGTTCACTAAGTACTTCAATGTTAGGTGCTTAAATACTATTTTACAGTAAAGCTTATTAATTCGCGAATTCAACGGCTAAATTCGCGTAACGTAATATTGTATACGTATACCGAATAGGAATATTTGAAAAATCTTTGTTATATAAAAACGGTTTAATGACCAAGGTGGTGGAAATCTCAATTCACCCTGCGAGCGGTTGTCAATTCAAAAGCGTATAACGATCGAATAATATCCTTATAAAGTGGTACGATTTATCCTCGTTTTAGCATTTCTCTTTTTTTTTATTGTAATCCTCGATCAAAGACGAGCAAAGCCCGGACTCCTGTGTCTTGAAAATAAAAATGAGACCCATCGCGCACTCACAGCTTTTCGTACGGCAAGTTGGTATTGACGTCTGAAAAACAGCAAACAAATTCTTTTCAAAGTAACTACTTTTGACACGTTCACACGATGGGCACGTAATTCGTTTCTTCTCTCTTTCTCTCACTCTGGGAATTTTGTATCTCTATATTATTTTTGTGGCTACCGCTGTATTGCAAGGAAGCACTAAGGAGAGATTTGTGCTTTAGGAATTAGCAAGTGTGCTTGCTCACCCAGTTATTGTGTTATAGTCTACGAGGAAAGAACCAGTGGCGCGGTGCATACCGTAGAATTAATTGATTATTAATCGCGAGTTTTGCAGCTTGTGCGGGCAGTGTTGTAATTATAAAAAATAATATTGCTAGTGAGATATGAATTATTTACAAAAGCCAAAAGCCTGCAAGCAGCATGTCAATTTGAGTGGATTCTTAGTTAATTAATGTAGTTTACTATTTCATGTGAAGTCAATGAAATAGTAAACTCGCTTGCGTATCTTTATACAAAGGATACTGTCAGATGTTTTGTAATTTCTTTAACAATTTTTCTCCAACATACAACTAAGATCTATAAAACAAAAACCGTCAAAGTGCCACTAAGAACTGACAAAGGGAGTGACTGTATGATGTATGTCTGATATAATACATGCCAAATAAAATCGTTACCATACCAATCGTATGGACTATATGTAAAAATATGATGCATTATATAGTACAAAATAAGCAAATAAAAAAATGTTGCACATAATCAAATTTAATAAGTGTCAGGAACGAGAAAAGTGAGATTACTCACCAGAGCTATACTGTGTATACTGCTGATACTGTGGGTGAAAGTTGTGAATAGCGTCGGTCATAATATCCTTAGGATTCATGGTCTCCTGTAGATTCAAATAACATATGCTCATCTTCATGTCACGGCATGCGAGTTCGATACAGTACAATGGAAAACATAACTCACTTTAAGACTGCTACTGATGCTCTGCATGGTGACACTACGACCTCTGGAGTCAGTAACGCAGCCAGCTGAATATACTTGGTACGGAAAGGCATAGCGTAACGCAATAGCAGCAAATAACATCTCAATGCATATCAGAAAGTTTTGGTATCCTGCCGATACGGTACCAGCACTTGTTGATTGACCAAGACTATTAATAACAGGCGAGATAACGTTGGCCTTTTCTAAGACAGCTAATAGCACACCTAGATAACAGAAAAATTTTAGAATTTTAATGAACCAGTCAGATATTAAATTGTTTTAATGAATTATTATAAAACACAAGAACATACCTTGCCAGAATGACAGGAAAATGACACTCTTGACAGTGCAGAATTTCAAGACAGGCTCAAAAGGTGTGAGTAGGTCTCTTGTAGCAAAATAGAATAGAAAGAGCCCATAAAGAGCCAGAGAGACACTGATATTATAAATAACAGTAATGTAGATGTATCCTCCATCGGGAGACCAATCACCATCCCGATAATGGCCAAAGGCCTGAAGGAATATGATAACGAAAGCCATAACCGGTTTCACAAGACAAAATTGTAATGTAGCCTGCTTGCAAAATCGTAAGAAACCAATGGTATAGGTCTTGCCAACTAGGCAGCAGGTACCATATAGGCAATTGGAACGAATGGGTTTGCCTCGAATCTCAGACATGATGTTACCCTCACCTCCCAGGTACTCGTAGCATAGAGACAGGAAATTGTATATGACAAATGCCTCATAGCAGTCACGTACAGTAAAGAAGTACACATAGTAACTCTCGCTGTTAAAAAATAATAGGGAGACCCAGGAGTAGGTAGCATAAATCGGCACAATAAATAGAATCCTAACAATCCACCGTTGCTCTGCTGGATTTGTATACCACCTAAGGTGCTGATAAATCTGTGAAACAGAAAGCTCACTCAGTAATAGCTATCTGAAAGTATGACCATACAAACTTCTTATTTCCTAACATGATCAGGAATACGTTTTATTTCATAACGTAACTATACATATTTGTTTATCAATTTACCTGCTGGCAAGTCAAAAACAATGCGACCCAGACAAACACTCCAGCGATACCCTGAGCAGCCCGCGTTTGTAAGAAGATAGGCGTAACCTCCTTGGTGTCCTCGTTCGTTAAACCTCTGACAACACTAGTGACAGTTGTTGCTGTCACGTTGTTGACCACCGAGGCCATGGTCGACGTCCCCGGTAGGGTACTGCTACTCATTCTTCAATCTGTACAGAAAGAGTAGCCAAGCGTAACGTAAACTGTTACACTTAGAATATGTACACTAAGTTAAAAAAAAGCAGAAAAGTTCAAACAGTAAATACTCCATAATTAAACCAGGAGCACAGAATTTACCACGACGTATGAAACCATTCCATGTCGTACACAGGCAACCGAGTAGTCCGTACGTTAAAAATCAATATGCACAACAACAACAACGGTACTCCGTTCGTGCGCAAAATTCTATTTCGTCGGACGCACCAGCGAAACGATAGCCGAGTTTATCAATTATCTTGATAAGGGTAATATTGCCAAAAAGACAGCAATATCACTTTCAACGTCTCAGCAAATTTATGTGAGCTGACCTGCAAGAATGGTTCCAATTTCTAAGAAGTTTGAAGAGAGATCGTCACTTCCAGTTAAACCAGCCAGAGACGTAGGTTGACCTTTCACGCGAAACAGCAGGTCCGATTAATCGCGAGCCACTCGTAGGACACGTTCTCGCGGTCCAGCGATCACCGTGTTTCACATCCACCTGACATTTCGTAGCACCTTATCTACTAATGCTTTACTTTACACACGAACACAGTGTCGATCCCGTATAGAATATGTATTCTGAATGTTATTCCTGGTTGACAAATACTCGTTTCAATCCGTACTACTACGCGTGTCCATCTACTTCACTATCTATCCCTTCTCACTTCTATTCAGACTTAAGGTCTCTGTACTGTACGATTGGGACTGACTGGGACATCCTACCACATCCTAAAACCTCGATGACGCCAGTGCTGCCACGCATGCGCCTGCGTGAAAAAGGCCAAACTCGTTTTACTTCAGAGAACGGAGTTCACTATTACAGCTCATTGCTACAAAACTTACTTTTTGCTAAGCTATACTTCGGCTATAGTGATAAGACAGGTTGTATTATCTTCTTGATAATTTGATAAGCAATACCTGTGCTTGTTATTTGGTGAGCTGTCAAGAGAACGTCTTGCTTTACACACACTCCTTACAATGTGAAAGGAGTCTCATGGAGGATTTGTAAAACGGAGGGGATTTCTGGCATGTACCACGTGTCGATCAAGGCTGTCACTTGCGTACATACATCTTGACTATCCTGTCCTTGCTACTCGACTTGAGTTAGCAGTTAAGCTATTTTTTGGAATTAAGACTTTTTCTTGAAGCTCATTTGCGAGGATTTTACTGATTGCGTGGGCGTACTGGGTGGTGTGACGTGGACAGTTATATTCTGGTTGCCAGTAAAGGAGAAGCTTCTAAATCAAGAAAAGTGCAATGGCTCTGGTTTATATTGATGACAGTGATCCATGGTAAATTTTGTATATAAATTTTAAGATTATTTATGTTGTTTTATAATAACTGATCTTGCGGTGGTTTAGGTTTACTGAATATGATGCCTGCGAGAAACTGTTTAGGGAGATTATGGAACAGCTTCAACTACGTGAGAGAGAAGCAAAAACTGCGTATGCCTATTCCAGTCTATCTGCCAAAGTACGGTTGGGAATGAAACAGTATACAGCAGAAGTGCAGCAATTAAAAGTTAAAGTTGAAGAGGCTTGGAAATCACATTCTATGTATCCTTATATTGATAAAAAAGTTGTCCCTCCAGTTTCTTTACACTGAAGTCAATGACTTGTGTCTGTCATATTTCTTGGTGTCTCATGAATCTTTAAAAGTGGCATTTTTCTTAATATATGAAGGATTACAGAACTGCGGAGGAGGCGGAACGCAGAACACGTCAAATCGAGCAGTTGGAAAGCAAAGATGTACAATTGCAAAGACTTTATGAGCCTCGTGGAAATGATACACCTCGTTCTACACTGATGAAGTCATCCACAAATTTTGCAGATATGGGTACAACAAGTTGGGGTCTAGATGATGATGATGATCAGCCACTAGACGTTCATATTTCCGTCGATGAGCTCAAAATAAGACAACAACAACTCTTGCGAGGTAATTCCTACAATTTTACCAATAATATATTTACGTCAAACCCATCGTTTTTATAGAACAAGAACACGGCTTGGAGGAATTATCAAAAGTGATTTCACGTCAGAAACAAATTGCTAACACCATTGGGAACGAAGTGGATCATCAAAATGGTAAAGTTCGCGAATAATTACAAATCATAAAAATCATTGTCATTATCGTCGGATTTGTTTTTGTTAGAGATAATTGACGATCTCGCTGATCATATGGAAAGAACCGATGAACGGCTAATTACTGAGACTCGCCAGGTGCGTCGCATCGATCGCAAAGATCGCACCTGTGGCTACTGGATCGTTATAATTTTACTGTTTATCAGTATTATTACGGTGGCCTTAGTGTAATTTATAATGTCGTATTTTAAATACGATTACAATCTTACACTCTTGATTCATCATTCGTAAGCGTGAGATCAAATAAAACGCGTCAATCATCCTTACTATTATCTACTAGTTTGTAATATGGTCTTGCTTGAATGAATCTCTTCAAGAACATTAATTTGTTACGAAACTTGATACATTAGTAAGGAAGGTCGTCACTTGTATATCTTGGCATTTAATGCAATACTTTCATTTAGCATTCCATAATTACAAACCGACAGTTAAAGTCTAATGTACATATATGAAAATCGGACGTGAAATATTTGACTGGATTATAGTTTTAAATGTAAACAATTGTAAATAAAGATCAAAAACACATGATAACTATCTATAGTCTATTTACGTTGATGTTGACCTGAAAGAAGTTGATTATAAAATCCTGTCGATCCATATGTTTTGAGAAATCAATGATATAACTGTATAGAATAAATCTCAGTCGTTTCAGAAAGGCAGATTTATCTTTATTTATACAAGTGATGACAGTGCTGGTTATGATTCTTATTTGAATTATTTTTATTCGAAACAAATGAAGTTTTTTATTAATGTGTTTAATGCATGATTGGATTACACTGTTTAGTTTACTCTTCGCAGTAATATGTAATCTTGTACAAAGTATGGTAACGGACTACAAGATTCTAATTCTGACGACATTGTTAGATTGGTAACATTCTGTTTCTGTGGACCTCTTTCCTGCTTGATACTTAATTAATCATTTCTTTTTTCACGTTCTTCAAACCCAAGTTTTTCAAAAGAGCCTTTGGGCTAGGATCTCTACCGCGAAATCGTCTAAATACTTCATTTGGAGAACAGCTGCCACCCAGTGCTAAGAATGTATCTCTATATCGTTTACCAGTTTCTCGAACCTGATTTTGATCATCCACAGGTATTTCTTGAAATGCACTGTAGATATCAGCAGCAATCATTTCTGACCAAATGTGACTAAAAAAAAATTCAACCCAGAATAGAAAATGTAATCGCTTATACAATTTTGATATAGTCTGCTCACCTATAGTAAGCAGCACCCCAATCAGCGCTAAATATTGCTTCAAACGAACAGACATGAGAATCCTTTTTTTCCCTTGGCAACACAAAATACTTATTCCAAATGCGTGTAGAAATATCCATCCAGAAATCCTCGCTGCAATGAAGAATTAAGAATAAAATTAAGAAATTTACTAATAAAACGATTATCAAACATTGCCAAGGAATTACCTATCATGTAATTGCAAATCGAGTTGAGATAAGTATAGCTCTCTGCAAAGATTATATCCAGCCATATGTGACCGTATAAGTCTCAGGGATTCAATTGTTTCTTCGGGTAAAGATTCACCAGTATCATAATGTTCACCAATCTGTTTTATGGTAGACGGTTCGTACAGCCTGTTAAAAACATTATACGTACAATCAAACTCAGCTTTCTTTGCGTAGACAACTTAATCCATAAATATAAAAGAACTTACCAATTTGCCATGAAATGACTACTAATATGTACAGCATCCCATTCTATGTTCGATAAACCAGATACTTCCGAATAGTTAGTAACTGTTAGGAGGTGTTGTAGAACATGGCCAAACTGTACACGCACATAACAGAGTTTTAGACAACAATTCACGAGAACGTTTAAACGTATTTAATGAAACCAAATAAAATACCCTTTTAAAGAGGACTTGAACATCTCTGAATGTGAGCAGGGATGGTTTTCCATAGATGGGAGATTGGAAATTAAAAATTAGTGCAGCCAAGGGCTTACTGAAGGTAATTGTGCTCTTCGATCTAACTCCAACCATCCACCCTGAATCCTGATCTACTCGTATTTTTTGATCAGATCTCGCATACGGATCTAGATAAAAACTCGCTAACGGCTCCGAACTGGAGTCACTCGAGTCAAAAATGTCAAAGAATCGGACATCCTTGTGCCAAACGTCTACTTTTCTCTCCTCTACAATCTTGATACCGAATAACCTTTCAGCGAGTTGAAAGAGACCATCAAGTACCTTTGGTAGAGCGAAATACTCCTTGAATACTTCTTCGTTATAGCTAGTAAGAATTAAATATAGTTAGTATTTAAAAGATCTATGTACTAGAAATATCTGTGGTAGATGATTAATTATTAACTAATTACTTATATACAGTACGACGTTGTTTTCTTGCCCAATAAGGAACATCCCAATGTTGTAATGTTCCATCAAAGCCGCGTTCCTTGGCAAATTTAGTTAAGTTATTCAACTCTTCTTCTTGCTTAGGTCGTGCTTTAAAATAAAATAATCGGTCAGTCTGTATACTGATGATTAGAAGTGGGTTACATTTTTAAAGTGTAAGAACATACCTGTTTCTAACAAGGTATCCAGTACATTATAAACGGTTTCTAAGCTTCCAGCCATTTTAGTCTCCATACTCAAATGCGCATAACTTTTGTAGCCAAGAAGTTTTGCCCTGTCTTGTCGTCTATATCTAATTTCTTCCAAAGGCGTACTCGTTTGGAGGAGTTTATCGTTAGCCAAAGACGATCGCAAATTATTCTCTTGCCAAACTTTCCACCTTAATTCACGATCTGGACAGTATTCTAAGGCATACAAAAAGTATTAATAAACGCGCAAGAGAGGGGGGGGGGGATGTCTATAATAATCTCAGGGTGAACCATTATTATAAGTACCTAAGAAGGGCGTAACAACGTGTGGCTGTAGAGTAACTATCCAGGGACCCCTGTGAGGCTGCATTGGATCTACAGCAATAATTCTCAAAAAATCTTCAGGAAAATCCTTCATTATGTTTGGTTCACTGATTTTATGGCTGAATTGTTTTGTCGCAAACTAGAATGATAACTATTGTATCTATCGATTCTTAAGACAGGTTACTTCTAATACATACCTCCAGTCTGGCTTTAAATTGAGAACGCTTCTCATTCAATACTTTACCATCATTCGTAAAACGATGGAGAGGTTTCCCTTCAAGATCCAATCCATTCAATTTACCTTCCAACACAAACTTTGATAAAACTCTTTTTTGCTCGTCAGTCCACTTTAAATCTGGGTTATCCCTAACACTTTTGCATAAGTTGAATATAGGCTTAGAATTATATTTAGTAGTCCTGGCATTTCTTGATCTGTCATGAATACCAAGGTAGCACTTCGTAGGCATTAAGCTCTGATTTCCAAAGTATAAAGTTTTAGCTATACCCCATGTTGTATCAAGAGACATTCCCAATTCTTCCAAAGGATTTAACACATCTTTAAATACATCTGGATTTTCTTTTTCTATAGGTTCAATTTGTTAAAGGATATTATTCAATGTTAATAAAGTTATTTATATTAAATCTTATTTTGTTAATAACAGAAACTATATATGTCTTACTTTCTATTGATGCTTCAATCTTTTTAACACCTTCTTCAAACTCAATAGCTTGTTTGCTAATCGCTGCTACACATTTTTCAATGGAAAGACTATTAAATTCCGGCAAACCAGTTTCCTCCTTTACGAGAGGATTTTTCTCTGGTAAGTCATCACCAATTTCAGGAAGTCTATAATATATTCAAAGTAATAAGGTTAAATTGTTAAATTATACTTTTATTTTATTAAAATTTATCGTGTACTCTTAATTAAGAATGACATTGTATATCAATTGTTCTGAAATATCAAAAACATAACATAGCATAACCCATAATAAATGCGTGAAGAATTCTAAAAACTCACAGTACAATGTATCCATTTCGTTTGGGTGTCTTGAGGAGGCTAGTCCTCGTTAAAATAATTCTTTTTCCACAAAAAGAGACTGCCATTTTCAATATCTGCCGATGACTTTATGAATCCTTTACTTGATTATAAAACACATCTTCACCTTTTCCGAGCAGACGTATTTTTCGTCAAATGATCAACCCCTTTTAAATAGTTACTGGAATGAAAGCAGGCTTCTGTTTTCTGCGCCGTTGGCTAGTTAAGTGGTGGGGAAGAAATATTGCAGGGTAGGAGGCTCATGGCGAAATCTGTATGGTTTCTTCTTCGCTACTACGTTTCTAAGGAATGGCGTAGGTAGCCAAAGCCACCTCACCATTTATAATTTTCTAGCGATAATTATACAAAATTTCGTTTAAACTAAGTGACAATGCTGTCAAAAGTGAAATGTAGTAGATGTATCGTTTTACAATATCAATATATAATCAATTACACAAATCCAAGAAAAAGAAAGAGGTTGAAAACATTCAAAACGGATCGACTAAATTTCAACAGTAGTAGCATTACCGCTTAACTTAAACGGAGTTTAGTTTGATCGTTCTAAAATGATCATCCTACATCAAACTCCTCTATTTTTATTTTTGTAATCCATACAAAACAAAGGTTTTTCATACGTCTGAGCGAAGGGATGTTTCTATAAAAAATGAAGTTTGATATCGGACGACGAATACATATGTATCATTGGAATGTTAGGAATATGGACTGCAGTTTTACGAAACCAAGATTGTCATTCCGTATGAACTTAGTTTAAAGTTCTGAAGGCGCGAATTTACCTAACCAATCTTTTTCTATTTTTCGCGAATTTGTAGCTGTTTTTTTGTCTAAGAGTTGAAATCTCTTACTTCACGTCAATAACTTCTTCCTCAGCGATATGCCACCAAAGTGCAAATTTCAGGAAGGTGAGTCAGCACGTGTAAAATTATTTATTTCAACATTCTAAACAATCTAGATGTATACATTAAATGATTTAAAATCCTTATATCTTTAAAATTACTATCGATTCTCGTTAAACTTAACTTTTAATTTCTTTAGATGAATTAATTTTATTTCAGGTGAAAAAGTTCTTTGCTTCCACGGTCCACTCATTTATGAAGCAAAATGTTTAAAGTCCTCTGTGACA
Organism: Syrista parreyssii; assembly: GCA_030142615.1. Lineage (NCBI taxonomy): Eukaryota > Metazoa > Arthropoda > Insecta > Hymenoptera > Cephidae > Syrista > Syrista parreyssii. The sequence continues at coordinate 1,853,743 of JARQTG010000188.1, read as the reverse complement.
AAAGAGAAGCAAATTAAATATTTGATTCACTATGCAGGATGGAATAAGAAGTAAGTCTGTGATCTTTTATAGTACCATTTTTCTCTATCCGTATATTATCTTTATGTAGTTGGGACGAATGGGTTCCTGAAAGTCGCGTACTGAAATACAATGACACAAATGTGCAAAAGCAACGTGAAGTACAGAGAGCACATTCCAATCAGCAACCCACTCACAAAACTAAAAAAAGCAGTACTACATCCAAAGCACAATCTCGCAGAAGTGAGGGTGGAAGAGAGAAAGATAGTGACAGTAGAGCAAGTACGCCTGTAGCCACTGTAGAGAAAACTATTGGTCGCCCCAGCAAAAGTACAGGTGGATCATTGACACCTTCTTCTCATGATTCAACATCAGATCCCCCACGAAAAAAGCGTAGGCAAGTATATTACATTCATCTATTGCTAGAATATTGATTAAAACAGACATCTTTGTTATGCAGTCGCCTAGAACCTTCTGGAGAAGAAGAGTATCATACTAAAGTAGAAATAAAAATTAAGATACCTGAAGAGCTTAAATCCTTACTAGTTGATGAATGGGAGGCCATTATAAAAAATGACAAACTACCTCAATTACCTGTTAGAAGTACAGTTGACAAAATTTTGGATAACTTCGTAGAGTCAAGAGCTCCTGGCAAAGTTAATGATCCTAGCAGGTTTGTGCAGCTTTTAAAAAACTAATAACACCAATGTAATACATTATCTTGATGACTGAAATATGATTTTTAGGGAAAGTGCCTTAGAAATAACAAAAGGTATTCGCGAGTACTTTAATACTTCATTGAGCCTACAATTATTGTACAAATCGGAACGACCACAGTATACAGAGATAATGAATGAAAATCCAGAAACATTGCCTAGCCAACTATACGGAGCATTCCATCTATTGAGATTATTTGGTAAATTGTGTAAATAATCATAATAATTTATCTGCATGAAATGAAAAAATGATCTTTTTTCAGTTAAACTTGGTGGTATGTTATCGTATACTCCATTGGATGAGAGGAGTATTCAGTTATTGTTGACTCATTTTCATGAATTCTTGCAATATTTGCAAAAGAACAGTGCAGATCTGTTTAATTTACAAGACTATGTGGAATCCCCCTTGGAATACATTCGTAAGTGCAGTGTTTAAGTTAAAGAAATATTTAAGTATTATCCACGTGAATACTATGTGACAAAACAAATTTTTGTACTGCATTGTTGGATATCAGTACCAAGTTCCTGTTAATCACGTATTTCAAGTATTCACGTTATGCGCAGTATTATTATTTAACACGAGAGAAATAAAAAAATGAAATACACTAAAATAAACGGTTAAAACATTCTTTCTCATAAAATGAAAGACTGGGACTTACCAATCTATAATTTCCTTTTAACTCTATAACTGGTGATCCTTTCCAATGATCCCAGAAGAGTAGTAATTAATTTTCTGGGTCCATACTCCACATTTGCTATTCAGAAACATAAGTACACCAGCTATATGAAAACTAACACAAATCAAAACATTAATAAATTACTGTATTAGTACTACAACAGTATTCAAAATTTCAATGAATATTCATTTGAATAAATCTAACAGTTATTGAAATCTACATTAAATAGTTACCAATTATTAATATGAAAACGAATCATGTATCGGAGTAAGGCAAATGCATAAGTATAACTGTATCACCAGAGAGTACTTAACCAGCTGGTGGTAACAGAAATTTCGATATTGTCAGTAATTTCACGATAATTAAAAACCGTTTCTATCTATCTTGTGGTGAACGACGGAAACTGCACACTGCATTGAAATATCTCATAGCACCTTCTGTACTTTCACAGTGGAAGTTGCACTAAAAGGGTCCGTAACGCGGGTTATGGCCTCAATATGCAGTAAAACCAAGATAGCTTATACATCCAGCCAGCAGCGTTGGTAGTAGTAATATCCATAGTACCTAACCTATCTCATCCTACAATGTATCCTACCTATCCTATCAACCCATGCAGTAGAAAACGCAAGGAAGTTCCGTTCCATTCGAAGGTAAAGGATCCGCCTCGAAGAGGAAACTTTTTATGCCCTTCTATATGTCTGTATTCCAACATTAACGATATTCTGACGTAAGGAAAGACAACGTCGAACTCTTCATTCGAAAACCAAGATTTTAAATGTCCAGAAACTTTCTACGGAAATAGCAAGAGTCTATAATACGTAGCACTTTGAAATTCCAGTTACGAGAGTAATCATTTCTCAAGTGGACATTCATTCTCTATAAGACTTCAATTTCAGTATCACAGCATGGAAGTTTAATCCATGTAGAAACGTATAAGCATAAGAGTGTACAGTGAATTCTGATATCTCAATTCTCAGTACTAATTGAGAATCGATTAGATTACGATTCCTTTTTTTAGGATCAATTGAAAAGCATCATTCGCAGCGATTCCATGGTTGTTTGTATTTTTCTTTATACGTGAGGTTCTGCATTTACCACTTCGGTATTAGTTATCACGGTCATGTGCCATACTGTACAAAAATAATGGCTTAACGCGATGCGGTGGTTTCCTGGAAGCTCCTATCGCTCTTTCCAATATGTTGCTATCGATTCTAAGAAACTGACTAATTCGCGTAGCCGTGACATAACGACCGAGTGACGCCGTTTCGTTCTTATATAGTGTGAAAATAATAAAGTGTGATAAGATCGTGCAATTAAGAGTCTAGAGGGTGGGAGAAAAAGTTAACCTTATCTGATCCAGTCATTGATTATTTTTTATTAGTACATAAGAGCAGAGCGGCCGGTAATTATGTTATGGTTTAGGAACAACCGCCAGATGGCAGTGGTATCATGTAGTATCAATGCTATGTTTACACCGGAGTCGAACAACAGTTGAAACACATTAAATGTATACCGATAGTTTATTAATATATAGGTATACAACACACGTATTTCATCCCTCGACTTCAGTGAAAGTATAGTCCATTTGTTTTCTGACGCCTCTAAACCACCCTTAATATGATGATAGAACCGTAAAAATCACCTCACTCGTTTATTTCGTCGATAAAAATGGGAAATGTCCCTACAACCACGAATTAAATCACGTCGAATTACCCTACTACACGGCTGAGCTCGTTCTCCTGGTTCGTTTAAGGATCATGAAGGTTATGAAAGGTAAAATGATCCCAGTGATGCCGAAAATAAATGGAATCATTATAGAAGGCGTCAATTAAGTGGGAATCCATGTTAATAAATTTAACTTCAAGGCTTTCTTTCATATTGGATGTATAAATGATTCGTCCATTCTTGGAAGGTGTACTATGTCCTGGATCGAGTGATAATCTTTCCGAGAACGATTAGTAAACAAATCATGTGCAGATCTAAATACTTGTAACTGCTCGCTAAATAATGCTAGTTAAAAGATGACGATAACGATAAACACGATGGTCATTGCGACCGTGATAATTAAATTCTTAGAAGGGGGCAGTGACACGACTAAAGAGTTATATCAGTTTCGATTTTCTTTTGATTTAAAGCATTGATCAAGAACCGTGCTTGATCTTTTGAAATGTGATGTACATGACATTGATTAAGTATTTTGGCGAAGAATACTTTGATAAAATAATGAATTTCTATACAAGTCTAACCTAACCTATCTATCTCATACGTAATGAGCATACCTGAGTTTTTGACGAGTTCCTTGGTATATCCACAGTCATTGATCTCGAACACTGTAAGTTCTTGGGAAATTAACCATGAAAATGAAAAACAATTGTACGTCCCGTTTCCAGAGATCATCCACAATTCCAGCGAGCACTAAATAGACACGAAAAAACAGAATTCACAGATCCTTATTTGTCGTAAAAATAAGCACGCGTAATTTATAAAACGGTCTTTACAATCATAATTTCAAAATTGACCAAGCTCAACAGAGTAGATTAACCAGGTAAGCAACGTTCCTATCTTAAGAAAATAAATATAATCCCCGAAGATTTCTTTGTCTTCACCATTTACACGAGACTCAACTGACATAAGGCGGGATGCGCCGCCGCCATATTGACAGCTAGATTCAAAAGATTGCACAGTGGCCAAAGAAAAGTCTATTTTATTCTCGATAGCAGTTTAATAAGGCCAACCTACGGAGTAACCTAGTGTATCGATGTCTCATATAAGTAGCATATATACAGGCCGTTAAATATAGAACGCACTGTACCGGTATCGTTGCATTCCTTGCCAAATTCTAAAGGACACGTGTTTTTGCATTTTTTATTTCACATATGAAAATTTCGAGATAAACAGCGTTAAAGTTGCAACAATGTAACCAATGAGAACGCTTTTAGATAGAGCGTGGAAGTGGGAATCTAGCCTAGCTGCTGACGACGCGAGCCAGCCTATAAGGCCTGCATACACTAGACCAATAAGACGACGAACTGGCTCGCGTCACCAATGATTAGGCTGGACTCTTCCTTCCACGCTCCATCTAAAAACGTCCCCATTGGTCACATTATTGCAATTCTGACGCTGATTCTCTCGAAATTTGATGAGTGAAATAAAAAACGGAAAAGCACGTGTCCCTTAAAATTTGTCAAGGAATGCAACAGCAGCAGTCCAGTGCGTTTCATATTGAACACCCTGTATATATTTAATATAAATATTTAATGATCCAGTGACCACGCAATACGATTGTATACTTCTGATACTAGTATTCCCTCGGTGCCGATACAAAGAGGATGATCACGGCGCGTATTAGCCTAGCAAACAAAAACAAGAGGAATGGTTGAACGATATTTGTTAAGATTCCAGTATATCACGTGAGACAGAGAAAGAGAGAAAGGACAGTGTAACGTTAAGCGTAAGAGGGGGACGATGATTGCTATATGCGATAAGCAATGCTTGTGTGGCGCCATGTCGGAGTCCAGCCTGGTGACGTACATATATACATGCAGCCAAGCAAAAGAGGTTAGGAGTTCACGACGCAACGTGTTAAAAGCGAAAAGGTTTATCAAAAATAAAAGTAGAAAAAGAGAAAAAAACGCATTGGATATACATACATATATATATATATATCTTGCTATAAATATGGTATCGCAAAGGAAACTTTATAGGCAAGCTTATTGCGTTATCGCCGAGGGATATGGTCCTGGGGAATTCGATTCCTTAAAAAGAGAGGAAGAGGAAGTTGAAGTATAACGTAGGGAAAACTTATGGGACGGGAAATCCTCTTGAGATCGATCCATCTTCTCCCATGTCTTTGAATCAATCTCTCTCTGCTCACCTTGACTGTGGTCCCCAACATTTTGGGATACCAGCTACACCCTCATTGACGTTAACTACTCTTCCCCTGGAACCCGGGGATTTCCTAGAAATGGCAGTACAGGACTCCTGATTTGATGTCTAGGGCTGGGCAATAAATCTTCCATGGGATTTATTATGAATGTAATATACTGTGCATTCGCCATGTGTAATAATCGCAAGTCATGAGTACCCGGGTTGGATTTACATACATGGGATCGCCGCTGCTACCAGAAAGCGTTACAAAACATCTTTAACCCGATAAGATAAGCGAACTGTTATCGTGATGTGATGTAGTCAAAAAACAACGAATGAATTTCTTGGAATTGACTGAGACAAGATTAGGTAAGACAGTACGACGCACATCTATTTACTAGGAAATTCACGAGTATCATATACATATGTATATATTTTTCATAACGATAACTATTCCATATATTTGTATCTCAAACGGTATGGTTCGCTCTTTGTTGACCGCCGACCGGTACGATATCCTGATCTCATTCACAATCATTCTTTTATCCATTGATAATCAATCTAACAGTACACAAAGCATTATACTCGTATCATACACTATTTTTATGAAAGCATAATTATTATCTCATTAAAAAAAGATTACAGATAAATGCGAATTATATATTTTCAATGTATGTAACATTCATTATTATCTTCCAGATTGCCACCATATCTCAATAAGCTTGAACAATTAAGGGATCATTCCTATGAATTTACCACTGGAAATTGTTATGGTATGCGTACCTAGGGCAAGGATATCTATGTACAAGCTGGTATCAGGATGCCAGGTTCATAGAATCAGTTAACGCGTTCTGGAAGAGAAGCTGATTATTCAGGTAGCGGTGAGGAATTCGTAATGCAACAGAGAAAAGGATATTAAAGACTAAAGCTCGTCTCACACGAGTGGTTGCGGTTCTGTTAGCGAAGCAGAAGCTCTTCAGTTGGAAATTTTACAGTGTTATTACGACAGAAGGTATGAGCAATCTGTATAGGATATGATAATCAAAGATATTCCACAGGTAAGGTAGTCAAAAGAGATTCACCCTTATAGTATCGCTTCTCGTTTTGGGTTTGATGGATTTTATTGGCTACAAGACGTCGACTCCCAGGGCTACACTCTAACCTCGCATGACATCGTTAACCGGCTCTTTTTTCTCCACAGTCCAATCTATTACTCACCGAGCGATATTATGTTTTACAGTTAGGTTAGACCAAGCTTGAGCACCGACCTAAGGATATTACTACTTTCAGAAGGATATACCCTGAGTAACTGGATTACAAGCATATATCTAGGGGTACGAATAGGTTCCCCAGGAATCTTTGTGCCTGGAATCGAATGCGATTCAGAAATAAATCGGCGTGGGTTGTACAGGACTATTTCCACCACGTCCCACACAGCATTCCGTCTTAGGATAGCCTATCCAACCAGGTTGACTTTCGAGCTCGACCACGCGGAAAGTCGTTGGAGGCCTCGGGACGACATCGTGCTGTAACCTAAATTATATCAATCTTAAAACCTTATTATATCAATCTACTATATAACATATTGCAACTATATAACATATACATGATAAATTCAAGTCATAAATGCCCTGACTGGATTCTGTTATAATGATGTATTCGGAGGATTCCTAAAGTGCTCTTAGGTAATAATATGTCTCAGAAAATTAATACAAAGGTGTATTTACTTTTAACGTACTAATGAAATTTCTTGTATATGTATTAATAGGTAATTACTGGGATTTTCAAGCGAAGGCTAAATACTTTTTACGACGCCCTGTATTTCCACATTGTTGAGGCAAACAGCTTCAACCGCAGAAAACAGTCTGTACCGGCCAGACACCTTTCTATCCTTGTGGGCCTGCCGCGCGAACAGGAGTTACCGGTTGGGATACCCCTACCCACGTTTCACCGCGGCCCGGATAGGTGTTTCCCAGCTTCGCCGGGACGCATGCTAGGTATTTAATAAACACGCATTCGATGAATAATAATCGTAGGGGTCTCGTGAGTGTGTCGTTGGTTTTCAGATGTCTGCGTGAGGTTGCTCGCCTTGCACGACCTCGCCACGTCACGCATATATTTCACCTGTGTATACGTACACCCACCATGCTATCTATAGTCTATCTGATGTATAATGTCTATACTATACATATATAAGTCAAGGCATATTCACATACTGGTATATGAAAGAACTAGAGGTGGGCACACGTGCGCCCACACGATAAAGAGAAATGACCAATGGAACAAAGTGAAACGAATCAGTAGTACAATAAATCAGGGTGAGGCAGAAGGAGAAAATGCGGAGCTATGTTTTTGGTGAAATTCAAAATTTTCTGCCTCGCTTACTTAAGATTTGTTCAATTTTCTGGAATATCCCTACGTGGCTTCCATTTAATTTTTCACGATGTCCTATTCGCAATAGGCAATCATTCTTTTTATTTTTCATTATAATATACGGGTTTACCAAGCTATAGCTGTTTTCGTACACTGCCGGAAAGGCAGTGCCGGAAGTCTTCTGGTTCTTTTAGTTGACAAGCCTGAATGAAACGCGAGAGTGAGTGCCAGCCATGTGCAATCTCACCGGCACTTCAATTTGTAAGTGGAACTCGGCTATGCTAGAAGGTGCGCCATGTTAGAGAATCTCAGATAGTTCCATACTCTAGCTAGAATGTGGAGTTTGTCCGGTGAGGTTGCGGAGAATGAAGCCTAGTCTCTGGGGTCCCTTCTACGAGAGTCACCCTAATCACTTAGCAACCAACGTTGCAAGAGCTAGTAATCTCTTTTCACGTAGTTGTCTTCTCTTCTCTGTCCTTGGATATACCTTAATTGGGACTTAAATTAAAGAGACTCCCCGTGGAAGAGATCGATCGATCAACTAATTTCTTCAGGGTGGCACGATGGATGAGACACACCTTTTATCTTTGCCGTTGACGACACTCGAGCATCCGGTACCCACTGAACTTTTGTTTTTCTTTCTTTTTTACAGTGAGCTGGAACTGTGTGCTAGCAAATCATCTACCAGTGGACTTCTCCATCGTGTCAAGTTACTTTTTTAAAAAGATGCGAATCCAGAATAGATGTATGATTTATTCATATCATGACCTAACTGTGATATATTGCTGAAGCTGTATACGCACTAGGTCAGGTATACATATAGTACATACGACCCAGGGTGGATAATCCCCAACGGATGAAGGTGTCTCATCCTGGTAGATTCCTAAAAGAGATTCTGGATGACAAGAGCTGCCACTCGGATTCCCTAGGGAGACAAACCCCAGACAGCGCCACCCGATGCATCAGGATATACTGCGCGAGGAGAAGTCTTTTCCGGGTTGATTCGTTTTCATCCCGGAAAATGCCGGGGTGGAAAACCATGCTCGAAAATCCCGGGCAAACGTATCAGGATGGCAGAGCACGTAGCGGGAACGTTCTTACCGGAGCAACAATTCGTCCCAGAATTATCTGGGGAATTGCGAATGGAACGTCTCTCGTCTCAAGGTATTTTCAAAGCGATGAAAAAGGATGGTACATACTACAGTATAGAGTATTCCAGGAGGGTGCGGAAGTGAAAGGGATCTCCTATGTTCCCACAAGATTTTTTTTTCTCGGCCTACTATGCTCCAGAGTCCATCCCAAGAGGAATTGCTTGACAATTTTCCGTAGAAGATGAGAATCAGACGAAAAATTCAAGCGGCCCTCTAACAGGAGAATAACGCCGCAAGAAGCAAAGCCTATTCCCAGTTCTGCAGTTCTCGTGGGAAGATTACCGGTTACTAACCTTGCTAGAGATTTTCCAGGAAAGGCGACGTTTTCGTCCCGAAATGCGGCACGCCGTGAGCAGGCGCTCAGAAGCGGATTGGCACATTTGCCACGACCTAGTGCAACCCTCATCCAGCCACCAGGTCCATGGTCGCTGGAGGAAATCGCATTGACGGGAATACGAATTTCCACAGGGACTAGGAAGACATGCGATGCCGGTAAGAGGAAAACTGGGATAGGTGTTTTTCTATCCTGCTGGATAATTTTCCTGGGTTGGGCTACTCAGATTTTTAACACGTTCCACCTAGTGTACTTATGTGCATACATATGTAAAATGTGGTAAGCATTGCATCATTATCTGGCTGCCCACACTGAGGAATGATCCCACGTAGTTTTCAATAAAAGTATAAGGACTTTAATAGTCGTGGGTATATTTAAGATAAATCATTGGGTAACAGTGTCGGTTTAATTATCATTGTCGGTGGAAATGATGAAAGATTTTCTTAGAAAATCCCACTGTCAGCTTATCTCTTTTGGTTTACGTTACTTCAATTATCTCGGTGCTGCAATTTCGTTATGGTCAACATTTTCCGCCTAGGCTATGTATGCCGGCACGGGGATATCCGGCTGTTATCTCATGAGTCCCTATTTTCTCGACTCTCGAAGTTGCTGGAGTCTTGGAATTTTCATGCGAAGGATAACCCTCCTCGGTATTTTTCCACTAGTTTACTTCCGATAGTATCCGCTGTCTTCCTATCTGAAAGACGTTCGTTATACTTCCTTCGTTCTATGATATCCTAATTTTACAGGAAGCTGTCATTCTCTTTCAACGTTTCCTGCAAGAATGGCATCCGTTGTTTCCGGAAAAGGTGAGAATGAATAGAACATAACCCTGCTTGAGTAACGAAGGGATGGAAGAATCCAAGAGGAAAGTCAGGAAAATTACGAAAGGGTAGATGTGAGTCCTCAGTTAAATAAGTGGAATAATTATTTTTAGGGTTGCGACTATAGAACGTGCTCAACATCCTCTAGAAGGCTCCTCCTAAACAATCACCCCCCGGGACAGAGAAGGTCGATGGGCTGCAGAGGATTGTTATACGGGGGTCTTGAATTTGTTTATGGATCCAGTAGGAGATGAAATCATCCCTTAGAAGCCGGGCCAGGATATACCTGTCGTAATCCAGATGAGCCAGGTAGGGGTGCTGGATGTTCGTTGGACAGAAAAACTGCAATTTGCCCGAAAATCCGGGAACTCTGTACCAGGCTCCTATGAAGTGGCGGCAGGCTGTTTTCCCCGGATACGGGAATAAGGACGACCAAGTCTCTTCCCTAGGGATACCCGGTAGTGTCGAAGAAACCCGCGCCTAATTCACAGGAACGCAACCCCCGTGGAGGTGTGCGAATTTTCCTCGTTTCCTGGCATCGCTTATTTGACAGAGAATTCTCAAGGAATTGTGCACTCCCTAAGAAGGAGGTTAGCTACCTCTCGCATAAAGGATTCTCATCAGGGTGAATATATTCAACCCTCGAATTTTTAGGACAACAAACCCCTATGGGATACGAGATCGATAGAGGGTTTTAGACTGGGCAGAAATAGCGGTACGACATTTACGATTGGGGAAAAGAAAAGTGCGACGAGGTCGGGACGGCGAGGGTAGTTGAGACGGCTCAGGGGTCGAGAGTGGTAATCGGGGGTGAGTCCTCCAGGAAGAAAAGGAACAGGCGGTAAGTTACTAGGAGCACAGAACACGAGAAGGTTTGTAAACCGTGCCAGAAGTTGAGCGCAGACTCCATTCCGTTAGACGAGGGTGGCGAGACGTTGCGGCAGGGATGAGAACAAATAATGCTTCGTAGGTTAGATACTGCATAGTACATAAGTAGCTGAACTAGTTTATCTAAGAGAAAATTACTCAAGCAAAAATCATATATCTGACTACATATTTTATTTCACGACATATTTCATTGAAGAACAGAATTTATCTATGACTACTCGAGACCTCCAATGTCTTCCCTTACAAGAAATACATTCTGGTGACTTATACCTGATATACAATTAAAGTTAATATAGTTAATATACACGAAAATAAATGGAGTCTTCTTAATTATTATATAAAGCCAGAAGAGTTCGTTCCCAGTCATTAGTTAGAAATTCCTTAGGGATTTCCCATGCGGGGTCCTCGTGGCCATTTTCTCGTGAGATCAACCAAGCCACGAAGCCTTTCGTCATATTATTTTTTCATTAAAACTTACTGTACTCACTCCCACGGCAAACTCGGCGTTTTATATTTATTCAAAGTTAATATATAACAGCAACACTTCACTGCGACAGGATAACGCGAATTCCCTAGTACACTTTCAGACATCGAATTTAGCGTCTATAATGATCAGTCATTTTATATGAAATCCCTCGCCATTCCAATTATTAATTGTTTACTATGACCCTCTAGGGAAATATGTAAATACAGAATTGATACCGGACTTTTTCAGAATAAAATCCCACAATTCCATGCTTTCAGGAGATATCGAATGCAGCATCATGGCATTATAATTCAAGGAGCTTTAACACGAGCATCATGGCCGCCCTCAGGGTTGCTGAGTTTCACCAATGCAACCGACACGCTCGGAAGGAGTTACGAGGGCATAACGTAACGTAAAACGTAAACGTAAAGCGTGGAGCCGGACGCATAGCACGTAAGTCGTAAAACGCTGGAAGTTGGTGCACCAGTACCGTTCTGATACTTCACTAGTATATATATATATATATATACATATATTCTAGGTACCTGGTAGCATATCCATATATGCACATGAATTCATATATAGTAGATAGTTACGTAAGGTGTCTACATAGTAAGTCATGTATGATACCGTAGAATAACAAAAGTCATCGTTAAAGGACATTTACACTCAAGAAACTTTCCAAGATGGTAAGACTGAAATCCACGGGTGATCATACGGCGTTACATGTAAATCCTACCTGGTGTGCTGTGCATCGGATTTCCTTCAACTCACAAACTTCAAGAGGATCTAACTTTTCGTTTGTACCACTATGAACTGGTACCAGTAGCAAGAGCGGCATTCTTATTGGACACTACCCCTGCGGCTATTGGTAATTTCAAAATGGTGGAATGGCTCAGTCGTAATCTGGAAAGTGTGTCATGGGATACTATTCGTATATATATCCAATGTGAAGTGGTCTTCAGGGGTGTTTCAGTGGTACCTGATACCTGCAATGGGGTGGAATGGCTTCAGGGCTGGTGAGAATCTTGAATATCATACTGGTGCATTGTGCCACTTTACAACCTTGTGCTCGCATCGGTCTTATCCTGGGATGCACTTACAGGTTCAACTCCATATCACCTACGTTAGCTGCAGTTAAGTAAGGAGGCAATATGGAGATGGTTGATCCAGAATGCTTGTTATTACTGAGGTATGCTATGATAGGTTCTATTGATTCAATGGTTCTGGATATTTGTTTTTTTTTAAATCTTTGATTTCTTAAGTTGTAAATTAATTAGTGATTCTCTTTATTGAAAATCGAATTTTCTGACTGTACGATTGTGCTCGATTCTTAGAACGTGGAAGATATAAGTGAATAGAGGCCGCGTGGAAGAGCTTCCAAGAAGACGAGGAGTTCTTAAGCTGATGGAGAGGATCAAAGCTTTGTAACCGCAACGAGTTCCTAGAGAGACGCTTCCTGGAGTCGCTGAGACCCTTCGCCTATAACGACTCTTAAGAAAAACTAAAGAAAAAAAAAAGGAAAGAAGATTGTGTAAGAGTCGACGGAAGTAAAAGGGAATATACTGAAAAATTATTAATCTGAGACTTCAGTGGGGTAGCTCAGTAGATACTTATTACACCAAGGATTAAGGATGGAAATTCTTACAGCTTCTTACTCGATGAACCTTTGTACCGAGGGATTCACATCTCCAGTAACTTTTATTCATGAGATTCAATAATTTGATAGCCTAATCGACAGCTTGGGCTGTGCTGTGTGTTACTGACGTATAATCAATACTCGCTATTGCATAACTGACCGACCTGGCGGTCCATTTCAAAGCAATCGCGACCCTCATCAATATACAGAGGTAATGGGAACATGATATTTCCGATGGTGAATGGGATTGAATTAAAATAATTACGTCAATGAGTTGAATGGTTGAGTGATTCAGAAAATCACTGAATACGTTGGAAAATTACAAGAGGAATAGAAACATTGATGCGGAAGGTAAAGGCACGTTTTATATCTATTATTATGAGCGCAATGTGGATTTATTAAAAAATGAATCACAATGATATCTCCAATAGGTCGGACTTTGATATTCCTGGTATTCATCCTCTGATCCGTGCAAGGGTATGAAAAGAGTCCTTTTGGCACCCTGATGCCATCGTGACAGAGCCGCGATACCATGTAATGACGGAGAGAATAAAAGGCTCGGGGATACGAGCGTATAGCTTTTAGCATTAGGGAGTATGAAAAGAGAAGAGTAAAAAAGAAGGTGAGCCATCTTCAAAGACGCGAGAAAGATGATCCGTTTATAAGCGAAGCCGAGTGGTTTTAACAATGGCGGAAGGCGTAAAAGCACAGAGCATAAAGACCCCCAGAAAAGGAACAGAGCTACCTTGAATAAATTGAAGATGTTTAATTAAAACAAAATCTTCCTGCCTGCTCTTCACTCAGCGACACGACTTCGTTCAACGTAATCTTATATGAATTTATTTATATACCTTCATTACATCCATCAAGTATAGAAATCAGTAACGTCGGTCTGGAAAAAGCAACTAGAAAAGAATCAACTGAAAGAAGTAGACTCAAAGGAAGTTCAGTGAGATTCTGAAAATTACCAAGGCACTTCCAAGAAGCCGGGTATCCCATTCGAAGCGCGTGGCCTTTTTCTCAGTATAAGGGAATGCTATACCAGTAGGGATGGTATTCCCTTTAGTTAGCTATAGCTGGCTCGTGCTGCAACACAGTGCACGGGGGCGCAAGGTTCGTTTAATTTCAGAAGACCCCATAAAGGTTATATCCTGGGACGGTTGTTCGCTCGTGCGCCGGTATCGCGGCAGGAAATACGTCCTCGTAAACTAGAGAAAGTACAAAAAAGAATGAAGGAAAGAGGAAGGAACGAGAGCTACGGTGTAGTGGGACGAAGAGAGGGAAGGTTAAAGAATAGAGAAGGAGAGAAGATGAAGCAGAGTGAAACGAGGGGAGGAAAGGAGAAGGACAGAGCTTGGCTCAGAAATGAACGTAGGGGTGGTGGATAAAAAAGAATCCAGGAGGCAAAAGGGAACAATGCTGCTCGCGGATCCCCGGGGCATATCCCGGGCATACACGGTGACGAGGGGTCCAAGGGGTTTTACTACAGGATAAGGGAGCAAGGGTAGAGCGGGGGAGGAGAAGAAAGTGCGGCGGTGGTAGAAGTAGCTGCTTGGGAAAGAAACGAGAGAGGAGCTAGTAGGTAGGTAGGTAGGTATAAAGTTTCTGGTTAATGCCAGAAGTGGAGTAGGATGCTGTGCTCTTCTGTGATGGTTATAGGATATCTTTCGAGAGTGAGTGAGATGGGATGACGAGGAAAAAAAAATAAAAAGGAAGAACTCGCATAATGTGGGGAAACCACTAATGGCAATGGGGATCCTTGATAAAGGTTGCCGACAAGTTTTCAGCTCGATTTAGGACCCCATTCTATTTTTTCAAGCCGATTTTGATTTCTAGCTATTTACTTCACCTTGACGGAGTGCCAAGTTTCATCTTGTTATTTGAAAAATCTTTTTCAGTAGACTTTTGATCGATTCCTTCCATTTGGCAAGTAGGCAGAGGCTTGTCCCTTTCTGTGGCCGGGGATGGTATCTTTAATCATTATAATCGACCCTTGAAGTTTTTCCTCTGTTTCTCGCCCTCTTTTATCCCTGTACTTTGTCGTGTCCCTCGGGTCCTTCATAACGCAACCCTTCTACTTTCTCTTCGTTGGTACACCCTTCCTTCCCTTGAGACTGATGCGCAGTGGGTTTTGTTATTCTTTATGGGACGTAAACAGCGCAGTGGTTTAAATGATGCGAGTCTCATTAATATTGCTAAGTAATAGTATTAAATTTATACAGCCTGTCTGTACTTATTTATTTGTACTGTATTAGAAAGTGTGTTTCAGTTGAATTCACCTTATCAGGAGGCACCTGTGCTGACGAGTAATTCTGGCTGACGTGAAAGGGATGGTTTAAGGAGATACTTCTGAAAAGTTCAAAGGCCAGCTGCATTGTGTAGCATCGCGTGCAACTCGCGTGTCATCTCGAAGGGTTGAAAAAGCAAGTTCCCTAGCAACCAGTAGGGAGAGCATCCTTGAAACATCCAATATGTACGTATAACGTGCGTACTAGGGTCCACGTAAAGTCTAAGTACAGCTGTCAAAGAGAAAGATATTAGAATAATTATAAATTGATACAAGGAGAAAAAAGAGAAAAATATTACCAAGAATAAAAATTGTCTTTCAGGTAAAGATTATCTTCCACGGGTTATTGGACCACCCAATTTCACAGAAGATAATAACCGAGGGTGGAATCCCCAATCTCCTTCGTTATATCACCTGGAGGTTTTCACGCCCTACATCTTGTGACTCCTCCTTGGCACATCCTGTTGTACTATTTGACTACCCCCTGGAAGAAGCAAAGGGTGAAATTATGAAACGAATATAAATAAAGGAATAAGGCTATGGAATTTAACGCAAGGGTATGAGAAGGTATGAAAACAAAAATGAAAAAGAGGGATGATTACAAAGGACAGCGAAAGAGGAGAAATAAGAGAAGAGAGCGGAGTCAAGTGGGCTGAAGAGTTTTGCGAGATGTGGAATAAAGGGAATTCTCTAGATTCAATAAAATGGTGGAAAACTAGCCCGTTGCCTCGTAAACGGGTAATCTGTTATTCAGGTCATAACCTAGCTCGCACAGCAGAGGACGGTGGCCATTTCGAGCAGCATCGCGGTAGCTATTACGTAATACAGAATCCCAGCCTCTCACCCTGCGTCACGCTATACCCTTGTGTTCTTGATGTGAGAACCTGCTGGTATAGCGACTAAGGGTAGTAAGGGGTAGGTCGGCACGGCATTTATATCCCAGCCAGTGAGAATGCCAGGCGCGGAGAAGACAGTTTTAACATTCTGTCTGAGAAGGAGCCCGAGGAGTGAGAGAGAAAGAGCGAGACAGGATGGGATAAGGATGAAGATAGAAAAGAGAGAGAAATACCGGCTTCAAAGGATAACGCGGTTTTCCGGATCCTTTTCGAAAATCTCCTAACTTTGGAGTTGACTACAGGATGCTGTCAGAATTTCTGTTACGAATGGATCCGGATAAAAACTTTCTTCCTCTGCTTCCGGGTGAATCATCAAACCGTTGGATGAATAATACAGAGGTTCACTAGTGGGATTGTTATTGGTCCAGTGGCAACCAAGGTGATGGATGCTGGCATACTCGGTCAATTGTTTTGAAGGTGGTAATGACTTGTACCAACGCTAATTTCAGGTTAATCATTGTTCCATATTAATATAGTATGTAGGAGTATAGTATATTATACATATGTATAGAGACATTTGATATAATCTCTCTTTCTCTGATCATCTCTTATCTCTACTTTCTGTTGCTCTCTATACACATCTAGAGTGGGTTCTCGCGTGGACGCATTGATCCAGTGCAGGGTGAATGTGTACAGGGTGGAAAGCAGAGGGTGGGCTGCTGCTCGGGATGGAACTGGCAGGGGTTGGAGGTGGGCTGTTTAAGGGATGCTGGGCTTCAGAGTGGAAAGAGCGTGGAGTTTGGTCGCCTAGCAACTCCAACGCCAACCTACCTACCTACCTACCTATCTGCGAGCATGTATACGACTGGGCACGTTATGTGGAAGCACGTGACATGGAACCCTCTGCCTATTACCTATATGTCTACATATCCTGTGTATATAACACCATGTGAGTACAACCAACCCCGTAACCCACTGCGGAGGATCTGTGTAGATTAAACAGATGAATAACCGACAAGTTCATTATATTATGTAAACGTGATAGAACTTATGGATAATTTATAAAATTGTTTCAATCGATTACATTAGCTTGTGGCAAAAGATTAATTGTTTCTAGAGGAAATCAGATTACTTACATTCTGTATAATATATATGTGTAACACTTGCAGCAGAGTTACAGTATGAATGCTTAGGTCTTCTTCAGAAGACCGGGTAATAACAGTGTTCCCTGAGGCCGGTGTGGATGCGGGCTAAGGAACGAGGTGGTTATTCACCTGAGTTTGGGAGCATAACCTCCTAAGGTGGCCCGGGGATTCCGGGTGAAGAGAGGTACCCACCGCAGCCAGTGCCTTTGCCTCATCTCCTGCGGTAGTATTAGTAGTCACAAGGCTACTACTAATGGTAGTAGTAGTAGATAGTAATAGTAGACGTAGTAGAGAAAGTAGTATTAGTCGAGGTATAGTCAAGGTAACCGTAGCGTAGAAAATATAAGAAGACAGTCTAGTCTAGGGCTCTAGGGAGTATTAGTGAGTCGTCGGTAGTCTTCGAGAAGGCGGACACCAAGGTGAAACTGGAAGTATGGGACGGGTAGGTTAGGTGGTCCGATCCTCCTATGGCGGTTCCTGAAGTTGTTGGGAGGGACGAAGGGCCAGAGAATGCCGAGCAGGTTGCTGCCAGGGTGGGCAGGTGCTCGGCTCCATGGAGGGCAGACAAAGGATCCGAAACTCTCAGGTTTTTCTCATAGCCAGAGCAAGGTAAGCCCTTTCCAAGCAATGGGCCTTTTATCGATAAACTCTTGTGTGATTGGAAATTTCAGAATCCCTTTGGCTGTTCCATATGCGATTCCTGCTGGAGATACTGGTATTGAATTCGTACTAAGATCATCTATGCGTATCAACGGCAGATGAGGTTACCGTGCAGGCAATAGCCACCTTTCACGGACGACTTCGTCCGGACCTACAATCAGGACAAGATGGCAGACATCTGCTGGCCATCTGCCAGGCCCCAAGAACTGAGACTGCTTTGGCACCCTTCCGCGTGCAAGGTGCGGCCCCGAAAAAATCAGAAGCGCACCCGGGGACTTGCGTGATTTTTTTGCCCCCTGAGAAACGCTCCACGTATTCCCATAAAGAGAGGCGTGCTGCAGTGGACTTACAGGGCAGCCACCATCAGGCACGTAAAGGACTTGGAGAGGAATAAAAGAAGCGTCAGAGGCAAGGTGCGCTTAAATTGCGTGGCTCGAGCGAGATTTTATACGATAAGGAGTTCTTTTTTTGGTACAATTTCCTAATTAGGAATTAACCTCACCAATCCTTTCAGACTGTATGATTGGTACCTGCAATGGTTCGCTATGGAGTCTTGATTAGCTCGTAAAATTAATCTGAACTGGACTGATTACGAGATACACCTGGTAAGATGCTTTTACACCTGGCAATTTTAAACCTCTGTGGGAAAGTTGGTCGACCTTCCTCAGGATGACGATGATCACACCCACGTATGTATGTACGAAATGCACATGGTGAAATATAATCTTGGACCTGGTGAGATCAGAGAAAATAATGAGTAAAGAAATTCTTCAAATTTTTTCAGACCGCCTCAAGCTTCTTATATTTCAATACCAGCACAAGAATTTACCCAGAGAAAAGGAATCCATGATATTGAAGGACCAAACTTGGAGGACAAGATGGCGTTTGGTGAATAGGAAGATATTCTCCTGCCGGCGACAGGATAATGAGCAGGGAACCGCCAGATCGGCGTCCACATGGCCTTTGAATGAAACCGCTGCGTCCTTAATTCTGTTTCTTATTATTAAAACGCGATATACAAGCAGCGCCAAAGAGTCTCCAATCGTCTTGTCTCTTTCTTTAATATTTTCTTGCCAAGCATAAATAGCAACTGGCGACTTGTTGCTCTTACAAATATTTTAGCATCTTGTGATACTCGACGATTTTCAAAATGGATTGCCAAACTCTCGATAGTAGATTATCATATATTTCGTATGATAAATCCGGCATCGATTATATTGTCCACTGGCTACTGTCTGTACCTATAGACACTTCCGGCATCTTACTCTTCCATTTACCTAGAATCTATAACAAATATCGTGTTAATATATTCATTCCGTGGTTGGTCGGCGACGTCGTGGCGACCAACACGAATACCGGGGCGTCTTCCCCGACGGACAAGGAGGGACATATTTTTAGAACCGTATCAGAAGCGCCATTATTATTATTCTAAGGAGACTACTGACAGTGACTATACATTATATATGCCTATATAATATAGCAATATACGAATATATCACATAGTAAGTTTCTAACGTTGAATTCCACCAATATGGTTTATTGGTTAAACTCAGTTTAACTGTGCAATTAGCCAATGAGATACTTGCATTTTGAAAATAAAATAAGTTTACATATTCAGCTGTGTCGGAAGATCTGGACTTAAGATTGAAATCATAATAGAAATCATAATCGAAAAATAAAATTCATAAATTAAGTTAAAATTAAAATTCTGCTATTGACGATTGGAAATTTGGAAATTCGAAATTAAATAGCTGCATGCGAACAAAATGTGTTTTGGAGAGGCGGTCAAATCGTCTTTGTCAATATCGATGATATTGGTTCCAGCTACTGATAAGGGTCATACAAAGGGGTTTCCTCTATGTACTTCATCCATAAGCCATAATTAACACATGTGAAACATTTCGGATCAAATATTTCCTTCAATTTTGGATGAATGCAAAAGTGATGTCAAATGTCATTACAAATGATTGTCAGCCATGTGGAATGGGATGATTGCTTCTTTTGAAGAAAGTATAAAAAAACTCTGTTTCTTAAGAACGTTCTCAGGAAATCTATGTACATGTAAAAATCTAGTGTAATTATTCAGATTGACATTTAGTATTGAACAATGAAATAATAATCAAGGTTAATTAGCATAGATTACCTCAAAATTTCAAATTTGTTTTTATAAACGAGTTTCTTATTCCTCAAAACTTTCTTCTTTGTCACAGTATCGGTCGCTGTCTTTTATTTAAAAACTGTTTTTATCCAACATAAGCATCTTGAGTAAAGATCCTCTCCACGTCGTACGAGTGGAAGGCCGCATGGCGACCTTTCAACTCATCTCAAGAGTATAAGGTCGCGCTCGAAGCTCAGAAACTTTCAGTCGGGAAGACTCACGTCTAAAGCGTGAGAAAATCAGTCATCGACTGTCATTAATATTCACGGTTTTATATAAAGTCCGATTCAAACTCAGTCGAATAAATAATCAAGTCTTTTCATAATAAGACATAATAGATTCCCTTTGGACTTGAACACTTTTGACTATCGTCGTGGATGTCGAGTCGCGCCAGAATTCCTTCAGGGTTGCCAATAGAGCGAGTTTTCTGTCAATCAAAACCTATTTTTAAATTCGCACACATCCCGCACACGCCACTAAATAATACATATCCATTAACGACGCAACAGATAATCGATCTAAAATGCTAAACAAACTTGATACAATAATTACCATATCGGTATGACTTGAATAAGATTCAGTGATTATTTAAAAAGTGAACGAAATTCCTAGATCAGTTAGTACTTTCTCAGATGGCAGCAGTTGTGCATCCAGCACTAGCTGTGACATGTTAGGTCGGTGATTTCTCGCGTCTCTCCTTGGTGTTTTACCGTTTGGCGAGTAGCAGGCAAGCACGACGCTCTGCGACGCTGAGAGACGCTACAAGCTGCCATGCCGCGCCACTTATACTATTTGTGAGATCGTGTAGAAGCGAGTTCGCTTATACGTGCCTGCAAGTGTTTGAGTGAGTACGGCAGACGGCCGGCGCCATAAGGAATCCCCACGTACACTTCAGCACCGCTTGCGTAAGTCCTAACAGCCGTCGTCCATGCATGAGTACATCTCCCTGTCCTTGTTACTCTTTTATCATTACTCTCTTCTTCTTATTCTTCTTGGACGCTTGTCGTTTTCTCGTATGCGACAAGTCCAGCCTAATGCGTCGCTTCCCCCTGTAAAAGACTACTACGAGAATAGCGATACCGATACTGTACAGTGCGAATTTAAAAATATAATTAAAAATAATTAAAGTAAAGCAAGGCTAAATATAATTTATTTTTTAATTCATTATACACGACCTACGTATCAGGAATCACTGAGTAATTCTTGATACGTGCCTTAGGAGGCGTTTCATTCTGAATCTTCTGCTCGTGTACATACATATATGATATATAACTGACGTGGTATTAAACATATATATATAAAGTTATATGACGTCATGTATACCTCAATAAGAAGGGGGAAATCCTTCTCCTTAAGAGGATTTCGAAGTAATCCGACGTGAGGTGTAATTTTCAAAAAAAAAAGGTCCTGCCGGGAATCAGGAAACGAGATGAGAAAAGGCGCCGTCGCGTCGCGGGGCGTATAGAGGGTGATACGTGAATGGAGGCGTCGGACGGCGAAGGCGTCGTCGCCAGAATGGGAGAATGGTAAAAACAGAAAGAGGGGTCAAGAGGGAAGACGATGGGTAGGTATACGTTGTGAACGCGACTTTAGCCGCAGGGTGGAACGTGGCGTATCTATTCCTGGGTCCCGGGACACCCAAGAATAGCTGGCAGAAACGGAGAATCGTGAGGGCTTCCCCAAACCCCAGGATGAAGGAGGACTATTCCCTTCTTCTTCTTCCTCCTCGTTTCATCTTCCTCTTCGTCTTCTACCTACTGTAACTTAACCTGAGCTCAGAGAAGTCCTCACCGTCTGTCTGTCCCTACGGGTACCTTACAGTACGTATACACACGTATACGCGTTCGCACACACCTATTCCAAGAGAAATTCTTTTCCTACACATAGCAATGGCGACGTAGACTAAAGTCTTGTACGCGTGTAACTACACGTTATTCTCTCATATATATATATATATATATAAGAGGCCTGTGCGACCTTCCTCTCTAGAGAGACTAGGTTCTTGGCTGCTGGACCGCGGTCCCGTCTATTTCCGACGCCTGTCAACGGCACACGCCGCCGACGAAACTTTCGAGGTTCTTCGGAGTTACGAATTGCCGGCCTTCTCGTACCTGATGCCGATCCTTGATACGATCGATCGCTCTTGTTTACTTAACCGTCGAGCCTCGATGAAAATCTGACTTTACGTTTCTACCTGACGCCGACTTGCCTACTGCTCTCGTTGCCCGTGATGACGCCAACGCCATTGAAGGCCGTCTCTCTCCCTCTCTCTATCCCTGTTCAATTCTTTGACTTTCTCTCTCTCTCTCTCTCTCCCCTTCATTCTCCTCTTCTTCATCTTCAAATGGCCTGTTCATCGTCTCGTAAAACTTTCCCTGTTCTCTGGCGAACATGCCTCGTTACACATTAGATATGCCCGGTCTATTGGGAGCAGTCAGGATAGGGAGGACACATTGTACCTAGAACGATACAGGATCAGTATTGACTCTATAAGATCAATGATACTATATATAGCTATAGTACACAGTACTTATTAAACTGTACAAAAGTCTCTAGTACCATAACGGCATGGGTAATCGAATACAAGTAAGCAGTAGTCAAAAGTTAAACCTGACGGTAGCGACACGCCTGCCGTCGGCAGACGACTGTCGTCACTCCCCCGGACACTTATGAGACACGCTGCGACTAATTAACTAGGAAACCCCGAGAAGGAGCTGTCTACGACTTTCTTCTCTCCGTCTAGCGTGCGTGATAAAATAAAGGACGTCAATTTCAACAGGAAGAAACAAAGACAAGAGGAATTCGCGGTATCGTTATTCGTGCATGGCTCAGCCTATACGGCTTGATATGCATATCCAATAATAAGACTAAGGAAAGAGGTCGTCCTTGCCGATTTCTCAGGGCATTCTCAACGTATAGCCTGCCACGTGAATCATCTGGAGTCGAGATGACGATAATGTCTGAATAGGGCGCGTCGCACGAGAAGAAGGTCTGGACCGACGTCGGCCCGTATGGAACAGCAAGAAAGTGTGTATGTACTCGTATATGGCACGGGATACGCATCTCTCTCTCTTTCTCTCTTTCTACGTGTATACACATATATATTTACAGGTTACACGTCGTCTCGCATGGTGGGGTTCCTGGCGTCAGCCTGTCGGGCCTCCCGAGTTGCTCTCTTGGCTCCGCTCTCCGCTCTTCCTTGGTCTACCCCTCTTTGTCATTCTCTCTCGACCCCCTCTCCCCCTCTCTCTCAGTATTCCTCCGCAGTATCCGTTCGACTCTCCTCACACCGCAGATCACAGACTCTCCCTAGCTGGTAGAGCGACTGATACACAGACAAGACACAGCCCACGACCACAAGGAATCGGACGATCCTCGCGCGTCCACGTACATAGGCTTCTCTACCCGAGGCCGCAATATTGCTCGCCATGATTCGCCTCTACTTCCCTGGGCTCCACTTAGGGGCCTCCGCCACGGCCATGATGTAATAATAAACTACGGCAGTTGTCCGCTGTCACGCGCACCAAAGGGCCGCCTTGGATACCCTCGAGGGATTCCATCCAGGATGAGAATCACCCTGGGTCCGGTATGGCTGGGACACTTAGAACGTTCCTCAATCTTCTCCTTCTGAAGAGGATGTCGCACTGAACAGGATTTCCTAGAGACGAGAAGACGATACACTCGGGTCGCCGATGCTTCATTTACTTTCTATGTACCTATAATGATAATTGACATGGGGCGGAGGGGTGGTGGGGGATACTCAAGGTCGTTATAGTTATCGTTAAGAGAATCGCCAAACCTGGTACTCTGGTCCCAGGGTGCTGTCAGGGGTCTAAAATAACTGTCCGGGTACGTCATTGGCACGTTGGTTGGTTATGACCATACGTTTGCGTAACGGAATTGACGCGCTGCTGTAGTGGATTCACTCCTGTACTGTCCACGTGCGTCTTACTCTGACATATATGTGTATATTAATTAATGATTAACATTGTCGACTATCAGCCTTATCAATTAGTACGTATCCCCATATCGAATCATAGGGACTACACGTGGCTGTGGTAGCAGCTCTGAATTACTAGACCGCAGGTCTGCTAGCTTCTACGTCTAATCTACGTACGTGGGATCTTTTTTTTAGTGGAATCTAATTTTTTTAATACAATCTAATGTCAGTGTAGCAATTTTGTGATGTAGCACAGGGTACGTATGACTCTAAGGACTGTCTAAGGATACGAGAGCGTTAACCTGGGTCGTAGCGCAGGAGCAGTCACCTTAAAAGGACGTTCCCCAGGCCTGACCTCACCGTCACGTGAGATCGGCCCGGTTTTCAACGCAAGATGGCCAGCCAATAAATTGTATCGTTATTCGTTAGGCTGTTGTCAGTCATTATAGCAGCATTACGAGACCGTTTATGAATGTTAATAAGGGCGCGATTGACAATGGACACGTTCCGGAACATCCGTCATGAATATCGAACGATAATGCGATTGGAATTTTTTTTCTTTTTTTTTCATCCGGACACCTCGTTATATCGAACGGAATGAGTATCGCTCGATTAACATCCATTCGATATAAAATGTCAAATGATAAACGTTTTACATATGCGAATCTTATTTATGGCATATACGAGGACGTTGCGTTATGCGTCTTTTGATTATGGAATGTTATTTCCATTATTGTTGTTATTATTGATACACTATCGTATATATGTATTATATTTTGAAATATCTATCTCGAAAGTGCTGTCGATTTACTTGTACTGTAAAAATAGATGATCCAGATTCAGTCAGGTTTATATCGCACGGAAATCACGTATGCAGATCCGAAAATTAGCCTTACGGGTAAAATTGTAAATTTAGCCAAAGTTTCGCGCTAAGTCGTTTAATAATGTAAGAGGCAAGGGGATTGGTGCGGGCGAAAGGGTATAGGAAGTTACTAGAAATGGAAGACAAGTAGTAATAACTTCAGCCGGTAGAGGGTGGGTCGATATAAGGTCAGCCATGTTTCTTTTTTCTGTCGTCATACCATTGATATTATTAAGCTCCGATCATTCGATTCGGTTCAATATTGAAATTTGATTTGATTCCAAGATTAGCCAATCAGACACTTGGATATTTTGAGGTTAAATCGCATTCAGATCAACGTCGGATATATCGACATATCGATATATCGAAGTACCAAATTTCTGTTGTCCTAAAGCTTTCGTAACGCACAGTTGATAATTAACGTCACGTGGCTCATTGAGAATAAAGATTCTTTGATCGGTCATCGTGTTCTTCGTCCCGTTCGTTACGCACGTGCAGCCTGGAAATCGTTCGATTGCTCGAATCACTTTGAGATTCAACAGTTAATTTGGCTTGTCTAAGTCGAATCTAACAATAAGTACAGTTAACACTCGTAGTAATGACGTAAGGATACGTCATAAGAAATGAGCTATTATATACATAAATATACACCATAACATTTACTCCTGGTGCAACGAGGCTCAAGTACTCGATACAAGCCGCCATTTGTCGATAACTCATAAAACACAACATCATCCGAGACGAGTTTCATAACGCACGGATGACTCATTCTGCCCCAGAGATTACCCGGAGGGATAACGCGGCGTGAAGAGGCGCCAAAAATCCTCGCTGAAAAATCCCCACCTCAAAGTCTCTACGTTCTCGGCTGCCATTTTGATAACCTCTTGGAGACCTCGCGTCTCGATGGCAGACACTATGAATTTTTAGAACGCGTCATACGCAGCGTCACTACCAATCACTTGGACACCACACTGAAATAGGATCAAGCAATTAGAATCATGCAAAAGCATAGAGTAACGAAACGAATTATAAAAATTCTTCACAATTCTCATTATATCAGTCACCGTGTGAAAGCTCGTATTAATCCGTATTATAAATATATATACATATATATACTACGTCTTATCGTTGAATCGACCGAACTGACTAGTACGATAATTCACATTGGCGTATGGATCGGTACGAGACACGATATCATACCTAGCCTTAACCGACAGTAAAACGCGATAGCACCTACATAAGAAATATTTACATAATATATCGCGAGCGTGAGATATTGGAAAAAATAAATGACGAACTCAACAGGTGGATATAGCATGGCACATAACAATTTTCTGTTTAACGTCGTTGACAGATAAGAAGTCAAGACACGCGACCTTCTGGCATTCTAACCTCAGTGTATAATAATACCAAGCAGAAGAATGTACGGGTAAAGAAAGAAGGAAAGAGTGAAATAAAAATAGTGCCAAAGAGGTTAGGTTATCTTTATCAGATATCAGAACATTAGACATGGCTATTAGAAAGTAGTTAGTCAGTTGGTACACCTAGAATTCTCCTTAGCGTCTCAAGAGTTCGTAGAGACGTTGTCGAGGGTCAACAAAAAATCCCTAGGGGAAACATTCGTTTAACGAGCGTCTAATATATAGGTATACGTGTACGTGAAAAAATTGGAGGTTATGCGTCAACGTAGTATAGAACGTCCGTCGTGACTATTTTCGAGACGCTGTCGTCCAGCAAACGCAGAGACATCCACGCGCGTTTGACATCCATATTCGCTAACGAGTAACTATTTACTCCCACTTAAATAACATACCTGGAAGCGAGCCGAATAGAGTGGAGTCCCTCGGTTCCACGTATGGACGTCAACGTCGGTAAGCGTCCTGTTGTTGATTTCACGAGATGGCTTCTTATAGGGCCTTTGACTCAGCCAGTCACCACGTCCGGCATACGTACGTAGATACGTGTCCCTGTTTCCTGTTACGAAGAATCGTTTTATAACATATAACTCACCGTACAGAGGATAGCTCTAACGTATAATGCCAACTGCACAATAATTAATCGCGTCATCCGGAATTATTCTCATTGAGCGAGAACCGACGTTCATTACATTTCATTCATGAATTCTACGTAGAAGACCTGACACTCTTTCTATTCAAGAATATTATTCCTGTTATAGCATGTAATTAAATTAAGTGAATGGTTTTAGTTACATTTCTAATTGTTTACCACGCGAATTGACAGCCGTGAAAATAACGCTCGATAGCAGTGCCTGCTGGGTAATTTATTGTCTTATATGTACAATACTATGTTCTAGGGATTTTGCAACGTCGTACCAACCTTCTATGCTTCTTCTCACGCAACCTTCCACGTAATGTATCGTGGGCCGTGTATAACGTTTGTGTTTCTACGTTGTTTTTCTTCTTTCTTTCTTTTCTGTGAATTATCCAGTCGCTATGCCCGAGTCCCATTCACAGGAGGGCTCGCAATGTTAGTGGCGCGATTTAACAGCCAGCGCTCGGTCGCATACTTGACTCCGGTCGTTAATCGTAAGTGAACGTTCGTTGCGTTTAGAGTATTCGTGGGCGTTGCAGGAAACCGTCGCGAGTGGCAATGCGCTACTCCGGTTTCTGTTTTGGTCTATGAGATTTCCCAGAATTCATTTCGTTTTCTGAATTCGATTAAAAACCCACAGCAAACTACGTATTTAACCATCGTGTAACAGACGGACGAGGTTAAGTCTCTGCATCCACCTGAAACATTAAACATAGAATATCTTTAAATATCGTATTTGAAATTTACAAAAACACATTCAAGATTATTGAGCAAAAGAGAACAAAAAATACATAAAGACTCGACTTGATTTTTTCATCCTTCCTTCCCCTCAGTCTCGGTCCCCTTTTTACGTGGTCTCGTGCAGAGCCATCTGTTCGAGATTTCATGGAAGGGACATAACAGTAGCAAGGGTTCTCCTAATTGTACCTGGAATCGGTTAAAGTCTTAAAACGTGATTTCTCTCATTTTTTTTATTTCCTTTTTTAATAACCCCCACCCCACCCCGTTTTGAATCGATTCCTCGTCCAGAGAGACACACGTTCCACCTATACGACTATTCTTTTTCCTTCGTACCCTTACACCACGTTGAGTGCACGAGTATCGTTAAGTTTCGTACACACTTATATATATATGTCCTATGACTCAAGAGGATAGCATAGCATTAAGAATGGATCCTACAACGATGCCTAGAACTAGGTAGGCTTTTATGAATGAACGAGAATCATATGAATAGAGAAGTCACGACGAAGCGTTTATACCTATACAGAATACATGACTAGAATCATAGGACCAATGAGTATTCCAGACAAGAATCAAAAACTCATTGGGTATTGATCTCTCATTTTATATCTTTATAATTAACCATTATCCCATGCGAAAATTCAAGAGCCAATCTGTCTGACTCATTGAGTGTCCACATTCTCTAATTATAGGAATTATAACACGGAACGAATGTTACCACCTTCTAGGAACGACTGATCATTCGCGGTGAGTACAACTAGCATTCCTCACTCTGTCGCATAATGGTCGGTACATAAATTTTGTAGAAATACCGTAGAATTCTCGGAGTATGTGTTCATAAAGTAGAGGAATGTGAGTCGACGTACAAAATAGTACAAAGAGTGAGTTAAAAATTAGTAATAAACAGCATACCGGCCTAATATTGTTATTATTATATTATACAGGACGATTCATTTTTAGGCAGCCACGAATGGACTGGGTCATACATAGTGTCCGATTGGAATTGCATTATTGCATGGGGAAGGACAAGTACCTACGTTTCCCTATCAAGAGGCACGCATAAAGACAGGATCATGCGTACGAAGGAGGCGCGAGGAGTGACAGTATGAATAATGCATGCTTATGTAACGTCCAGTGTCACGAGGAGTGGTATAAATAGGTGGTATCTGGTCGTGATGTTGCACCAACGCAGGTTAGGTAAATTTTATGTGGTTTGCGAACGCGGCAAAAGCGAATAATCAGTAATAATCAATAGAGTGTGAGCGCAGCTTAAGGGAATAAGATATACAACATATGACTTACGTATCCATCAATGATAATAGATTGACAATGTTGTTACAAAAATTGTATAATAATTTTTATAAGTTACTGGGGATCTTTAAGGATATTTTATTTCAAAGGTAATACATGATCTAGGACACCTAGGTTAAGATTAATCATTTCTTTATATTATTATTGCAAAAGTAATCCAACGTGGGAAACCTGTTCCTGGAGGGATAAAAGAATCCGTGCAGTCTCCTGTCACACCAGGAGTCAGGCAACAAGGATCTTTGAAGGGAATTAAATTCATATATATATATATATATATATATATATAATGACGAAGAGGTGGAGGAGAATTCGTTTCATAAATTCGAGGAATCACGGTGGTAGGCATACACACGAGAGGTGGATGTAAAAGGACGAGGAGGTGGCTGCGAGGGTCCAGATAAAAAATACAGATTGTTGCCCGCGGAGCGATGGGCAACAGACGCCAGTTCGGCTGTTCGCTGGGTCTGCCTGTTGCCGATTCTAAGAACGAATCAAAAACGGCCGGCCAACAAAAGAAGACCGTGATGATGCCGGTGCTGTACGTGAATTTACCGAGGCGCAGATGAGAGAGCGAGAGAGAAGAAAAAAAAGGGGGAGAGCATAAAGGAAAGAAAGAAA
This sequence comes from Syrista parreyssii, assembly GCA_030142615.1. Lineage (NCBI taxonomy): Eukaryota > Metazoa > Arthropoda > Insecta > Hymenoptera > Cephidae > Syrista > Syrista parreyssii. Next base: position 1,824,180 of record JARQTG010000188.1, on the reverse strand, counting down.
GAGGAAAATGTTGAGCGGACGCGCATGGCACGCAACGACCAAGAGCAACTACGTACGTACGTACGTGTCGCCCCCTTTGCTCGTCTCTGACTTTACTTTTTTTTTTAACACTTTTGTCCATTACTTCTTTTTTTTTCTATACCTGGACGCCACGTGCCTTGCACCTACAATGTCTTGGATTTCGCCTCTACCTGTATCGTCGACTGCTCGAGCCAATGCGTTTAGCTACCGACCACTTGGTACCGCTTAACGAAATGCTAAACGCACGACTTCCAGGAGTCTGGTCGTTGACGAGATCAGAGGGTAACGGCAAGAAAGGGTGGAACGTGCCGAAAAACGAGAGTACCCGCGTGGCCGTGGTAACGGAAGTCTTCTGAGGGAGTGACTGGTACCGAAGACGTAGCTTCCTGGAAGCTGCAAAAGATGGACCGTGCCAGAAGAATGTTTCTGATTTTGTTACAAGTACGAGAGAGAGAGAGAGAGAGAGAAAAAATTGTATAGTTCAGAGGCATAATTCCTGGTGTGGATCCTCCCGCGAAAAGGAAGAAAACAAAAAAATAAAGATGAGCGAAGAAGAAAATAAGAGGAATGAGGAGACTTACAGAAAAATAAAACCAATGGAGAATGCTCTTGGGTCGAGTGTGGAGTTCTCGGAGGGAACACGCTGTTCCTGGAACCCTCGGCTACTCAGTCCTCTCTACCTCACTTCATGCTTCAGTTAACTTTCTGCCAGCTCTTATTACGGACTTAACGCTTTACCAGGCTGTGCTCCCTCTGCGCCGTCTTGTACTGAATTACGATGTCGTTTTCCTGGGGATCTTCAGATTTCTGTCTCCTTTCATCGTTTTGTCTTGATCACTCGCTTTACTCTCTCTCTCTCTCTCTCTCTCTCTCTCTATACGCATCTATTCAACATCTATCAGTCCCTTGTATCCACTCTCTCACTTTCTATATCTATATTTACATGTCCATACTAGTATATACATACATACGTACATTGTATAAAAATCCACCGTTGCAGCAACGACCTTAATAATATTTTATATAGATTTCATACGACGCGACGCACTTTGGTTTTTTGGTATTTATCTCAATCCGCACGCAATGCTTGGGACTACTGCTTTCGGATGACTAGTTGGAGTAAGTATTGCGAAGGAAAAAAAATGATACGAGAAAAGATAAGAAAAGTAAAATAATTTCACAGAATCGATCGCTATCCGATGAAATTCCATTGGCGAATTACACTCTCACAGCCTCCGGCTGTATCGCCTTCTCGAGTGCGCTGATCTCCCTGTAACGCGCTGTAAGTCGTTGCTATTGATTTTCTCGATAATCCAGGGGCTACTATGTAGTCCTCCGATAACACTAGGAGCATCAAAGGCAGAAAGGAAAAAGAGTGCCGGGCTGGGATTGTCACAGGGTCCTCTAGGAGTTTCTAAAAAGTCTAAACTACCGGATGGCTAATCAGGTGCCTTAAGGCGCAACCAGAACGGGAACAGGTCTTTGCACGGGCCTGTACCTACACGGCACTCGCATAGTACAGGCATACAAGCCCGACACAGATAGTAACCTTGTCTAGAATGTATCCAAGGCTGTTTCTCGGCGTGGCGAGGGAAAATAAATGAGATGAAAAAAAGAAAGAGAAGCCCCAACTCGTATCGCGTTATTCATAGATAATTCAACTTTGAAATTCCTGATTGGCTACGCAGCCTATCGGTTTCTACATAACTGTAGAAATCCTTCTACTATCTCGAGTGCTGTTTATAGCAATACGCGAATTATATTCTTTCAGGTCTTTTTTTTTTTTAATGATTGGTTCGTGATTCATTGGGATATCGACTGGGGACCGGTTCAAAAAACTGATGATTCCTCAGAGTCATCCATAAATAATTGTATACCTATATACGTACGACGACGTCATCAGTTTTACTATTTCTGTTGGTTTCTTTTTTTTTTTCTTCTTTACACGGATTTGCACAACGTCCTTGGTCAGCAGGATTTCGCGAGTCGCGAAATCTCACCGAGGATACCGCGATCGTGTCCAATTAGACTTCTACCAATATACTCACGGTTATGGAATACATGGACGACTTTGGCGTACGCACGAGACTTAGTTGTATACTGACTGGATATATTGCCTGGAGATAAAAAAAGTCACTTTCACAAGAGACTCACCTATAGCCAATAGAATCGTGATGTCTTCTGGGATCTTTTTTTATCGCACCAATCCCCGCCATTTTGAATTGATATTCGTCGATTCGCGTCTATCGGTGTAGATCTTTGGCGCAGAGTCTTTGCCTGAGAATCCGGGAAGTAACTGACTCCGTTTAGGTGTGTATTGAAGACGCGAAGGAATTACTGGAAATAACCGGTATGTACTGGTCGAATGTGAAATTGTACCTTTGAAGCTCTATGCGCATTGTATATTACAATACTTGTTACCGGATTGTTATGAGACTAAGAATGTTTACCGTTGTAGTTATGCAAATTGCAATGATTGGTAACATCGTTACTTTCACGCCGGTTCGAGAATAAACACTTGCTTGGAAGTTGCTCTGATCGAATTCAGGGAAAGATATACAGGCCGTCGTTCAACGTGCAGAATCTTACGCAGTTTCATGCACGATTAGGCATGTTCCGTTATACAGCGTGGATAGGAAATCTCGTCCGAGGTATACAAGACCGGTAAACAAGTAACAGTGATATCTGTAAGTAGAGATTCTAACTGTAAAGTAAATATTACCGAGGACTAATTTCCAGTACGAGATGGAGGTATGCGATGGAGAGCCAGATAATCCATAGAATATATAATTAATATGGATTTGAATGTTTAAAAGCGATCGCAGCGACAGTCGCGGCAATGAAAAGAAGGTTCGTAGCTCTTTTTCTCTTTTCAAGTCACTGATAACATTTAATAATGACAGTTGGTATGTTCGGGACGACTTGAATTTCTAGCAAAGAGTTTAATGATTAATCGTCGAGTTGGGACTGGGTTTTAAATAGATACGAAGCAAGATACGAGTCAGTGCATGCGTGGCATCGCGAATTGGAAAGGCGCCAGAAATTTTCATGTGAAAACAAAAACCCGACATTCCCCTAGAGTTACGAGACAGACAGGATAGAACATACTGGTATAGCTTTCTATCTAGACACAGTGGTATCCTTGATGCTTTTTTATTTTTCACACTTATACCTGACAATTCCTAAAGACTCCCCGTCTCAAGTACATCAACTCCTCGGCGTAACACGGCTCCAGTGAAATTCCATGCGCGTCTCCTTCTTAGGAATTCCTTTTATTCTCCGTTCTGTCACTCTTATTCGTACGGATGCGCGGTAGCGTGTCAATCGCGCGCATAGTTACCTATGCGCATGCGCGCACGTACGAACTACGTAAGAATCCGCGAGAGGCGCTATTCTCCAACAACGAAGACATTTGAGAATGAAAGAAAAACGACCATTTTTTTTTCTATTTCAACATCCACCAGTAATGCTGTACTTTGGTTACAGTATAACGACCCACATACGCTTCTATTTTCCTTTGCCCGATGCAGTAACCGTGTCAACTCCTACGTTTACGATTTCGCGGAAGCCGCTGAAACCAACATACAATTCAGGCACGTCCTCATGAGGCATACACGCGATTGTACGAATACGCATACGTGTACATACGTAGATAGTACCAGGTCTGTCAGCTTGCCAGGAATCCGTCGTTTCGTTCGTCCAAGGTAAATACATATAGATAACCCCAAGGCGCAAATAATAACTGTGTTGCATGAAGAAAAAGAAAAAAAATATTTTTAAAATCGCATTTGAATATCCCGCGTATCGCGCATGCGCAATACGCAAGACACCTATCAATACGTACACCTAATTGATAACAGAGGTAATTGCCAACACGCTTAACCAATAATTACATCTTCAGGAAGTTCCAAAGGATCGACAAAGTCCGGATGTATTAATTTCATTCTTCACCACGGACTCTTTCTCTATGAAGTAACAGGAAGTCCCAGCATCCATGAAGGAATTCGCAGAATCTCTGAAAGGCCTATAATCAAAGTAGGATCAAAGGCCTTGCACTTTGATTATTTCCAGTAAATATAATTTTAACTTTACACTGTACATAACCTAACCTAAAAATTTAATCACGTATATAAAGACGACGTCTCATTTCCACGTGGGAGTTTCACCCTCGTGGACCGCTTCTCGTTCCCGACGTCTCATTTCCAGGTATGCCCTACCGGTGCTAAACTCTCAGGCGATGAGCAATATCCCACGACTGACGTCACTACGAAGACAACCTGCACGTCCTTTCTTTTGAGAAAGAAACTCCGCGTCAACAATGACTCACAGTTTGGCGAGCGATCACTGGTTTTGCATAGCTTTTGCTTTCTTTTCCTTATACGTTTTGTCCTTTTTTCAGGCGCAATCGTCATTGCTGTTTCTTCTTTAATTTGCTTCAAGCTAATCTGCATGACGGTACACATTGATGGTTAATGGACGACGAATGAAAGAAAAGTATCCAACACTTTTTTTCCCCCGTCAAACCGATTTTTAATGTTAATAATGAATCCAAGCTACGGATATAGCAGTTTTACATCATACCGACGACTTGGACTGAATGGTACGATACACGTATGCAATGACATAATGCAGGAGTAACGAGTCGATGAATCATAGAAGATCTTTCGCTTCCTCTACGTATAGCGTATGGAGTATGCAATCACTCCGTGACTCCAGACTAAGTAAAGCTGGTAGACTAATTTCCTTTTACTCCCTAACAGTAATCTCCATATAGCATTAAAGCTGGTTTTGGACGTGAAAGCTTTTAAATTAGATCTAATAAGTTTTATTCTAAATATTATTTAGAGAGATACAGAATGAAAAGTTAAAAATAAAATGAAAGGTATGCCTAAGATAACAGATATCCCGAAATTGACCAATATACTTCAAAGAGAGATACATGGACTTTTGATTTACGTACGAAGTCAAAATCGAGGATAAAAGATAAAAAGGAACCCCCTTTCATCCCTTCGGCTAAACCCTTTACTCGATTTTAACAAAAATCTCGAAAAATCCTACCCTGTATCTAACCAAGCAACTTTCGTTCACCGTTCCGCTTATAAAGCTTGGTTCGATAACCAATGTCCCTTGTAACCGATTTAACAGGAGCCAACAGTATATTCGTCCCTTAGTATCCACAGTATTGAAATTATCATTTCATTAATATTATCCAAGCGTATAATAGACTCCAGGACGCTAGCAAGCTGTACACGAGGGTACGTCAGTCTAGAGACAGGGTTAAGGGTGTAATGAAAAATGGTAAAAAATGAAAAAGGGTTGATTCGAAAGGACACTCGTATCGACATAGGGGTATATATCCTTGTGCGCAGTTTCGGCAATATCCCTTCAATTAGGCGTCCCTGAGGTCCTTTGTCCTGAGTCCATAGTAGAATTGAACGGCGTCGTGAAGCGGCGCGGTGCGGTTTACGTCGGCGGCATTATGAAGGTTTCGTGGAAGAGAAGGTCCAGGGATATAGGACAAGATGTGAGTGAGTCGAGAAGCGTGTAGGTAGTAGGTATAAGGTGGTACGAACCTAGTGAGAGTGAGGGTGGAAGGGTGGAGTGAGAGGGGGAGAACCTGGATTTCAAAAGGTTGGATCAGACAGCCGGTACTGGGAACGTGATGCTTTCCTGGAAGTTCACCTTTTCCAGGGAGTCTTAACGTCCTATGGGTGTCCATACTGTAAGACAGATCGATATATGCTATGTAGAATTATAACCATAGATATACCTATATACATAGACCAGATATAAATGCAGATACTAATGTCTATAAAGACACGATTAAACCCTTGGTTACTGGGAGGAATCGTAGGATCGCGTGTTACGGATCCATGCCTTTGGTTACTACTGGATCTATGGGTAACGACCTAATTTGTTATGATGGTTAGCAGTATAATTTTTGGCCTGATAATTTTTGCTCCTGTAGGTAGAAATGTCAGCCATGACACTTTACGAAGGTTTGTCAGGTACGGAGGGAATTTTGTGGAATGTTTTAAAAAAATTTTGTCCATTTTTTTATATTATGAGGTAAATGAGTAATGGCGAGTGGACGCGTCATCGGATGTAATTCAAGGTGTCGAAGCTATTGAGTTATTTCTGGCAATTGTGATTAGTCTGAATGGAAACGAATGTCTGATTCATTTCTACGCAGGATGTAGGTTGTAACTAGAATGGTAGTGATGGGTTGTATGAATTAATTGGTATAGAAAGAAATGTCCCTAGGGCTTCTGTGAATGATATCCAGGAGACTGCGGTGACGAAGTAACGTTAATGAGAGGAATAATGGTGGATGAACGTGAGTAAGAGAAAGATGGAGAAGTTGAAGTTTATAAAGTGAAATGACGAGGGGGTCGTTGAGAGAAGCCTCAATCGTCGGAAGGAGGACGTGAAGCCAAGTGCAGCTGCAGTTGCACATTGATGGATACGTATAGGTTGGTCAGCGGTAAGCGGGCGAAGTATTTCGAGAGAAAGAGCCAGTGGCGATTCGACATTTTGGCCAGTAGCCACGTTCAGAACAGGCGCGTACAGCGTGGGAGTGGAATTCCCTGATTCTCACGAGCCTTATTTTGGGAGCGTATAGACACGAGTATAGTGAGAGGATGATGGTGGGACGGTAGTTGGTAGAAGTGTCGGGAAGGCGGATTTACGAATTTGGAACGACGTCCCATTTTTGTGTATCCTCTTTTGCTTGATATCCTTGGAGTTGTTATCGAGGACAAAGCGGAAGGCCGATTCAATAATACCGACCAATCTGTAAGATGCGAGTGAGATGTAAACGTTAAATAATAGAAAAAGAAATAGCAACCCCTTTTAGAGATTCGAAATATCCGCGCTTCTAACGGCTCTCGGATATCCCTCGAGCAAAGGCTACGACCTCATTCTCGACTCTTGCGGGCGAATAAATAAAATAAATAAAATAAATAAAATAAATAAAATAAATAAAATAAATAAAATAAATAAAATAAATAAATTAAATAAAATAAATAAAATAAATTAAATAAATTAAATAAATTAAATAAATTAAATAAATAAAATAAATAAAATAAATAAAATAAATAAAATAAATAAAATAAATTAAATAAATTAAATAAATTAAATAAATTAAATAAATTAAATAAATTAAATAAATTAAATTCATAATCCTTAAAAACGAACAGTGAATCTAATTGCCACGGGAATATTCAAATCCGTATAACATCCTTGAAAAATGTATTTGGACTGATACAGGGTTCCTCGTTCCCTCCGATACGCTCCTGCCGTTAGAACTCACAGCTTATACGCAAATACACTTTGGCGTTAGATAGTACTTAACGGTTCGATTGAACCTACATAGCTAACAGTACGTGCTTAGGAATCGCAGTGGCAGTGCCTATACATACATAAGCCTGTTCTTTGAGGCACGGCCACCTTCGCTTCGATCACAGCGACAGCAACGACATTCCTGACCAGACTATGTCACTGAGCATAGACACCAGGTCTCCGTCACCGAGTCTCCGTCATCATCCTAATCCCCACTGCCCCCGCCAGCATCGAGAAGATCCTGGTGAGCCGATAATAGAAAACCCAGAGTGTATCCGGAAGACGTTAGGCGGCCAATACTTACAGTGTTATATATGTGAGATAATCAAGTAGTAGATAAAACCATAATAAAAGACATTGACCAATGAGCGTCAGCTGTTTAATTCACAGCGACAAATAATCAACTACGACATATACGATCGTTCGATATCCCGTAGATCGATGAATCTTCGTACTCTCGCGTCAAGATCGTCGAGCCGTTAATGATTTATTAATAGCGCAGACCCGATGACAGAGGAGGATTTAATTGGCGTTGAAATTTCTGGGAAGCCAAAGGGAACCGGTCTTCGCCGCCCAAAGAAGGAAGCCCCCGATGTTTTGTTGCGAGTCTAAACGGTCAAACTTGGAAGTATGGAATTGTGTGGTGGGGGGTATAAAGGCAAAGAGGGTGGGGGGGGGGGTGTTACATTAAAAATGCATTTCACCTTCTCGGAACGGAGTAATCTCTTTCCTGGGAGTTGCTCGTAACGCGGCTTCCCCGAAAACCGTCGGTATAAATATACCGAGGATCATATTGGATCCGCGAATGTTATTCTTTTTACGTAAATCAACGTATTTCTTGTTCTAACCTCAAACTGGTAGCCCAGTTATCGTTATCCTGGTTGAATTGGTCTTTCACGTATGCTGGAGAAACTCCTGTCTGATATAAAACGTATGAAGCACGCGCGGGGGCGTCTGGGTATTTTTAGTGTGTATTTTAAATGGGATCGAAGGACGCCTTGAGGATTTGCCAGGGACTTAAGGGGGACCCTGGGCGTCGTGACTACGAGCACTTTTACAATGCTGTAATTTTATAGGCTGGTTCGGGAAGTTCTTGCGTGTAGATCTTTCCGAGCTGATGTGAGAATACTCTAATTTCAAATTACCGCTTTAACGCTATATGTTATCCTACTTATGTACGTGGTACATATGTAGTACGTATGTTTATGTATTGCGTGGTAGGACTTGTGTATAATTTCATTCATTTCATTCACCAGAGTTTTACCGGTGCGTGTGTAAGGCTTTTTACTCTTTTCAGTATCTCTTTCCTCTCTCTCTCTCTCTCTCTCTCTCTCTCTCTCTCGTACACACTATCTGATTTCTCTATGAACTCCCACACGTGGATGGCTCAGACCATGGCTAAACACGTCCTCTATTTGCGGAACGATTCCCACTAAGACCTACCGACTGCTTTTTCATACCTAGCTGTACCTTAGAGTAAATTTCGTTGAGATGGCATATCGCACGTGGATAGCGTATGGAGATGACAGTCGAAAGACTTGACATTGAGATTGGTTGAAATAAATAAAGAATTTAAGCATAATAGCACTACTAGATAATATAATCTGGCGGAACAGCTGTCAGGCTTGATTGATCAATTTCCCGAAATTTTACATTGTCCTCTAAATCGAGTAGAACAGAATTAATGGTTTTGTGAACGCAGAGATTATTTCTCGGAATAGTAATTTCTTATAGGGTTTCAGGAAATCGAATTCTCCATTCGATTGGACTGGCGGGAAATTTGAATTGGAATTTTCGGGATGGATCTCTCGGAAGAGGCATTGACCAAGGAATCTTACCGATTGATCGGTTTGAGAGGTACGTAGATAAAATAATGTATCGAAGAAATATTCCAAGCCGATATCTTATCAATTAGCAAAAAAACAAAGCGTGATAATAAAAATAACGATCGCGTCGAATATGAAACAATTAATGCAGAGTTGCTTGGGCGTAGATACCGATGTTCTAAAATTGTCAGACCGTGGCTAACAGTGAGACACGCACTGATAATCGTGACGTAACGCGAGAAGTCAATCACATAAGAGAAATTAATATACTATAAAAGAATCTCGATCGTTCGATACACGACGTAATTAAATACAATATACGTTATCCATTCATTCACTTTCGGTATCTCGTATACATTCCACTAGTTTTTCATTGAAATAGTCGAGCAGTCAACACAGCCAATTCCTGTTGGATATTTTCTAGGAAGAGACGAAGACTTCTTGAAGCTCGTCAACGATACCGAGACGCCGTGGGCTCAACGCTGAACGGCAGAGTCTGCTGCAACGGCTTCCCATTCGTGGCTTCATTCAAGGGTTCTTGCGAACCGGAATGAAGTTCGTTGATATTCCAAGCCGGTGCGAATCCAGTTCGGCCATTCGCGGATGCGCACTCCCTTGCGTCGAGTATATCTATAGATACGCATAGGTCTACATACGTATGAACGTTGAGTCCGGAGTTGGGTTCACGTTGAAGTGACTGCGCTCTCTTTTCATCCTTCGTCCGTTACATATATAAAGAAGAGAGATGAGAAGATCCAGGAGAGTCCCGGGAGTCTTGCGACTGGACATAAAAGGCAGCCCACTGCAAGAGGACAGTCTCTCTGACACATTGACATAGCCAGCGCGGTGGATACTACGTGAGGCGGCTTCGGCACTTGGAGTTTCATACTTATTTCATTCCTTTTCTATGACATTCTCTGGTTAGTACTTCTGGAACGTTATTCCTTTATCCCACGTATATTATGGATTGTCTATCCAGAGAAATTGATTGGACATAACTAGTAAATATTTGAAAAAAAAAAAATAAAAGTTTCTCTCTTGAACCGGCAGTGAAATTCTGACGTCACCAGCGCCGCTCTACGGGCTACGGAGGAATCAAAATAATTACTAGAAATGTATAACGTATAAACTGGTGCAGGAATAATAGACGCCGAGCATCATAGGTGATAAAAGAAGGAAGAGTTTAACTGGTTCCATGGTATGGAGGAGTGTTGTATAATAAAAGAGAAGTAGAGGAGGCGAGGCCAGGTGAGTCGAGTTCTAACCGCTAACGAGTAAAAAGCATGAATGGACGCCAGAACGGCGCCGTACATTATCTACCTTCTCGTCTCTTTATTATTATTCTCGGCCCTCTCTCTGGCTTGTATCTCAGCGAGTAACAGAGAGGAGACTCACTTTCTTACTCGCTCTTTCATACACTATAGTGATCTTTCGGAGTGCCGAGTTCTCATTTACTCTCAAGGGAGAGATCAGGTTCACCTCGGTGACAAGATCCTTGCAACCTGCAGGCAGACCTGTTCCGTCGGGACTATTCATTGGATATTGGATCTCGAACCTGCTATTGGGATGACCAATAACAATTTAAATTATCGAAGCTTCTCCTTATCTAGATAAAAAATTAAAAGATAATTTCAGCATCACATTGTCATAGAACTTCGAATACGTAGATCCGCCTTGATAACGAAGGACCATCAGGGCCGTATCGTGAGAACGAAATATGTGCTTTGTGACGTCATAATTCAAGATGGCCGTTTAAACTATAATCAGTTCTAATCGATCGTACAGATTATAACACATTTACAATAAAAATTGTTCCCACAATTAAATGTACCATTAGTATAAATTGGAGATATCGGGTATCGATCATGTAATAACCCAGTTGCTATCTCCCATATCAAGTTTTATCCGAAAATAGCAGGGACGCTCGTCTTATCAGTGGCATTAAATTTATCGGAAAGTGGAGCGAAATACGCGATATCAAAGTCACGTAGTGCTTTCTAGCGGCGAGCTGTCTCTTAACTGAAAATCCTATCTGGATGTTCTTCAATTTCCTGAAGCCGACGAGAGGCAAGGATGAGAAGCCTTTCAATAAACCTCTGGCTATATTGAAGCAAATTCCTGAACCGAGAAGGATGTCTAGAAAATATATGCCAGGTATTGTCTGTACCTTGGAAAGTTCCAGTATCAAATAAAATACTGGACACTACCGTAAACCCAGTATACCGGTGAGTTCAAGCACCAATTGAAAATGGACTATAGAAGGTAAAATGAATTTGTAATTTCTGAATGAAGTCAAATTTACTATGCTGATCAATGATAATATTCGTCCTGCGAAATCATTCTAGAATCTAACCTTATTTACTTACCCAAGCTCCGTTACGACGCGCGAGTACATATCAAATCTGTTAACACGAAGAGGCAAATAAATTTCCACCTACGCAACAGCGATAAAAAACAGGACGGCAGTGCGATACTAATTATCACGTCCGGTCATTTACTGAATCCACAGCTGGTGATACTTTTCCCTCCCCTAGTAGATATAATTTGTCAATTTCTCTACATATACGTTCTCGATCAAGATTAGCTGCTGTACGTTAGTCACTCTCGTCTGATATCAGAATGGCGATCATTTTGATTGAAGTCGCAAGGTCAGTTCGTCGAGTCTAGTTAATTAATACACCGTCCATAGACTATACGAATGATAGACCAGTTCGAGTAATCTCCAAAAAGGATATCAGAAGATCAGCGATAAAAAGTGGTGAGGAATAACACGTTAAAAAAATTAATCCAAGAGGGGGTGTCTTTTGATAATCTAACCTAGGTCCTACTGAAGTCTGATCTGGTCCTGGCAAGGTGAACTAGGACTGATTGACCGGGACGCAAGAGGAGTAGGACTGGATGGAGATTGGTCAGGATGGTTAGGTGGGGATGATCAACAAATCGATCAACCCCATTGCCAAGGGTAAATAACCTATGGTGGTTGGTACGGTGTTCATTTCTGTTTCTGATATATTTACGAGCTACTCGTGATTTAGGGTCTTTTCATTGTGGCAGGAATACACAGTCTTCTGTTCTTGATTCGCCCTTTTATCCAGCCCTTGACCCTCCTGGACATCCCCATAGTGGTTGTATGTACCTATCTAGGTACCAGATACGTTCGAGCTACCTCACTATACAGAGGGGTTACGTTACCTATTGCACTCGCCTATGTAATAGGTCGTTTCACCGCTCTGGGATTAGGTCGGGTTTCCACGTAGCAGTGGATCCCCTTTGCTGGCAAAGGAAACGCCTGGGATTCTTTTACAAGGGTGGGTACGAAGGGTCGGCAACCTCATCCCTGGATACGATAGAGCACCCGGATATTTCTTTTATTTTTCATCGTACCTTCCTGAGACTTTCCTCTGAAGATTCTTAGATCCCTCATCGACCTTTCTTCCTTACCTTTTTTTTAACCTCTTTTATTTCTTTGCTTTCATCCCTCTCGGCTTTTCTCATCCCGTGACTTCACCCCGCTTCATGCCAAGCAGCGAAATGACTTTTGCTGAAGTCAAACCCGCGTGAAACCACCTTAAAGGCCTTTGTCTCTCCAAGGGATGGCATCTGCGAAGCGAACGAAAAGATGCGAAAGATCCCTCACCGATATTCCCCCCTCTAACCCCTCCATCTCCCTTCGAAACTCTTCGAGAAACGAAAGTTTCGCTTTCCAGTAAACCGAGCGACGTTTCACGTTGCAAGGGGCTACGAGTAAGGGAGGACGAAATGAACTCAACCCCCTGGATCCTTCTTCTAGCGAATCGAATAATTTACAGCCACGCGAATTTGTCGAGGTTAAGAGGGGAAGGGAGAGGAAAGGGAAGATTTTTAAGATTTCGGAATATTTAGACGCCTATCCACGCGTCCTTTACAGTCGGACGTACGTAGCTGTCCTATCAAAGAGGCCAACTGATGTGAATGGTCTCATTTAGAGAGATCTCACAGCTACATCCAAAAATCAATAATATAAGTCTAGTAATTGTTTTACTCTTGGTCAAAAGAAGACCCAGAGCGTCTGATATGCTATAGTAAATTTTTCTTTAGCGTGCAGATAAGAGGACACGAGATCAAGGGAACCTAACCTAACCCTGGACTTACTTTCTTCTCGGGTCCTTCCAGCTCCAAATAGGATTCCTTGAGCGAAGTAAGAAAAACACCAAGAGGCAATTTAATGATCTTCGTGTGACGTCAGTGAGTGCTATCGAAACACTATACAGAAGTTGGTACTCTTGTGGGTGAAAGACAGCTTTTTTTGTTAAGTCGCAATAGGAGGCCATGACAAGAATAAGGGAAAGAGCTCAACCGGTGATCACATTGATAGAGATTTACGAAAAATCCCAAAGGATACAGGATACAAATCGGACAGGTGACTGTGCCAGGACTTGCTCCCGCGTGGACCTTACCCAGGAACAATAGTCCCTTTTGGCCCTTGAGCACGGGCCCTGCAGAATCCTCTGTGTCTCGTTCGTCCTTTATCCCTGCGGATGGATCCTTAAGACAAAAGGACCGTAAATTACCAGGAAACAGGACGGCGATATTATCCGAGGGAGCTCAGACCTCAACCTATAGCCAGTCCAGGCATCTAGCTAGCTGGCTCACCAGCCGGTTGTCAGAGGAATGGGGATCCCGGGGGTTTCTAAAAGGGAAGAGGAAGAAGGGATCTCTGACGCAAAGGGACAAGGCTGCTGGTAGTTTCCTCCTGAAAGATTTTCATGCCTTCGAGAACTTCTACCCGTTATATGACTAAACCGCGCCCATTCACTCTTCATAGCGTTCAAAGTCTTTTGAACTGACTTTACTACAGCGGCACGAGGAGTTCCTCCTTTAATTCTGCCAGCGAAAAGTTTACTCGTATACCAGATACCAGGAGGAAATATGAAAATCATGGTCTCGGGAGTGGCAAGCGACGGCCAATAATTGAGCAGGAAGGACGTCGTAGGATTTAACGAAGAAAAGAGTGTAGCAAATTGACACGAGGATATTTGAGAGAAACATACTGTGTAGCACAGCAACATTTATTAATGACGGTATAAATAAAAGCAGTAACTCGAGTAAACGCGGACGTTTCCTTCTAGAGAATTCCACTCGTAAATTCCATGGCGTAAACAGTCATTCCGTCCCGGTGGGTACTGTGCGACTTAGCCGACTGCATTGCACCCGTGTGACCTCCGTGGTAACGACTCGACGCTCGACGCGTCCTCTGCTTTCTGTACAGCGAACTAATAATCTACGCTAACGCATTCGGCGTCGTCACGTTGTACAAGAGGTGAATAAAACGCGAGGTGTGGAGGAATGGAATAAAGGAAAAACAGTAATAACAAACAACACGTGAAAAAAGTAACATAAGCATCAGTAACGTCTCATCGCGAAATAAGGTATAACCTCTGTTCACTCGGTTACGTTCCACGCATAAAACAAAGGCATAGATACGGCATAGCACAACGAGACGTTGAATCGCGTAAAATATTTCACTTTGTCGTTTCTCTCAAAAAATCACAAGATACCCCCCTCTCGTACGTACACCCTGTGGACACAGGTTGGCCCGGTAGACTTTCTAACGACTTAAAATACATCGAATTGACAGGCGTCGTAGCAGACATACAGCGTTTACCAGTGGCTAGAAAGACGTTCGAAGAGCTTTAAAATGACGAACGAGCGTTATGGACAGAGCTTAACGTATAAGAACAGCACGTAACCGTGTCGTAGCTTATATAGGATATCCCGACATAAAAACTATTACGATAGTCGACTAAATACATTGGTGACTTAGAAGTTTGCGTGACACGCACGGACTTCTGGAGGCGTTGCGCAGTAGCGCGCAAACGTAAACGCAGAAAATATACCACAGCCATAGAGACGAGGCTTCGCTCCCTTGGTTTCTAGGAAATCCCTCTTTTATCCATGCACCACAGTTCTCTCGGAGAGACTCCAGGAGTCTCTCTCTCTCTCTCTCTCTCTTCCTCTTCTCTCTTTATGTCTCTCTCTTGCCTCCGTTACTTCTAGATGCCTACTCACAAAAGAGGGAATCTCGCTCTGGACTCCCTATAGAAGGAAGAGTAACAGTGGAATGAGGATGAGACGAATAAGATGGCTTCGTGGTTAGACGGAGTGAGATGAGGGCTGGTAAGCATGGTTTCCTATATATATATATATATATTCTCTCTCTCTCTCTCTCTCTCGAGTGTCTGCGAGAGCGTACATAACGCCACGCAGTGAAGAGGCAAGGATTGCCGGCAAGAGGAATGGGACTGGAGGAGTTTACTAGTCGAGCTCGAGTAGCGCGATGTCGAGTGGTTGCCATTGGTGAACAGAGAGAGAGAGAGAGAGAGAGAGAATGAGATAGTTGCTATGAGGATTTCAGGGACGTGGCAGATTACTGGCGGACGTAGGCAAAAAGAGAAGCGTGATCAAAGGAGAAGCCTCCGGAAAAGACTAGGGCTGTGCAACGTTGAGGCAAACCGAGTAAATAAGCTGGCAGCCATTAACGAGATCTTCGTGACGATTCAATTTGCTCCATGGAGCATCGCCTTTATCCTTTACGTTTCAATTGGATCATCTGCGGTAGATCTTGTCGAGGGTTGCGTGGGCCCGGCGCACACTCGTACGATCTGTTACCGAGGAAAACTGGAAGGCGGTGAGATAATAGAATTAAAAAAAGATTGTATAAAACCAAAAAGTTTCTTACGTCACGTTTTCATTGATACCACAGGAACGGATTCGAGCCTGCGGGAGAGACTCCAGACGTCAGAGGGACGCCCGGCGGGTGGGACGACCGCGGCTGAGTCGCTGGTTGGAAAAGAGGTGCGGTGGGAAATGGCGACGTGGACGAGGGAGGGAGAGAGGGAAGAGGATTACGAGCGAGACACCAAACGGCAACGCAGTTTATTTATGCAGAGTCGCGCGTATCGTACGCGCTCGAGACCCCGTTGCGTATACGGCCGTCGGTCGCGCGACGTGCTACGTCATCCATTTTTTGTTGTCTTTCTTTCACGACAAACTAATTAAACAACAGCAGCTAATCGGGGCTAAGGAGCATTGTCATTCCGCGCTTTACGCGTAAACACGTCGCGCAAGGAACTCTTTTGCAATATGATAATACATCGAAATGATCGTTGAAGTAAATACGTGATATGATTACAAAAAGAAAATATAGGGGAAAGATAAAGCGAAAAATGTATTTTTAGATGCTAACCAAAAATTAAGATACTCGAGTACAGAGATTCTTGTGTTTCATCCGTGGAAGCAGCTTCGCTGTTTCTCTAGGTAGACACCTCTGCGTAGTAAATAGAAGACGTTGGGCAAAAATACTAATAGAGGAGCGTATGTATGTATGTACATGGGCTAGGGTATTCTTTTTCCGGAAGTTATGACAAAATCCTTGAAAAGATGGGGAAAAAAGCAAGCAGAAGACCTTTCCAGAATGACTACCATCTACCTAGCCAGACCCTTCTGTCTCCATGGGAGTTTCCAATCCTAGAGTTTCTTTAACCTTCCAGACGCCGAATATTCCCAGCATAATAAAAACGTCTATCTTCATGTTGTAAACCATAAAGGTACCTACTAGCTACAAGGTGCAGGTAATGAAAATCTGTATAAATAATGTCAATTCCCTAACAGAAAATGGGAGAAGAATTTAAGAGTGCCACACGCCCGAGTCACGATTCAGACTGAGGATTCCCTGGGCTTAACCAACCCCAACAGGTGTACGCAACATGTTGCACGTTAGTCACGTTAGCTACCCTAAATTCCGGCGACTCACTAGACGATTATGCGAACGCAACAGGTAAGGAGGAAGTGGAAGTAAGAGCGGTAGATAACTACACATATATATATATATATATATACACTACATAAGATTACTATATACAGAGTAAGACTGTAATACGATTTCTGCCTTAGGTACATCGCGTGTAATCATCAGCCTAAGGTCTCGGCATAATCAAGAAGTAAGAATAACAAGTTTCAAGACGATCTTGAAACTTTCCACCATTAATATAACAGAGCCTAAACTTCCTCGAGTACATCCCAGCACGACGTCCCTAGATCAGAAGGAACCTAGCTACACGTATATTGAGAAGGTAAAGAGATCGAGAAGGCCGTGTATGAAATACAAGATGGCTGTGCAGTGGCGGAATAGAACGTAGCATAGAAGTCAGCCGATTGTTGAGTACAGTGTCGGTGCGTAAATGGAGTCAGGCAAGGCAGGCAGGCAACCGGTCAGGCAATTCAACAGTCAGGCAGGCTACTCGACTCCGTAGGAGTTCCGGGGGAGCCGGGCTGTCGTTCGGCCGAGACGCCAGGACATTCCAGGAATTGCCCCACCACCGTGGCTGAAGCTCTCTCTCACTCGTAATACTCCTTCCTTTCTGAAGTCTCTCTCATCACGTGTGCCTCTCGCACTGTATATATTATGTATACATATATATACTGGCTTACGCCACTCTACTTGGACACGGCGTGAACGTAGTACGCCAGACGTTTAGTGTGCTGTAGTATGATACGAGCAGTGAGGACTGGGCTGATGAGACACTCCCGGAAATCTGTTAAAAACAGCAATGCATTCACTTTTGTTAGACCGGATGCCGGATACCAGATGCAAGATGGGCTTTGACCCAAGTTACATTGTACATTTAGCTGCGTTATTTCCTCGAGGGGAACTGGGATATCCCATAGGAGTTTTCTGGACGCCGCCTCAGACACTGCCACTCCTGTCCCAGGGGGTATGCTTTGGTTAGATACGTAGGTAGAGACGGTATAGATGCTATGGAAAATGGTTGCGAGGTAAACGGGATGGGCAGGTGCAAGGATTCTTGTAAACGTGTCCAGGACCTTTATGTTTTGGAATTCCCGTGGTTGGCGCCACCTGTTCCTTAGTTAGACCCGCCAGGTAATACGTCCTCGTTAGAGTGACGATCGGGTACTGTAGTAGACGGCAGATCCAAGAACCTGTATTATACAGCGTAGACGGTCCACCCGGATGGACGAGGTCGTTGGACGAACGATCCAGCGGAATCCGACGGATCGGAATAGCTTTCTCCGCATCGTGATTTCAATTAAATTACATTTGATGCGGCACGTGCGTCTACACGTAGGTGTCACAAGCAGTAGAGAGGTACGAGCTCGTTTCTCTATTTTCTTTCTCATTTCAGGAGTGGCTCGACGCTGAGGTGGCGATAATCGAGGAAGCGTTGCATAAGAACGACAGACGGAATCCCATTCTTGATTACCACGAGTCAACCAGGAGACAAGGAGAATGACTTGAATGGTTCTAAAGAAAATAGACACCCGGTAAATGGCAAAGTAATATTATGAGAATAGTAAAAACTGTGTGAATTCTTTCACGTTATTTCTAACGATCGAGTGAGTTTTATCTTTTGTTTTCCTTTGTTTCGCACTTTGCTCATATCGATTGACACGTGTCGTTCGTATTATACTCGTGGTCGTAATCACAAACGATGATAATTCGATTCAGTGATTATTCCCGAGCACGACCTTGCTCCTTTGGTTAGGTAGAATCTATTGAGCATCGTGTGCGTCGAAATTCACTCGGGAAGCCGTGTCAACGACCAGCTAGTCGACCCTGTGTCATCGCCTTTATCTATACTGCGGGTGTTCTGTTCTCGGTGAGTGAATAACGTCAGCCAGCATGAAGGACTTTAACAGTGTTGAAAAAACTGAAAGAAAAAGGTAAATTAAGAAACGAGGTACATGAGATTTCGATGAAACTTTATTATAACAATTACAGCAAATGGTGTACGTCGAGTAAGAAGAGTGCAACTACTTTCATAAGGATCTCCGGTCCAGTCAAGATTCATCGGAAACGCAACAAGTCACCCATCCAGCCTATCGATCCTTCTTGGAATCATCATACATCAAGTTAGACTGGGAAAATCGTGCCTTTGGCGAATTCAATAGGATCGAACTCAACCTTATAGGACAGAGTAAAGATAAAGAATTTAAAGCCTACGTCAATGGATCCATCCCTCTTTGCTAAAGCTCATTTGCCAAAGCTCTTCCAGGATTGTCCGAATGTTAGTAAGGCGTCCAATGTGTGGAGTATGAAGGGAATCAGGCGGTACAGAAGAAGACCATAGCAATGTCCGCTCAGAATAGAAGATAAGTTCTCTCACTCTCGCGATATAGAAGCGGGACCGTACAGAAGGACGTATAAAAGCGTAACGTAGGAATTAAGGGTGTATTCCAGCGTTCCTATCGGTTGCACCATCCTCGTCTGCGTCCTGTTCACCTATAGCATCATCTCTTTTTATCCTGAGGCCGGTCCAATCCTCTCAAATCTCCCACCAGGCGTCACCATCCCGTATTTCCCCTCTTATAACGTCTCACCGACTCACAGTTGTAGCCCTCAGTCTATAGTCCCTCTCTTTCTTTCTCTCGCTCATTCTCTAACCGTCTACCTCTCTGTCTGACGGCTCCCCTGCTTTGCCCCTTGGAGTGAGCGCCAGGCTGTGCGCGTTCGATACACGGAATCGCCTCGTGGTTCTCGGAACGCAGCAGACTGTCGCCAGCCACGCCAGACGGCGCACCGCTCGCCCGCTCTCTCTTAACAGCTCTGGCAGAAGCTCGCCCACAGGCTGCAACTCACCCACGGCTCCCTCGCTCGTGTCCGCTCGTGTTCGCTCGTAGAGTCTAGCTGCCAGCGGTTAGAGCAGCTCGTTCTCGTCAGTTACGCAACAGTAACAACACGGAGAAGAGCTAGCATGCTCGTGCCGCAGGCTCCTCCGACGACGAAGAAGCGACACTGAGGAAATACGGATACTGAGGAGTGGAACGAGCACTTGTTGAGACCGGTGGGTCCCTTGGTTGTTACTGTTGTTGCTACTGTTTTGAATATTCGGTGAAGTTTGGGTGTTATTACGTCAGTAGGCTATAGCTGCCTGTTATAAAAAAAGAAAAGTCGGACGTGCTTGGTGAGAGCGCTGAAAGAAGAGAGTAGCTGAAGTTGTGTATAAAGGGGTGAAGGAGGAAGAAGAAAAAACGCGTGGCGCGCTGATGCGAATGACATGTGTAAACAAGTGCGCGACAAGCGGCTTCGTGACTTCGACCTGAGCGCTTTACGAAAATCAGGAATAAATAATTGATAGCAGTGTTGTTAAGGTCATAAGAAAAGTGGTGCGTTCAACGTGATCGTATGACTGTTAGTGTGTCTAACTGGATATAGTTAAATTTCACTATCAAGACTCAAGACTGCGTGTGACTCGATCGAGGAATAGTAAACTGGAGCTAGGAGATAAGGAAGGTTAAGTCGGTGAGGTTAGGTACGGCAGAACCTAAGTCACTGAACGAAGACCTCGTGGCTGGATACACGTTGCTCTACGTTATGCCTTGTACTCGAGACGCACAATGTATATAACTAGGAAAAAGTGTTGTAATTCCCAGTAGAAATTTTAAAGGTCACCAAACGATCACCAGGATCCTACGTGCAGCGACAGCATCAGTGAGGTGTCTACCTGAGAGGTGTACGTAGTTCACGCGGCGTGTAAATACTTCTCGTAATTAGGCGCCAATGACGTCAGCGAGTCCGAGGTAGCCCAGTCGAGTCGGAAGGAGAATTCGTCGCTTCGTAAGTCAGAGAATGGTAGTGGGGTTGACGAGGAGGAGTGCGGTGGTGGAGGCAGAGTCAGTGAGGCAGTCGCCTGAGCCCGTGGAATGCTCACGGCACAGCCGATTATTTCAACGTATATGCTACGGACAATGACTAACTCCGTGCTAAGTGTGTTAGTAGGGGATATCGTGAACGGGCTCAATTCTGTGTTGGTGACGACTACGTCAGCACTGGTCGGACGGGATTTGCATAGCAAACAGATTGACGCGCTGGTAAGTGGATAACGAAAGAAGAGTCGCGCGAAGCATCCCGACGTATCCGACGAGTCGAAAAATCGGCACGGAACGAACGTAAAACTAGCTACGACAAGAAGGACGACTGGCCACGAGGAGAATCTAGACACGGTTTTGGTGGAAGACGCTGTCGTTTTCTACGTGACGTTGGGACAGTGCGGGTTTAAAATAGAGTGAGTTTGGCTTGAGAGTGCGTGGCGGAGGAATATCCCCGGATGAGCAAATAAACGGGCGAGGGTTCTTCGGGGTAAACAAAAGTGCATCGAGTCTGTGATATATCCGGGAAAAGGCTTTAACCGGGATTGAGAAGCCTAAAGCTGCAGGGGATACACGGAGGATAATAATATTAAAAGAGAGTATAGTAATACTGTATAAGCATAACTAAAAACGTGCACGTGGATATGTGTCTCTTGAATGACGTACACGACGAGGTGCCTCGACGATCCTAGTAGACGAGCTTCTTGGATTATTCGACGTGGAGAAAGTGCGTGTTCTGTGATATAGTAACGGTGTATCTTGCGCGAGGTCTATCACCACGAGGGTTTCCCTCGACGACGATCGACGACCTCACCGACTTCCCTGTCTGACGGCCTCTCGACGATGGATCGCCGTTCCTACTCGTCGTATTATTCGTATTCTCGCGGAGGCTGCGAGAGGACCGAGGCTCGAGCTATGCCGATGGAGTAACAAGTGAGCGGCGAAGCGGCGTTGCCATGACGACAGGTGAACCATGAGTCCCTTGTATCTTCTGTCCTTCTCTGACCTGTGCCCGAGCCACAAAGCGACAACAGTGCTCCCTCCCTCTCTTCCTCTCTAGCCTCCTGCTCGCGCTTCGCTCATTCTTATTCGCTCGCTCACTCTTTCTCGCCACTTTACTCGTACCTTACACCTCCGCACTTACCTCTCACTCAACAGTACTTGTGCGCTGTATACTTACACCATATATATTTATATATACGCGTCTGATTGTGAACTCCGCCGAGTGTCATTCCTCGTTCTTCTCTCTCACTCTACGTTACTCGCACGCTCTTACCAATGGGTGATACATCGTTGTTTTAACATGCTTAGCGCGTAGGCCGCGCGATATTCCAAGTACGCCTGGCTATTTTCATGCTACGCCAAGAGCGAGTGAGATAGGAGGGAGAGAAAGAAAAAGAGCGACTATCGGTGACACGACGAAGCTCGCGAACTCTATTATAGCAAGAGGGAGATCGTGCACGCCTTGGAATTTTTCGCGAGTCTCGTCACGGGTTTGAAGGCGCAAATTGTTGCAGAATGAAAAACGAAATCTTTATCTTCCCTCTCGTCACGAAAAACCCGGATTACCTTTTTATTTTTCTATCTCACTATGTAAATTTAAAACCGGTGCGTAGTTGTGTTTATTCGGTTTGCTCAGCCACGCTTGAATGAGATCCGATACGACAGAATCATTCCCATTGATTCTCTCAATTGTAATCAGTCATTGTTTTTAGTATCGTTGGAGACTACGAATAATAATTTTAAATAGTATCATTCACTTCCATCCTACGATCACGTTTTATATCGATGATGAACATCAGGATGTTATATAGTAATACGTGTGCCTGTATTATATTTCTATAGGAACGTCTCTTCTCACCCTCACGTATTTCCACTCCGATCAAATACTCATTAAAAGTACGAAAACGCTCTTCCGCCTCCCACGCGGTTCTCCGTTGTGTGTGTTGTTCTTTATTGGAATTCTTGACGCGTATGACATCTGGCGTGAAGGATGACGGGGAGGGAGATTCCCTCTGGAGTCTCTCGGGCGCTCGTCGTCAAGTCGCTTTAACTACGCTCCAAATTTACTTTAACGCAGCGAGAGTGTCGCGCGCCATTTTCATGGTGTTCGTTAAATCGTCGAAAGATCCCCATAAAAACCCAGCAGGGAACTAGTGACGAGTATAGAATGCGCTAAATAAACTCGTTCTCCTTGGGGGTACCTACTACTACTTCTATAATCCCCTTTAACAGCCGGGAGAAGCCGTTAGACCAAACAGGCCTGTTTGCGATTCCATAACACCAGGAGTCGTTGGATTACACGAGAATACGTCCACAGTCCTTGGTTTATCCCTTGAGAATGATTTTATTCTCAAAATTCTTCTTTTCTAGTCGGTACTACAGACAGATGTACGTCTCTGTTCTGTATTTATGGAATTTTCAAAGATAAACAACCATGCTCTTCGGTTTATCGATACTTTGCTCTATGTATCTGCTCTTAAGCTGGTAAAACGATGCATACAAGCGAATACAGCTGCTCTTACGTCAATACGCAAAACGTATCTTTTCATGCGGGACAAACGTAAACAGAAAGAACGTGCCTATGCGCGGAATCGCTTCCGCTCTTGTATGTAGCAAGACTGCTAAGAGAAATATGGTGTATAGAATCTTGAGATCTGACTAGGATATATAGTAATAACGTATATCTTGTAGAATATATATATATACACACACACATACACAAGGTAGCTATTCCCTTTATCGATACTCGGAAGGAAATCCAAGGCAGCCGGAAAATTAGAAAGTCCCCTCGGGTCTTTCCTCTTGACAGGAATGCCAGGGAATTTCGTGTACTACAAAGGAAATTCTGGGAAACGAAGGGAGAAGTCGTCTTGGCTGTGTATATGAAGCGACACGTAACCCACGCAGCATCTATAGTGAGAATTGAATTTCTTCGTATGAATATGCATATGCGTTAACAAATGCCTCAATAATAATACCACAGTGAGAAATGTCCCTGGTGCGATCAGAAAGTCTGGGCGGAGATAAAGATAACGAGGAGGTTCTCACCTAACTGTGTGTCGCATAGAATTCGTTAATTCCTTTTCCACCGTATCGCAGCGGGAACGCCGAGTCGAGTGAAAACAATGGGGATTCCGTGGACACGGCCGTGAACGTCCTAGGACACGTAGACCTACCGGGTGCGTGACCCGTTCACCCGTTCACCGACAGTGGCTCCTACTTGTACGCTGTGAAGTTTGACGCTGGCGAGAAGGGAATCGAGAGCACTGATTGGTTGGGAGATAGTAACGGAGCGCTGCTATTGGTCAATTTGATTTACACGGCGGTAGGAGGTAGGAGATCAAGTGCTGCAGAGCTACGTCAGCCGCAAGAACCGACTGGTGTGTGACTCACTTGCCAGCTAGTTGCCTCTTTTCTCTGTTGCGGGATTCTCCCGCTTGCTGTATGCGGCAGCACTGTACACCCTCCTTTTCTATACAGGGCTATTCAGTTTAAATGCATCAGTTAAGATTTGACAGCTGTCATGCGATCGCTTTGGTTAAGCATCATTTGGCAATGTTGTGCTGGTATACACGTGCCAAGTTTTACGACGTCTGCTATTGGCAAGGCGCCAGTGTTATCGACCGAACGCAGAAGGGCTGCCTAATCCATCCTTGAGATTTTGGAATTTTCAGTATCTGCTGTGAGCGCGAGGAAGACCGACTTATGGGTATTTATGTGTGTACGAGAATCACAGTTGTAGCGGGAATCGTAATACACTTATTCAGTTCCTTCAGAGCTGCGTCGCTCGAATTACTGTTGTTGCAATTAGTAATAATCGTTAGAAAATTGATTCTGCTATGCATTCTTTGGGTCATTTTTATTTCTGAAAAATAGAGGTTTCAGATATTCAGACAATCAAGTAGTACTTTTTATTCGTTTTTTTTTTCTCCATTCGTAAGGTACCGGTAAATGTTTAGTGAATTTTCAAAGTACAAAGAACACTTTTGAATATTGAGGAATGTTTCGGGTACGCGTGATTGCTTTGCGATTTATGTGTGGTTTATTTGCGAAATAACTTCAAAACAGACAAGAGATACATTCACAATTTATAAAATATTTTATTCAGCGTACAGTGTTATGTCGTGCAGAATTGTTAAAAATATCTATAAAATTTCGAATACCTACAATCCAATTTTAACTGTTACCATCTCTTTGAACTATTAACACAGCTAACAGTTTCAAGGGCATGATTTTCAAAAAGCTGTTAAAAAATGTCAAACATGAAAAAAAATTCGTATCGCAGTAATTGTGTAAAAATTTGAAAGCCTTAGGAAAAAGAATTGCTACTTTGTCATCCCTAGTCTAATTAAACAGTTACAAGAATTCAAGATGGCAGCTGAAAATATGTGAATCAAGTTAAAAATCAAAACTAAGGCAGACAACGTCTTCAGGATGTCTTTGCTGTTCCATAATTGTTGCACGCACGAAGCCAACAGTTCTGTCCTGCCCTTATGTATTCACCGGGAGGAATGTACGATAACATAGAAGCTAGAAATAGTTGTCCATATTTGTATCGACTCGTCCTCTTTAAGGAATTCAAGCTCTTACACGGTTGCCTTGTTATTCTAAGGTCAAAATAGGTTGTACACGCGCGAACTTTTCCACCCGGACGACCATACTTTTCAGCAGACAAAGACTGCCGTCCCGAGGAAGAGAGGCTTTTTCTTAAGGAGGGCTATTCTCGCGAGGATAGTCAAGAAACGAAATTGTATTTGAAGAAGGGACAGGGCTCACTTTTATCTTTAGCACTTCACCTCCTCAATTTTTTCTTTCTGTCTCTCTTTCTCTCTGTATCCCATCTGTCCTATAACACCTCTCTCCTTTTATCTCGCAGTTCTCAACGTTCCACCAATCTCCTCAGACTGTCTCTGCACTCACCCAACGCAGCGAAGCTAACAATTACGTCTGTTCCAAAGGACACACATCCTCGAGCTCGTCGCTGTCGGAAGTAATTTGCAGTGTACGTGCTCAGTCACGAAGCGACGGTAGTGCCCGAGACAAGTAAGCTAGTACAGTCGAAGCAGAATAGAATGAAAACAAGAAATCCAGTAGATATGTGACGTTTACCATGTAAAAATCAATTCTGGTAATTTTAAGAGGTTAGGAAACTCTCGAAAGCTCGCAAAAGGTAAATCTTTATTTATTTGTGTCTCTCAACGAGTTTATCGTATCTTTGGAGACGTACCTTTTTCTCTTTCTTCTCTTATTTTTCTCGCTGCAGTATTCTACGTCATCTTATCGGTCGACGTTGTCGTTCTTGAGATTACGGTGTATCCTCACGAGTGCGAAGCCGATACCGAGTCATGCCCATTCGAAGAAGGGTTTGCACAACCACCCTGGACAGGGAGGAAGGATTATTGCGACTGAGCACAAACAATAATAACAATACGGGGTAGAGAATTCCCTGAGGGTCTTTCTCATCGTCGTGGAGTATCTTGACAATGAGCTATGTAGAGGATCGACACGACTATGATGGCTAGGATGTCTCGTATTAGATTGCACAGATGTCGCTAGGGACGTACGTCCTTTGTACTCGGTCGTTAATATAATCATTTTAATTATCAACAGTACCGTTGCGCACGTAACCAGGAAACTGTACGAAACGGAAAAAATGGCTTCTGGTATTTTTGCAACGCGACATTTTTAATCGTTAGCAAATTTCGTACAGTCAGTTGCTGCTATAGGAGGGAAGAGTGTTTACGTATAATCATCCATTTGAAATGTATCGACGCTATTTCGATTTGAACGATGACGACTATGAAGAGTCATAAAAAGTAATGTAAAGTCGCTACGTTTGACGTGCATTAAATCCTATGTTGTACTTGACGTTGGTCAAGCTCCGGGTGACGCTGCCTTTTTGACATCCTCAGCCAAACGTACAGATTTAGGTACGAGTTCGGCACGGGAGGAGTCTCTGAACTGTCGCCGCAACGCGTTCTGTCTGTTCTGCCAACATTTTTTTTTATAAATAGCACAATCTAAAATTACCAAGTCACTTTGGCGGCGCCAGGAACCCCACGCTAGCATGGAGAATAGGGCGTCTGGGAGCCCATGATGATCGAACAACGTGGAACGAGATTTTTCATCCTCTTCGTTCGTCTGCAATCAATTTCTTGGGTACCGATACTCTTGGAAGACTCATCTTCGACAACATCCTCAATCTTGTTCAACTTGGTTCCTCTTCTACGCGGATTGGTTCTCCTAGTCTCACGACATGACTAAGCTTCACGCGTCACGTATTTTCCAAAGGTGTTTACCAGAAAACGAGACAAGCGACGCTCCTATCGCCCCAGGAACGTCTGGGAATCTCAATGGGAACCCGAGTACAAATTTTTAGTCTGGTTGTTGTCTATGCTACAATACATTTCCCAAGTCTAGGCTTTATTGATTTAACTGGAACTGTTCCAGAGTCGTTACAGACTTTTCATTTTTTGAAAGTCCAGTTCAGCCAGGTACTGATCTTATACTAGAACCAGAGCTGCGGGGGACCTGATCCAGACATATCCCATATTATTGGCAGATAAACAATACTCGAGGATTGAACTCTGTCTAATGTTAATTTCCGGGGATGATCAGGAAGGCATTATAAGAACTTCGTCTGCATCCGGGACACTTTGTAGTTTCCTGTGCAGTTAATGCTCACTGATAATTACGCGGTATTGCGCTAACGTGACTCCTCACTTCCTACTAGGTACTTTGACGAGCAAACGTACTTTCGACGCTCTTTGAAACCTGTGACTTAACTATCTATATACCGCTTCTGCGTCCTTACGTGTTTGCCTGGCTGGCTGCCTAGTTAGTTGGCTGACTGAGTTATTGGCTGACTGATTACTTACTTACTTATTTATCTAGCTATTATTTCCTTACGATGCTACCTACTGAATCAGGTCTTTGGATGGGATGTTAATAGCGTGGTGGATCTAACAAAGCAATTGTGAATGATATTATTTTTTCATATTATTTTTGCTACTCAAATAGATCTGTACTTGTTGGGAAATCATTTTTCAAAATATGTACCTGACATGCAAAAAACAGGTTGTGCATATTTTTATCTAGAGATGATTATGGATTTCGCAAAATCATGCTATCTCTGCAAATGATGATACGAGGGTTGATACGATGTCAGTTGGCAAATATTTAGAAGCATCATTAAATCTAGCGGTACGTAAGCGACCGTCATGGTATTACGAGCTAAATGGATATGACAGAAACTTTGAATATTTTCATGCGAATTCATTTAGTAATATTCCAGGCAGTTTGATTTATAAATGGAAATTCAGTTACGGGTGCTCGTATACGTGATCGACCGAGGGAATTTGACCTCTATGATTGAACCCTGAGACTTCCGTTAACCGTTATATGTCACTGTCGTCGCTTAGTAGTCAAAATCGTTTGATTATTACATTGCTCAGACTTCCGGTATTTCTTAGCAGGCATTAAACACACGTGTATTTGATTAAGTCAATATGAATTTTTTGTAGTCTGGGACGTAAAATGGAATTTATAAAACTTGATTTTCTGTTACGTTTCAGAGACCCACACTGTGGCGATGACAGACCCACAGTTGAACAATAATAATAACAACAACAACAATAACAACAACAACAACGATGGCGAGCCCAAGTATCTACACAAGAAATTCAAGAAGATGGCCACGACGGAAGTGGCGTCTGTGGAATCTCGGAAGGAGACTTCACCGGACCCCGCCACTCCGGAACCTGCTAAGAAGAAGGATACTAGGGACAGTAAGGATGGCAAGGATAATAAGGATAGGAAGGAATCGACCAAGGTTGAAGCATCTCCGGAACCTGATGGTGAACCTGTCGAGACCAGAAAGAGCGGATATATCTGTCCTTACTGTAAATTGTCCTGTGCGAAACCAAGCGTTCTCCAGAAGCACATCCGGGCCCATACGAATGAGAGGCCCTACCCTTGCGTGCTCTGTGGATTCGCCTTTAAGACCAAGTCTAATCTGTACAAGCACAGCAGGTCGAGGGCGCATGTTCTCAAGATGAAAGGAATCGACGCCAGCAAGGTTAATATTACTTTTCTTATGAATAAGAATGATCGTTTAAAGTTTTACATGGATCTAAGATGTTGTTTTCTTGGTTTTGTTTTAGGTATCTGAGGATTCGGATATAAGTCTATCGGATAGCGCTAGTAATGGGACTGGTACACCACCTCCACCACCAGCATCGACTCCCAGCTCTATCTCTAGCACGAAAACCGTAAAGACTGGTAAGATCTACAAGCCAAAGTTTCATACAGCCCTGCAATGTGTGAGCAACGATGCCGAGACTTCTTCCCTTTCGTCGAATTCTTCCACGAGCTCCACCTCAAATTCAAAGCCTAACGCGGAACAGCTGCAGGAGCATATCGATAAGATAATCACGGACAATCAGGCCATTGTGGATGCGGTTGATCCGAGACTGCATAAGCTGATGCAGAGGCAGCAGAGCCTTGTGGAGCCGAAACATTATGAGCAACCGCTGAATTTATCCTCGGCGGAGGAAACGTCGCCGAGGAAAAGGTGCTACAGCGATAGCTTCACCCAGGAGCTGGATAATCCTCAGAATCCAGAAGGTTCTATAATCAAGGATCTACTCCTGAAGACTCGTGGCCAGAATGCTGAGGCTACAGACGCCATTGATTGCGGCAACTTCGTCTGCCCCTTCTGCAAGATTTCATACACAAGTGCTGATAACTTGGACGCTCATAGGAAGTATTATTGCAAGGGTGCATCTAGTGCAAGGAAGGCGGACTTTCAGTTGGACCTTGAGAAGAAAGAATCCGAGTTCGAGGTTAAGTCTGATTATTATAATACCCTGCAACCCCTACCGTCACCTGGACCTCTTCTGGGTAACACAAGGTTGGTGGATGCCTATGCACCACCTACTAAGAAACAGAAATCCGAGACGGTGCCTACTACATTACGGTCATTGGAGGAATTCATCACGAATATTCACTCCAGACCGAACTCGTTGCAAATGTTCGGCGGCGAGGTCAGGATACTGGATAACACTGGTGAAACAAAGACCATGAGGATTGAACCGCGACAAACGAACTCACCGAACGAGCACATTGTCAACAGCAAGTGTGTCACTTCTGCTACTGCATCTATTGTAGTAAGATCTGGTCTTCACTCAGGTGGTACTATGGTTCACAAGCCACCTGGTACACCAGCGAGCACTCCAAGTTCCTCTATATCCCTGCCGAATACTCGTACCATGTTGGCACCCATCATACCGAACATATCACCACCTAACTTAGCTCCTAGGATGACGTGCTACAATTATCTCGAGCCTCATTTAAATCCTTTGACGAGCATCACTGCCTATAACCCTCTGACCTTACCCCAGGCTGGTATCACTAGTATATTACATGGTGGTAAGGTCATTCCGTACGTTCCTGGTATGCCAGGACCACATACCCTGACTGGAGCACCAACTGTAGACATATCCGCAAGTATCGCGACTGGTGATTCCTCTGGGTACAAAGTGATACCTGGTATACCTGGTCTTCATATGATTCCTCAACCTCTGGATCTTGCTAGTCCAGTAAAGGTTCATACTCCCAACGTACCCGGGATCCCGGGTCCACTATCTAACATGCAAATGTCCAGCCTGGGTCAGCCGCTGGATCTCGCCAGTCCTGCTAAGGACTTTAAGCTCAGCTTTAAAACTCCCAGTAGCGAAGGCTTAAGAAGTGGACTGACCAGTCCCAAAGTTCCTAATGTTAAGGCCGATGCTCCGACGGATAAATACAGAGGGAGGCTATCTACGACGATGACCAGTGAGTTGACCCGGGCCGAGCTCGATCGTCATATCAAGAACAGTGTCGCTATGAAATATAAGGGAATTGAGAGTCCAAGGGATAGACGAGAATTTACCTATGACAAAAGTCCAAAAATGGATAAAGCTTTTGTTTATTCGAATGGAGCCTTGGATAGCTCTGTTAATACTGTGACCTCCTATGGGAAGACAAGATTCTCACCGAAAACAGTACCAGAAAACAGGAAACGATTATGCAGCTGGAATGTCACGGAGTTGGAGTCGAGCAGAGCATCAGTGGAGACGCTGAGCCACAGTCCTGTGTCAAAGTACGAGCCACCTCCGCAGGAAAGTGGCCGATTAAAGGTCAATCTTCCTGAAGGGAAGACTAAGATAATAGAGAATTATGGTACGGTGAATGGTGCAAAATCAAGAGCTGATACTGTAACGCCTGTCATCACTGTGAATCTAGATTCTTCCAAGACAGAAGTGCCAAACAAAACTTCTCTAGAATTAGTCGTTAAGCCAGACAAGTCTGAAGCTAAGTCGCCAAAAAGTTGCGAGAGTGCTAAAGAGGAAACTAACACTAAGTTTTTAAGGCCCACGTCTCTACCGTTGAAACCGGGTACGTTCACACCCAAGAGGCATCACGGAATCACTCCAACGGCTAATACGCTACCTCTGATAAGTCCTGAAACACCCAGGCCCAAAAAATCATACGGCCAGTTATATCTAAACGGACATGCCTATACCTACCTAGGCCTCAAGTGTTCCACTAGGGTGTTTTATTGTACCTTAAATAGACCTCAGCCGATGTACGTCACGCAACAACATGGTCTCTCCATGTATTCCAACTGGAAGATTTGCAAGGAGGCTCCGCCTGATCTCGATATGGCCCATTATGACTCTAGACATAGACCTCTCAACTACAGCATCGCATGGAAGAAGCAGGAAGACATCCTAACGCATTCATCGCAGAGGCCTACTACTCCTACGAGTCCTGACAGTGGTCTAGAAAGTGATACACCTGAGAAGGCTAAGAGAGTGAAGATCTTCGATGGCGGTTTCGAGAGCAACGAGGATTATACCTACGTAAGAGGTAGAGGTAAGCCACCGATTATTCCAGTACAGTGTTGTAAAACTTATATTTTAGATCTCTTGTTCGTTTGGAAAAAATAGATAGTTTAGACCTTAATCATGGTGTCTGATATCGTTGGACGTAATACGAGCTCAATAATTTTATAATTTATCAAGGAACCCAGGATTGCGAGACGAAAATTCATAGTCAAGCTGTGTAATTTCATTATGATCCCATGCGACCCCATGATTAATAGAGATATGATGTAACGTATTTACACTGTTTCCATACGGCAATAACCTTTTGCCATTGGAATCAGTCAAGCGCGATGAAAAAGACGTTATGCAGAGAACTCATTAACTCGGCCCTCTTTGACCTTCGAAAATTTTGAACTTCGACTTGCTAATCGTGACGTACGTACACTCCGTATATCTTATCGTCGTCAAAATTATCTGAGAAGATGTAGACTTACGCAGTGTTGCAATGCGAAGACCGATGAATCGCGAGGTATCAATGTATACTTTTTATTTTCTCAGGTCGAGGTCGATATGTATGCGAGGAGTGTGGCATTCGATGTAAGAAACCATCAATGCTGAAGAAACATATCAGAACCCATACGGACGTCAGACCTTACACCTGCAAGCACTGCGCTTTTAGGTAAATATATGAAGAGTCCATGAAAGGCTGTTAAGGTCAATGTCTATTCACATTCTAACTGTATTTATCCATTGATGCAGTTTTAAGACAAAGGGGAACCTCACGAAGCATATGAAGTCCAAAGCTCACTATAAGAAGTGTTTAGAGCTTGGGGTTGTTCCTGTACCAACATCGGTGTGCGATGAGAACATCGACAAGGAGGCGATAGCACGATTGGCAGCTGGCGGAGGAAATGCAGAGGAATCTTCCGAAGAGGAGGAAGATACAGATGGAGAGGAAAGTGAAGAGTCCGGGAGTGAGGAGCATGAAGCTGCTCAGAGCCTCCTGAGTTTATCCCAGCGAACTTCGAACAGACTTCCGGGATTGTTGCCTTCCGGAAGACCAACCACATATCCCTATACCTTGACCTTGCCAACAACTTGTGCCACTACCAGTATAGTGACCTGTGGAGCGAATTCGGCCCCTTTGAGTAGTCAGGCAGCTGCAGTAATTCAGAGTGAACTCTCTCATCGCTATTACTTCCCGTCTACTCGTGCTGTACCTGAAGAAACCAGATCTAGTGTTATACAGTCTTCCAAGAAAGAGGATTCCGACGTGGAGTTAGAGGAAATAAGGACTTCAGAGATTAGACATCAGCTACCACAGCCAATAGATCTTACCACGAAGCAGACTCCACAGCCACTTCCATCTCCAATTATTCAATCAGCTAAGCCTGCTGATATTTTAACACCAGTATCAGAACCTGTGTTGTTACAAACTTTGGTCCAGACTATGGAGAGATTACCTATCCAGGGTAGAGAATGGAAGCAGGATGCAGAGGGTCATATGTTACAAGCTTATCTCACCGAAAGGCACGTCATGGACAGTAAAATCAAACAGCAGTACCGTGTTGGAAATTCAAAGTTGGATAAACACGCGATAGAAAGAGAATTGTACCTGAAACAACAGGATTCGTTAAGGTCAAGACACATGGAGACGAATAGTATACCTACTGTTACTTATACAGATCCTAGTAAGATGCAACACACGATCTTGGAGTCAAGGATAAAGAATATGTCGAAGCAGACTTTGGATGATATTAAACTAGAGATCAGAGAAAAGATCTATCAGAATAATGCTACTATTGAGAGGCGGCCTTTTGACATTCAATCTATTCACAAAGATAAGGATATCTCTGGTAGACCAATATCGGAACGCGATAACTATGAACGCAGATTAACCAGTCCCGGTGCGCGAAGCAATTCTGATTATCCTATGGGTTTGAATAAGAGTAACTCTGTGGAGAGGTCTAGCTTCTCTTTGGAATTACCAAGCAGAAGTACACCGAGTGTGGAAAGACAATCTCCGAAGAACTGTAATCTGGAGATGAGTAATAGGAAGCCACCAGGGCCGCAGCATGCGATTAATGAAATAGATAGAAATGTAATGTTCACCGCGATAAAGATGCTAAGTGAAATAGAACGTCCGCGCGAGAGTCACACGCCGAATCAGGAACCTAGACCACCCAGTCACGAGATGAGACCACCCTCGACAGAATTGCGAATCCAGAGTCACAGTCCACGTGAGACCAGGATACCAAGTCAGGAATACAGACCACCTAGTAGAGAGCTGAGACCACTTGTTCAAGAATTCAAGCTGCCCGGTCAAGAATTAAGGCCGAGCAGCCAGGAATTCAAACCTTTAGGTCAGGATCTGCGACCTAGGGAATTATCACCAGTACCTGGAATAGAGATGCGACAAATGAACTCGGACTCCAGACCACCTAGTAGAGATACGAGATTAATTCCGGAATTCAGGTCCCAACCTCAAGAACCCAGACCCAATTTTGAACCAATGCAATCCGGGATTCATGATTCGGTTAAGCACCAGGATAGCCCACGGTCACAAAACGTAGAGACCAGGAATACTGAAAGGATCGACATGAAGCATAGCATTGAGATACCCAAGCAGAATATGTCTGAGAATATAAAGCACTCGGTGGCGAGGAAGATGGTCGTAGGTGGTCCAGGATTTCGATCTCCATCTCCACCAGGGAGTTCAAAACCACAGGCGGAATTCTTGCAACCATCTAGTGGACCAGCTCCAAATTATGTTAGGTGAGCACCGAACATTACAAATATAAATTATTTTATTTTCTCACGCTGTAAAGATATAATTTCTGGCTTCACAGCCTTTGAAATTATTGATTTTACTTTAAGAACTGAGTCTATGTAATGTAGTTACAGTGTGACTGAGGACGGCCGTAGTGTCTGCGGTATTTGCAACAAGGTGTTCAGCAAGCCTAGTCAACTAAGGTTGCACATCAACATTCATTATTTTGAGCGACCATTTAGATGCGAGAGTTGTGCAGTCTCCTTTAGAACAAAAGGCCACTTAACAAAGCATGAGCGATCAGTCTCTCATCATAATAAGGTAAAATTTCACATGGATTATATAAAATTACTCGATACTATACAGAAATTATTATCGATTCTTATATTTATTCTATTTCGTCTATTAGGTTAGCATGACGTCGACCTTCGGCGCTGCCACGACGAGCAACCCCAGACCTTTCAAATGTACAGACTGTAAAATAGCCTTCAGGATACACGGCCACCTGGCTAAACATCTCCGAAGTAAAATGCACATAATGAAACTGGAATGCTTGGGTAAACTGCCATTTGGCACATATGCTGAGATGGAAAGGTCAGGTGTCAATCTAAATGACATTGACACCACCGACTGTGATAATAGTCTAACTAGTCTCCAGGTAAACATATAATCACATACATTGATAACAAATCAATCCTGATATACACTCAATAATAATATAATAAATCTGTAGATTCTGGCTCAAAAGCTTTATGAGAAGGATCCCACTAAGATGGGACAATGGGATGCAGAAATGCTTCCAAACCAGGGTGCCAGTGGTGGTGAAACATCGTCAGACGAGGGTGAGCCAATTCCACCTCATCCGATGCATCAGTATCCCCCTCAGATGCCATCCGAGCATGATGTTCCACGTGGATACCACATGCCAATCCTCGTCAGCGAGGAGTCCAAGTCCATAAGCGACATCAGGCACGCAAATCCACAATTCAGTCAGCCAAGAGCAGACTACTTGAAAGAGAGGCAAAATCTACCTAGCAGATCGTCAATGGATGAGGTAAGAGCTGAGGAATCATCCTCTCACAGTCAGTGCTACAATTGTCAGCTGTGTACGGCATCCATGCGAACCGTGAACGAACTTCAGGTACATTGTTTCGTCGAACACAACATTGACGCGGACGCAGTCGTTAATAATCATGGCAGTGGGAGCGTTAGTGACGTCAGAGACAATGAAAATATTCAGAAGAGGCTGACAGATGAGACTGTACCAACTACGGATGAGCACGGCAGACAGAAGGTCGACGATACGTAGTGCCAAAATTATCCAGAGTCCAATTTGGAAATGATAAATCCTAAAAGGTTTTGTTCCATGGAGCCAAGGGAACTGTATGTGTGATAACGTATAGTTTTGGGCTTTTGGTAGTCGCGATAACTGACTCACTCTTTACTAGCATTTAATTCGAACTCTTCCTTCTATGTTTTTCCATCTTTCTGTATCCTTTTGACATTCGAACAATTGTTCTCTACTGGGAATGATACGACACATCGAATGTCTTTGTTCTCGTAACGAAATAGATTGCCAGGGGATCTTTCACGATCGTCGTTTTCTATGTTGATTTCGTAATCCCGATGCGCATAACAAGAAGTTTAAAAAAAACGTACAGCACTGTTACCCAGTAACAAATACAATATTTATATACGATTATTTTAATTAGTGGTCTAAGGTGCAATGGACTGGTATGTGATTCTGTATTTAAAGTGCAAATGTTGCGTGCAACCTTGAAGAGTATTGTAATATTACAAATTATTACTACTATCAATTAATTAATTGCTATAGGTATATAAAAGAGGAATACCGGATACGGTGTATGTTTGTTTTGTATGATATTAACTGTGCGCTAAGCCATTATTGTTGATATGAGAGAAAGAAAATGTGTTTGTATATATTTATATATAATAATTACGGAATCATATTAGAATTATATGATAGTTTTTAAGTAAATCGCAGATACAGTAATGGTTCTTCAAATCGACTTCGCAGAATAATCGATCATCGGATTAATGATTCCTGGGAGAATATTTAATTATTGCAAGCGAGTACTTGCAATCGTCACCACATTAATCCGTATGATCGATTTATTTATTCTGTTTTAATCGAAATATTTACGAAGCAGCATACCTTCCATAAATGACAGCTAAACACTAATTGTTAATTATAAAATATCTGTCTCACGTGACAAGTTTCTGTATGGTCCTCCGTCGTGTGCGCAATGTGTCTATTTCAAAATTAGTATAATCGGTAAAACACATAAAAATGAAAATAGTCATAATTAGTGACATGATATGAAGATACGAATATACTAATAGCGTTATTCAGAATAATCATTATTTATACCTAGACGCGCTCGAAGGACGATCATTTGAAAGAAAAAAAAAAAAAAAAATAGGGAGAAAAGAAAATTAATGGATCGTAGAATGACCGCACAATTGAATACAACGAGGTCTGAAGGAGAAGATTGTTGCCAAACGATATCAATGTAGCGTAGCGTTTAAAGAGAAACAAAAAAAGTAGCATTCGGTGTATACATATATTATAGTTCTATCGGAATCCAAAAAAAATGCACCACCCCTTACAAACTATGTATGAGCTTCCAAAGATGTGTAAGTGTGCGTGTGTGTCCAGAATGCCAAGTCAACTGTTTTATTTTTTTGGTTCAGAATTCATTTTGAAACCGGCAAACGCCCTACTGCTCCTCGTGTTATATATTATACATATATTTATGCATAACATAAACTTACATCTAATATACACATATATATATTGATATATGGTTTCTATGGAAACGGCGCAAAAAAATGTATATTTTTTTATAATGTCGGAACTAACTTCCAGCGAGATATTTTCGAAACGTTGTCCTTTCGTAGTAGAAGTATTATATCTTTCGATTGTATTTATGGACGAACGACATTCACATATCATAGAGAATTTTCTGATTGCCGGTTAGAACTTGACTTTTTTCTTTTTTTTTTAATTCATATGGTACTGCGTTAATTGAAATATGATCTGGTCTGTAATATTTGCCTTTTTCTTGATTTCATTTAAGATTTTTTTTCTTGAAAAGAGGTTGACTTGGCTGCTTCCAGACTCAGTATAAGTAAAAAAAGTCTGTGACAAAATGAGGTCCTCCTTGTTCCATTTGAAAACTACTTATGTCACTTTTTATGCACAGCCCACTTTTATCGTCAGTTTTCATCAGCTTAGTTTATGGAGAATTTCTATACGGAGCAAAATATTTAATGCCACCTCACTATTTTTATGAATAATTTAAATTTTATATATCTTCCGACACTAACACTTACAAATTGTTGGTAAAAATAGTATTTTATATGTGTACCATAGATGATTTAGAGACTTAGAATTTTATAAAAATTTACCAGCAATTGGGCCAACTCTGTGGTCCAATCAACTTTACAATATTATCATCGAACACTTTTGTAATCGTTTGGAACATCATCGAATCGCTTTAGGTTTAAGAAGGGAAATTTATCGTGGAAAATACTTTTCATTGGAACCAAAATGGCTTTTGCCAATAGATATCAGATAATGGGACCGGAGTAAGATTTTGTAAGCGTATATTTAAAATAGTGTCAAATTTTATCGACCATAGATTGCCAACACTTTGCCAGTGCTGCTGTCAGTTTTCTTCCTAATTCTGCAACTCTGTTGAACTATTGACAAGAATGTAATTTATTTATTGTAAATAAAAAATATATTGCCTAAAACATTCACTCGTATTGTATTTATTTCATCATAATTCTATCGATACAATGACTTAGGCAAGAGTTAAAATCAGGAAAATTAAAAACGACATTGAGTCCTTATAAACGTAGTATATTATATGTATTACAAAGAAGTATTATTGTGATAAAAATTAATAAATATAACAATCATAATCAGCAATTATTGTACCTAAATGCTGCATGCCATCATTATTCCACCTCATTCAATGTACCAATTCATCGAGCATCAAAAACCACCACTGATATTTTTTATTAAGGAAACATTTCAATAAGACAGAAAAATATGGCATTACATATATTATTTGTTATTAATTATTGAAAAAGGATACAACGCTTGGAACGCTTCTTGTACATAATTCTGTATCCACATTCTCGGCATCTGATCGGATCTCTTGGTCGGATTTCGTTGTCATGATGGCATTCTGAAAATGGTATTAGAACAATAACACTTTTATTATTAGTATCGTACAATTAAAACGTGTAATCAGTACATCTTTCACAAAGTGAGGTTATGCATTTAAGAATTCAAACAATTTGTAAGAAATTCTACATACCACCACAAATATACACCATAGCTTGCTTTGGAGCAGATTCCGCCTTGCTGGATTCCATATTCCAAATTGATATTATCTATTTTGAGAAAAAAATGTAGCTAAACACAATATCCTCACTGTCACTAAAGGTAAGGCCGGATTTCAGCAGGACATTTGTTAACATCACGTGGGCTGTCAATCCCACTTCCCACTCAGCTTCGTAACAACCCTCGCCAATATAATCGGAATAATAACAACAGAGAAAATACTTTGGTTGCTAAGTCGAGTGAACCAGTATATTTTATCAGGTGCAACATAGAACATTTAACATGAATCCTATTATTGCTCGATATTAAAGGAAAGAGAAGAATTCCTTTTGAAATTGCAAGCTCGAGCACGTGCGCATGCGCTTCTCTATAGAGAAACTAAAATCTGAGAAAGTTTCCCCAGCAACACAATCAATTTGTTTCTAGTACCACCGAGAGAGGCAGCACCATTCTGCTTTCATTGAAAGCTCCTGACCAATGGGAGCAGCCCGCAACCGCCGGCGGGATAAGACAACCGTTGCCATTGGCTAGTCGAATCTCGAGCTATCCTCGGTAGGACAACGGATAAACAGTTTTCAAAGTTTTGAAGTGTCTGCAGCACAGGGGCACGCAGAGGGAGAGTTAGTGCCCGCGTGAGCATATTTATGGCCTTGTAGTTCGTCTCGTGTCAATGATTTACTTTAAGTGTTAATTTTTGTTGGAAATAATTATTGTCTAGTGTCGTGTAGTGTTGTGAAAGGAGTCTGCAATCCTGCCGCGACGGAATTAGTGCTATACTGCGCGTTGTTCGCGTCCTTTGAACGTGGTAGCCGGCTTTTGTTTATGGACCGCATTGGATGCTGGGAGTTAGGGGTGGTTTTTCATAGGAACATCCTGAGAGCGCGTCATATTGTGACGCTTACACACGGTGATATAGATATCGAATGGGATTTGTATATTGGTATACAATGATTTAACATCGTATAGATTGCGGGAGGATTATCCTGCGTAGTAAGATTGAAATATTCTACCGTAACCTAGTGGTGGATCAGATGCCCACTACCCTAACGGCTACAAAACGTCAACACAGCACGGCCGTGAAAGAAATTGCTCTGATTTAAAATCATCGAGCGTTATCTCTGATAACATGGTGCTTTTATGGAAATTGGAGGACGAGCATCGCGAGAGATAGTTCCTTTTGGCGCGTTTCGCCAAGTGATTCAACACTGAGTTACATCAGCCTAGGCGAAATGGAAGAGGTGGAGCAGAGCACGAAAATTAGCGAGACGCCGCACGGTGTGATAAACTCGAGTAACCGTAGCTCTCGCAGTTCCTATGATAGTGCTGATAGCGGCTATCTTACACTAACGCCGCACTCTGGTGCCTACACTCCTGTAGTATCAGGATGTCGAGGTCGCGTGTCGTGTACCTCGAGCAAAAGGCATCATCGGATTCGCACGGATCCATGGCAATCATTTTGCAGCCCACGATATCGTTCAAGATTGTCTCGTCTGTTGAATACATCTGAGTCTGTGTGTGATTCTCTTATCGATGAAAGTGCTGAGATCCACAGTCCTATTCTAAAATCATCTGTACAGAGCTGTGAACACCAATGCTCAAGCTTGGAGCAGCATGATCTGGGCTTGGAGAGCCAAAGTCTGAGTTCTGATCTCCGAGACTTCAGGGAACTCAGGAGAACAACACGTAGGGATCCATGTACGACAGCTCCTATCACTCCTGCCTCGAGATTACAACTACTCTCGCCTCCACCTTCACCAGCGATACCATCCTCGTCGTTTATCGCATCCGAACCGATCGAGGAAGATGTGGAAATGAAGCTAGTCATTGTCCCTCAAAGCACACCTCATGTAACCTCCTCACCAAGACGTAACACTCCTCCGCCAAGGATAACTTTCTCTCCAACCACTAGCAAAGCTAGTCCTGGGGTGACATCAGCAGACAATAAAAAACTTAGCAAGCTTATGATCACTGACTTAGCTACAACGGACATCAAACCTAAGAGACTGGACTTTAGCCAACGTGCCCTCTCTGTGGCCTTACATAGAACTAGAGCAACCCCTGACTATACTGGCAAGGATACAGTGGATGTTCTATTATTATTAGGAGAGAAAAGTGATCACTGGAGGATAGTATCTAAAATTCTAGCTCTACTCAGCCCACAGGACCTTTGCTCTATTAGTATGGTGTCAAAAGCGTGGAGGCGAATTTGTGCAAATGACTCAAGAGCCAACACGAGAAGACTGAGCCACATAATACTCAGGCAAAGTGCTAAGGAAAATTTAAAGCTGTTCAGAAAAGCAAAAATGGAAAGTGATATCCAAACAAGTCCCAAGAGTAGATATGCAAGAAAAGGCTACCTCCTAGAGGTTCAAAATTTGCTCCAAGTACCACCAACACCAAGACCACCCAACAGTCCTCCAGTATCACCTAGCAAGGTCAAATTCCATTCGTTCGTTAAGGTGAGTCTTTTATTTCATTCAATTCTCTTGACTTTACGACTTAAACTCGGCGCGCTTTTACATTTCTTTATTTGGTATAATTGGGCTCAATTATATGCGCTAAAGACATATCATGTAGTCAAACACAACGCGATAAAGCGTACATTAGCATCCAGTCTAACCATCCTACATGGAAAACAGTGTATATCATAATATGATCATCCTCTGAGTTCGACTTCACTTGTCCCACTAGGAATCAAAGTAGCGAACTGTTTGCAATTGGCGCGCGTGCGCGACTCAACTTAAGAACTAAAGACACGAACACGACAATAATCTGTTTTCTTCTCAGGGAGTCGTATTCGCGTCTTACATCTCACATTGCATGTACATGGCTATCAGCCGACAGACTGAGGATTAGATTTCACTTAATTGTATAATAATTACAGTACGTTATATGCCGAAAACGTTTTTGCCAGTAAAAAACTACCCGATGACCGTTCGAAACCACCGCAGGAATTATTTCTCTTCTATATAAAATTACATCACTTAATTCGAAACCATAATTATACCTTTTTTCTCGATTCGCCTGCTAACCTTAGATCGAGTCTCATGTGCGGTTACGATATGAATAATCTCATTGCAATGTGGATCCGCGATTGCGGATATTTCTCAGGATAATAGTTGCCAAGTTAAAATTCGTACTTTCTACTGTGCACTCGACTAGAGATGACCTCGAGCTACCTCGAGTAGTCCTACCGAATGCAATTTCTTGTAAATAAAAAAAATAATCAAAATGCCATTTGACAAAGGCGTGAATATAAATAGAACAAACGATTTAAAAAATGAGTCTCACCATACCGTAGAGTTAATTGCTGTCAATAAAGCGGACAATTCAAACGAAATACTCCGCCTCGAATCTTCATGGTTAATTGTCAACTTAATTTCACAGCAATTGACTAGTGACCGCTTGGTGACATAGCGCCGCCATAGAAATTGGCAAAGTACAGCCAT
This sequence comes from Syrista parreyssii, assembly GCA_030142615.1. NCBI lineage: Eukaryota > Metazoa > Arthropoda > Insecta > Hymenoptera > Cephidae > Syrista > Syrista parreyssii. Next base: position 1,781,878 of record JARQTG010000188.1, on the reverse strand, counting down.
TTTCTTAGTCGCTTGTACCAGGCTTCTTTTGATCTTAACATACTGCAGAATGAATTACGTCATTGTCCCTGTCTCTCTCTCTCTCTCTCTCCCCCAGAGACAAACTTTCATTCAGTACGTTAAGTGAATGCATTTCGTTGTTTTAACCATGTCAATTGACTCGCGTATTATCAAATTATCTACGATAATCTAAACCAGTATCGATAAATTAATTTACATAAAAACACTCACTCGGATTACACGGTACGTATCATTATCTCATTTATATGAGGCGTCACTCTTTCGATTCTTCGTTAAACGCATTACGTCACTGAGCACGGCTAAGCTGCGTTTAATGTACCAAGGTCTGGGCGACTCGTCATTTTTTTTCATTTGTTTCTTCTCCGCCATCCGACGGCATATGTCCATTCTTCATAACTCTAACCCCACGGACAGCCAGCTCATCATCACGCTACCCGGACCAGAAAGCGTTCCTTAAGAAATTATTCGAGCTCCACGCCCCACGGAGTTCAGGAACATTTTTTTTCTTTATAATTCCTAACGCGGTTGCATCGAAGCTACAAGAAAAATGGACTCCTGACTCGGTTCGAAAAGTGGCCTGGGTAAGCGTAACGCCTGTTGCTCAGGTTCGTTATTATTGTCGCCAAGAGCGGAAGGAAGGACTCCTTAAGTTTTTTATACTTGGATACTCGTTCGTTCCCTGGACTATCTAGACGGTTAATTCGATAAATCTTTAGCCGCCCTTTCCTGCCCTTTCTCGTCGCCAGTTTCCTGTCTCTTAGGGATACCAGTCACAGAGTCCCTTTTTCTGTAGTCCTCATGTAAAAATGAATTCAGATGCACGCTAGAATGCGGTCCGGTTGGTCGTCGTTGGTTCGACCAGGGAGGAGGACAGGTGCAGAGGATTTTGATAGGATAACCGGACCGTCAGTGAGGTAGCCGAGTCACTCTTGAGTACCCGGATAAACACTGTGAGAAAGGAAATCTATCTACACTTTTAATATAACATAATTTCCTGTACGAACGTCACTATTGTTCCTTACCACTAACCGCTTCAGGCTTCCACATATAAGCTACATTATTTTGGTTAAGACGGTCCGGGAGTTTTTATTAGCGGAAGGAAGGGTCACTTTTGCAAGAGTATAGTTTCCGGTCTATTATTTGTAGTCTACACAGTCTTATCACTGTGAATTGTACAGGGTGACCCTTTCCCGCAAAAGATACGACAGGCCGTGTCTTGCTATGCGTGACACAAACTGTCAAGAGGAAATAAAAAGAATTTTAACAGAAATAGCACGTGAATCAAAAGTTTAATAATACGGCCCTGAAAGTCAGTACAGCTGGAGTCTCGTACAATGATATCCTGCGGGAACATAACCTTATCATGTTCTCACGTAGGAAACTGTCCTTGTGCGATTCGTAGAAGAGCTCTCAGTTAGCAGGAATTTTATAACGTTCAACTGGGCAGCCTAGAACGTAATCTTTTATTCTTTTTTATCTAGGTATCTTTATGACTCGCTATTTTTATTCCCTTCGGCATATGGCGCGCTATGCATGCACATGCTGGATATTCAACTCGGGCACAAACTGTAAGGCTGGTATGCGCGTAACGAGCGCCGGCTGGTGGTAACAACCCTTCGTTACAGGACTCTGGTAGGTAGGAAGGTTGTTAGGTGGATTGGTAGGTAGGGAGCCAAGCTGAAGGTAGAAGGCAGGTGCTGGACGTTTCATGGGGTTTCGTGAGCCTCTGTTACTCTTCAGGCCACTGCCCGAGAAGAAGAACATATCCGTAATAGCACTACCATATATATCGGATGTCTCAGATATTTCGTTAATCGTCCGCTCGACCACTGGATTTCGTTCCCAGGAACTTCAGCTTCGACAAGACTGACTTTTTCAATGCATTCTCATATCTTTATACACTGTGTATATAGTGGCGAAAAAATAATGTCCTCGGGAACGACAGCGCCCCCGTTGTATTCTCGTGTCGATACATAGTAGTTGCCAACTAGGATTATACCTAGAGCCTTGAGTAAACCTAGTTTCTTCCTGGGTTTACCGATGCACTCGGTATATGCCAAGGGAAACATTTTACAGCCAGGTTTCCCAGGTACGACCCTCTTCGTGACAGGACATTCAGGACGGCAGGTGTACTTAACGTCTCGTGCCTTACCGACGTAGGAGTATTATTTTTCTTTATTTTAACGCTTGCACCACTGACGGAGGGATTCATTCGTTTTTCAATTTATACCAACCGTCGAGTCTCTCTAGAATTTCTCATTGTATTATTCTTGCCGCCGTGTATAACAGCTATATCAGTATGTGGCTGACAGTGTCCTCTGTCCTTTTGGGCTCTCAGGGTTTTTGTTGGTTATGTCGGTGTACGTACTGTGGATTTAACTCAAATAAAAAATATACTCAGGACTGTTTACACAGTGCGTGCCGTGGCGGCCGTGGAAGCGGTGGCTACGGCGTCCCGTGAAACGGAACAAAGAATTCGAACTGGAAACCTCTGCATCCCCCGCGACTCTAATTCCGAGAACGAACACGGGACTCCATAGGTTCAGCGTCGTACACGATGCTAATGAATGTTTGACAAGGCATTTTGAATACTAAAAGTCCGCATGAGAATTCTATCGGTGTCTCGCGTGAATCTTACGGCAGGAACTTGGCAATTTTTTCACTCCGTTCAACAAGCAATTATTATCTCCTTTCGAATAATCTCTTCTTTCATTCTCGCTAAAGCTTGACCTGCGTTGTACCCACGGCTGTAGACTTGAACAGTACGCTGGCTCAAAGTGGCACAGAACTACCATCGGTATACCGGAGAATCCTTTAGTCGCCCGCTCGTAAAAATCTTAGAACCTGATCAGGGTCCCTTATGTATTATTCTCCCGTGTTGGAATGCAAAGGGACTCACTAACGTACCGCAGTACGGTATACACACATATATATGTATATACATAGATATTACCGAATGACCAAGTCTCTAGCTCTTGAATTTATCTCGATTAAGTGGCGAACCGAGCGCCTTATATTTCTTAACTGTATTTCCGTTTCCCGGTTATTCGCAAGAGCGACAACATAGGAAACTGGATGGTTGATGGAGAATACGTGTTCACGTGGTAACACGTGACCGAACCCACCACGTGGCACGGGTAGCTCGTTTGCGGACGACGGTTGACCTTCTTCCGGAATGGTATCCTCCTTTTCTCTCTTGGCTTTTTATTTTAATTCCTCATTCATTCCAGCGGCTTTTTTTTTACCTTCTTTTCCCAACCGACCGGAACCTCAGAGCCGTTACCTACGGCGAAGGAAGCGCTACACGCTTCGTTGAAGACACGCGGAACCCGTCTTCTTTATCCTTTGTGCGTAATCGAGATTGAGAAAATTATTTCTCGAACCCGGACAGAATTGTGATAGCTCGACAGGACGTCGCGGCGCCATACCTGGGGATGTCGTATGGTGATGGGTTAAAATATACGTGAATAGAGCGATTCTCGGAAGGTACCAAGGGGTTGCCTATGTCACTCTTACATTCTAATGCCTATCGTCTATTGATTATTCCACCGCGTCATGGCGCGGGGACGTAGGCGTTGGAATGAACGTCGCTGCTTGAGGATCGGCTACTTCCGGTGGAGATATCAATTCACCGTCAGCCTCTGATCCGTAAGGACTTTATCTACCATGGCAACAAGCTGGGTACGAGATGGGCTGGAAACACTTTTATTCAAACTACCCGCTTATATTGCCCACGCAAGTACCAAATTTTCTTCTTTCTCTTTGGGTGGTCTTTTATGCACTAAAATTTTCTCCTCACGAACCTCACGTTTCGTGGGTATGAAATTTTTTTTTTTTTTATTCGCATACCAAAACTCATTTCTTCGCTATGTCGCTTAGCGTCTACGCACATATATTGTTTACTGGCGGAACCGCTTTGCAGAAGTAATTCAACCTGCTCGACTTGCTCTTCTTGGTATACGACGTGATTAACTGATAGTGGTTGCGACGCATAGGAAATGCGAGATCTACTCTAACGCAATGGTAGTAGTAATTTCGAACGAATGCGGGATAGTCGCACGGTTTAAATTGTATCGCGACGAAAAGCTCGCGCCGAAGTCCGCGACGGTTGGAGCAGGGAGTGAAAGGAGTGGAAATGGACGGAGACGGAATTGTGTCTTCTTTGTGTTGTGTAGTAGAGGCGTATGGCGAAGTGGAAGGAGGAGAAGGATGAGGACGGGGAAAAGATAGGGACGAGAGGAATGCACAACAGCTGCCCCTATCCCTTGGGTTTTACTTCTGAATCCCCGACCATGGCGTCTAACGAGATAGTAACCCAACACGACGTGGGAGTGCGGTGGTACGAGAGTTGGTGAGAATAAGTGTGAAGTAGAGAGAGAGAGAGAGAGAGAGAGAGAGAGAGATAGAAGTCGAGAGGGTCAAAGGGATAGCTAGAGAATAAATGAAGTCTAGGGAAGTGAGAGTAACTACCCTCTTTCTCCTTAGAAATGATAAACCATGTCGGCAGCTGCGACCGTCTGGATCTTAAGGATGAACGCTCCTCTCAAAATTGATTGTTGTCATTCAGCGAGCCAGAAGTATATTTCTTCGTATTGTTTTGAAGTTTTGACGCAACCTGTACCGGAATCTGTCACATTTTTCCATGCTTCTCAGTACTACCAGGTCTAATGATCATGTAGATATACATATCATTGGGTATTCCTCAAACGTTACTTGAATGACTAGTATATACTTTCCCCTTCTCGTGTCTCTGTTTCTCCTTCCTTCTCCCGCGCACAGCTTCTTTCTCTTTCTCGGGCTCTTTTAGGGTTCCGAACCCTTTCGGAGATACTCGTCTTGAATGGACGCCGGTTCACGGCGGGAGAAGAACGAACATACAGGGTCGGAGAGTGTTCCTCCTGGCTCTGAAATTCTTTCACGCTCTCCGCCCTGGCATCTCTCGCCGTGGAGCCAACCTAAAAGAGTCCCTTGATAGGTACGGACAAACATCCTTTGGCATCCGGTCTCTGGGTGCATACAGTCCCTGGCAGCAAACGACAGAGGCCATGCATACAAAGAGAACTTTCGTCTCAGTGGAATTTATTGGTTTTTCCATTCTCTTGTAAATTCGATCAGTTACTTCCAGCAGTCTGACATCGGCGACACGGTCACCACTGTCCAGGTGCATAAGTCGGTTCTGTTCAGCTGAGCAAACGGTGAGATCGGTCATGAAGGGGGCTGAGCAGAGCGAGAGAAAGAAAGTCATAAGCGTTATCGAGATACCGACGCGATCGGCGTACCGACGCGTGCGTCCATGTTTTTGTTGACAGCTGTCAACCGTGTCGGTCCTCAATCTCGTTGCAGTTAAGGCGAGTCGTACCAGACGATGCCAGGCGTCCTTAATAATGCTTAGTTGGCATCGATGATACGACGTCGATGTGGTAGAAAGAGTAGCGGCTGACTCGAGATAACATGAGATTTTCAAATGTGGAAAGAGCTAAGAAAGAAAGGAAGAAGTTAAGCGGGTGGAGCGCCGGAGAGCAGTTGCGTATTAGATTGTCTAGACAGGAGCCGAATGTTGCCCGGCAGCCTTTACCCAAACCGTTCTCTCTCTTTTCTCCTCTCTCAATCTACTCTCCACTCCTCTCCTCTCATCTCGCTCTTGCTTTCTTGCCTCTCGCCGACTCTCGGCGAGCGCCGCTTGTTGCTATGCAGCACAAGAGATCCGCGACCGACCGACCGACCGCCAACTATGATTATTATACCGAGGCCCGAAACCAGTGCGCCCCAAGCTGGGCCTTGTTCTCACTTCGACTACGTGTAACCGCTTCCTCTATTCTTCTTCCTCCCGTGTATTTTATTACCTCCTCTATCATCGTCACTCCTGGTACCTCCTCGTCGACCTGGATAACATTCGAGGAATCCCTGCCGTTGGACGCACGACCGTTTGATACCCGCCGCGTTACATCTACCGCTAGGTATTGGCGCACTCTCGTGCATGTTGAGAGAGCGGGGCCTGACGTCTAGACGGCCCTGGTGACGTAACGTTGTTTACTTTTAAGGCCTCCTTGGCAACAGGTCGCCCGCGGTTCTCTCACTGCGTCTGCTGCGTTCATCTCGCATCTCGCCTTCCGCAGTTGTTCCCGGACGACCAACACCGCCGACAAGATTTACGGGCTTCTTCGTCACTGCGTTGTTAATTCGCTATGTCCTTTTTTCTTTATTCTCCTCCTGTTTTTCTCTTTCTCTCCCGTGACTATGACGCCGCTCTCTTTTTATCATCTCCTTCCTTCTACGCTTCTGCATTGCCGCTCTATACGCTCACCTCTCCCTAACTTGAACTGTTTGCCTACGCTGATGTCTGTCCGTACGTCTGGCAACTTCATCGTACCTACCGCACCTCGGTATACATGTAAATTCTGATGGTTTCCACCTAGCGCGACCTAGACAACACTCGCGCTTATGGTGCGCACGACCTACTCCCAGGGATGGGTTAGCAGCATTGACCGGAGTCTAGGTGTCCTTGATATCTCATACCAGCGTTTACTCACTGTTAGCTCACCATTAGACATTTTACACTCGTATTACTCACAGCCGTCATCCAACCTCTAAGTTACAAGCATCTCTAAACGAGACCCTTCCGGATTATCCGGATGGTCTTTTTATTTTCAAGAGGAACGGGATCTATGAGACGATCCCATTCTCACCGGGACCCGTTATATCGGGTGTGCTCATCAAACGTGTTCTTTTTTTTCGCATAACCGCTTTGCACGGGATGAACAGTACAAAATTCCTACAATCATCTTCTCCATCTTTCGATCTAATTGCCTATAGTTGCGTAATAGCAAGGATGTTATTATTTCGTATCAGCATCGACTAGGGAGAAAAATGGCGTTTGTATTTTTTGTCTCACTTCTTTATATATATATATATATATTTCAAGCCGTTTGTAACACATTGGACTTGGGTTCGCAAGGTGACGTTCACCCATTGGCTGTCACAAGGAATAATCTCTGCAAGATCGCAGCTCACTTGAACGTCATTACTGGTTGGGTTTGAATAATATTAGATACTATTGTATGGACATTATGGGACTATCGTAGGACAATAGTACTTGCATTGGATATTGTGCAGCAACAGGTGTCGTCATACCAGTAAGTGCACTTGGACGTTAGTAAATAGCCGTAATTAAGAGCAACGCGATACGAAATGAGGCCTCACAAGCTAGATAAGGCACAAATAAAATTAAGCCGGCGCTAGTTTCCAGATAAAACCGGCTGCTAGCTCTAATCTTGAGTGACGGTACTTAGATAACCTTACCTGAGTGGCTCTTTCGGTACTACCAACATTCATTCATCGTATTAAGGCCCGTTCCGGCTTATCGCGGCTCAATGAAGTGTCTTCGTCGAGCGGTAAAATCTCTAGGTGCCCATCGGTACCCTTGTCCTCGGTACGTAGGGGTGATATTTTAGGGTGCAAGGACCAGGCTCGAAAATGAAGGATCGAGCACGATCGACGGGGCTCAGGTATGTCCACCAGGAACCCTAGCAAGCTAACCGGCTAATGAGGCCCAATAACGATATGGAATATCACCATAGTCCTTTGGAGAACTACAGATCACGAGTGTAGTGGCAAGTCCCCGAAAGAGGGTAAGGGTGTATTTGTACCTGAATAGAGGAACAGGCAGGTATATATCATTTAGATAAGACCCGATTACCCTGACTTGGTACCTCGGCAAATGTAATAAATTCTCTTTGGGCCTTACTTAAACAGACGAGGATTTCCTTAGAAGTACAGTTTTTAGACCCTTCGGATTATATTGCACTAAGTTGTCTACGTCACACAGGTCGTGTTAACCGAGCTCGATTACCCATGTACTTCGTTGTACTTTGTCACTGGTTCTATACGATTTACGTGTTTCCAATTTACGAGGTATTTCTTTTTTCTGATTTTGGTATTTGTTCTCCGGGACACTCGGACCCGACGTGGAAAATTCTATGCCAAGTTGTAATTTCCTATATGATGAAACAGATACCCCGGTACGATCTTGGGGCGTATACAGGAACGACTCTCTATACCTAATTTAAATACTAATAGTCGTTAAGAGGCTTTCGCGGAATTCACGTGGAAGTCACGACGTGGTGGGGAGACCGGAGGAAGACTTCTTGAACCTTTTCACTCTTGTAAAAATAAGGCGAGTCCGTCTAACGCGGTTCCACAAAGAAACTTCAAAGAGTCCTAGTCATCGATCTCTATTAACACGACGCACGAACGCGTCACGGCTATTCGAATATCAGGAGGCCTGAAATTCATCGGTGCATGGGTATATCGTACCTATGGAAAGGAACGTGCAGCTGGCAGCAGCTGCTACATGTTTTTTTGGTTCCGATTTCTAACTATGAATGGAATAGAAAAGATAGGTGGGGAAGGATACAGGAAATTACACTGTACGAAGCAAAATCGTTATGAAATTCAAGGTAGATTTATAGGCGTGTATTTATGTTTTCTTTTCGAAAGGTGGCGCATTGGTACGCAATCGATATGAGGAAATTTCGCGTGGAAAGTAGCCTCGGGTTGGCATTTGTCGCATATCGCACTGACTTGTTGCTACCCGGTTATAGTGCATCGTGTTGAATTACCAACGAGAGTTTTTGGCCTTTGCGTTGAATAATGTATAAATAGAGCCGCTTGATGCTAGCGGGCGAATTGACGCCGTGAGCTTTATGGCGGCAATCCTTGTGCAGGCAGGCGTCGAGGACGTCGTCCTTGGTAGCAGGCCCAGGGATTCGAGAGTTGCCGCCGGACCATGTCGGGTCGCAGTGGTGCGCCACGGCGACGTCATTCTCGGCGAAATCTTGCATCGGTCGATGGTTTACGTACCACGTGATCGTGAGTCTACCTCTGGGATACCCCTCGTGCCCTCCCCACGGCTCCACATGGCGACGACTCCCGCGCGCGCTGAAGTTGCGAAATCAGAATTCGCGCGGGATCTTTGCAACGAGTCGCGTCAGTGCTACCAACTCAGTGGAGAGGGGGGGGGGGGGGTTCCAATTCGCGGAACTGGCTGAATCTTGACTTTCTGGAACAAGGGTTCAGGTCTGGGCTGCGTCAATAGCGAAATTTGCAGCGGAGGCTTGTGGGTACTTTGGTGGGGATGACCGTAAACGGAGTAGGGATGATTAGAGGGGTTTTATAGCTAGCAGGACTCTTTTATCCTGCTTGGGTACAGTCGAGACGCTGCATCGAGTTCCCTGCTGTCTGGACCCAAACTCTACCACCTCCTCTTCTCTGTCCTGCGACACAGGAATCAACCAATCGGAGATCGAACTGTCTGATCATTGGTTAGGACTTGAAGCGGGTTCTGACCAATCGGACTCTCGCGGGATGGGGCCTTGTTTCCCGCCGGACTGAGAATCGACTGGCTCAATGCGCCTCGTTGCTTTCTCAAGGTCAAACAAACCAAACGAACTCGGGCGATGAGTCCCATTACCACCGACCCTCCTTTCTCGTCCTTGCAGAACACGATATGCGGATCGAATATGCGGAAGAGAGGTCGCTCGCCTCTGGGTAGAGCTCATCTGTGTGTTGTTATATGTATTATTGTTTTTGTTGTTGTTACACATGACTCATTTAATATATCGACCCAACTGTAGATATCTCTGTACTTTCTCGTGTACTGGCCCGATTATACCTTCAGACTTTCTTCCTTTATCCTGCCTTTGGATTTTCCGCCTTTTGCAGGACATAGCGCCAACGTAAGGCCCCGATTAACAGGCTATAATTGCATAGCAACAGTGAGGCCGAGATAATGATATATCAGACGTGTGTTGCCGCTGGGCCTCTGGCCCACTTCAAAAACCGAACGGGGCCTACCTGCACCTACTACACCTTGCTCATCGGGGGCCTTAATCCCGGAACCCAAGCCTCCAGTTCAAACTTCAATCTTTGTCCTCTTCGCCATCCTAGCAGTTCGCCATAAGGCCCCTCGCATAATCTTCATCTAAGATCATTCCTACCGCAGAAAAAATATTCCCATAATTGGCTAGTCAGATGTCGTAAAGAAACACATAGGTTACGTTACATCAAATTTCGCGGTGTCCGGCTCGACCAATGAGAATCTTCGATGCTTTCCCCACCATGATTCTGGCAATTTTTTTTACATATGATATACACGAATTATCGGCGTGTCTTGCGTCACGACGACTATGACGATCGTGACGACGACGCAATGGCGTCGGCGCTGGAACGTGGCCGGGTATTCGCGCACTTTTTTGGCATTATTCTTTCTGCCTTTTTCTCACACTTTTTTTCACCATTCAGTTAACCGGTATCTGGTACCACGTCGCGGCTCTGCCAGAAAATCGTATACTTCCTCAACGACACTCTCGTATGACCTACTGCAAGATTTATGCACCCTTCAGCTTCACGCACATGGTCAGCGATTTTTATCGTGGCTATGCTACACAACAAAGCGATGTATGCTTTTACTGGCACTTGGCGCCGCGGGAGGGTGAGCATTCTGTGTAACCAAGTATAAGGTGAAAGCGCTTAAACGCCAGTAAATCGTGATTTGACGGCTATCAAGCGGCGCTCGATTGAGATACTTTCTAAGTGATCTACGCGACGTTACGGGCGACTCACGATCTAGTCTCAAGACTTTTTACTTTTTCTTATCAACCACGAGACTCTCCGTCGGTACTGCAGGCACTTGCTTTGAGATCCACGCTTAGTGTTATACGAAGGGTTGCCCGCGAGGTCCATCGAGGAGAGTGGATACGAAAGAATTTTTTTTTTTCTCTCTTTCGTCTCCTCGTCGCGTGACGCCACGTGAAAGACACACGAGCTGTTTCATTGATATGCTACACGAGGATAATGGTACTTAATGAGTCTCTGTTTGACGATAAGCGATGCTCCTGGCGACTTCAATTCAATGCCCAGAATGGGAAGTAGGAAGAGTCGAAAAATTGTTCAGACCATCAGGACACGCATTCTTGTAAGAGCACGTGGTACGACGTCGTATTTCGTGGGTTTGAAAAATGTCCAAAGCAATTTCGATGCAGTCGGTTGATATTGTTTCACTGCTGAGGAAGATGTCGATCTTAAATCCCGCAACCTTAACCTAATCTTTTCGACTGTCGGCACAGAGGACTGAAATAAAGGAAACACAATACCGAGGGCGACCAACAGGAAATTCCCGTGACCGATCGAGGTTGAAAAGGCCAAGTCGACTGGGTAATTCGAACGAATTAAAAGCGTAATTCAATACAGTATTTAATGGAGATATCGAATTACAAACGGAGCCTTAATTCGATCTGATAGGTGAAAGGACTAGTGGACAAATGTCCCGAATTTGTCTGCTCGATTTTACGTGAACTCTATAACCCCCGAATTTCTATCCATAAGCTACCTTTCATATTTGCAGGATTAACCGTAACCTGTTTACGGTATGTTCCTGTCGGCCGACATTTTTTTTCTTTACGTTCCGTATACTTTTTCACCACAGAATATTTTCCCATGAAACACGAAGCCGAAATCCATTGCTCTCAGAAGCCATTAGCGACTGACGTCCTAACCGCAGTTTCGCACTGGACATAACCTCGAAATTCAATATTTTTTTTGTTACCTTTACTCTCTTTATTCTCTTATACCCATCCTTCTCCTTCGAACTATACTTGCCGGTCGGATAGTGGAAATATTGTATACCGATCATCAGCTAATTTAATCTGAGAAGAGATGATAAGTCGTTTTGGTATCTTCCAAGAAATTTGTCGTCATTTTGGTTATCTCCTTTTTTTTGTTATCGAATAAATTAGCCACAGACAGAAAACTGGTCCTGAATGACTGTTCGGTCGAGATTAGTATGCCGACTTCGAGATTAGCGACACAATCGTTAACGAATCGATCACACTAGCATTTAAAGAAACTGAATGAAACCTGATCTAGGAAATCAATCAGATTCGATGCTGGTATGTATAAATATAGATTTTATGGTTTGTTTTCTTCGTACGCGCACGGAAGCTGACCAGCCATGTTAATGATGCTAGGTATTGGCTGCCCGGTACCACACTGCCTATAGAATCTAATGACGGCTGGATCATCAAAGTCAGGCCAGGAGTAAAGATACAAGATTGTATATTCTAGATTGCCTTTAGGTGCTGGACCTTCCGCCGAAACTACAGTCTATATGATGGCTAATGTATGCTCGGGACTTTATGGACGACCTCGTGCCACCGGGATGCTGGACCATTTTTGCCTCCAGGTTTATCTTAGCGTCACGTGAGAGATAGGTGTAGATTTTTTAAATTTGTCTCATCGACAGGTAGGAGCATATAGAACGCGAGTGCGGTCAGATTTCTTTTTTTTAATTTTGCGGTCATATTCGCCGTTGCTAGGCAAGAAAGAATCGAAAGCCGTTAACGGTTTATCTTGAAAATTGGAGATAATTTTTTTTCGGAGTCAGAATACGGGTGTCCACATTTTTATGACGAACTATATACACAAAATGATTGAACTACAAGACACGAGCTAGTTTATGTCGTTTCAAGCGGTTCCTTAATGAGGTTCTGTTAATTATTATCTGGTGAAAGACTTCGGAGATCTCCAACAGGTTTCGATCGATCGTACCCACCTCTGAGAATCTCGCGTGACAAAAAGCCTCCCAGGAACGTCGAGAAAATATTTAATCAGCCATCCTGCTTGGGGTTTCGAACCCCCCTTGGATACTGACTCTTGCCAGGGGTTATCTTGGGACCGATATAATTCTTGACAGAAGGTTTCCTATGGGGTTGCAGGGTGAACTTGAGAGTACGATAAGATGACCAGCTGGATTTTTCTTAGTCGTGAGCAATATGGCGGTTTTAATAAGTCCTTTTATTTTGAAGATAATTATTTTCTTAATCATATTTTTTTCACGTTCGTGGATGATCCACCTATCTTAAAGAAAATGCTTTCATTTGTTACAGGCTAGTCGCACACTCGCACCCTGGGAACACCTGCTGCCCTGCCCAAGGTGCTCCTTCCCCTGCCACGTCGATGAGGAGAAGAACGTAGGAACCTGTTCCAGGCAGGGATGCTCCATGGAGTTCTGCACCTCTTGCTCGTCGAGACCTCATACCGGTCCCTGCAAAACACCTCTTCTTGCTACACCAACGAAACGCAACAAGAGGCTGACCGTCGGCTCGAGGCAAAGCAAACGAAACCTGAGACGGCTTTAACGTCGACCTGACGGATCCACCCTGAACGTCGTGGAGTCTAGTCTCTTCGAGAAGGAAATCATCATCCAACGACTCCTATCAACGTGCATTCTACTTTGTCCGACATCTTCAAGCAGACCTGCTCTTGTCAGCTGATCAGTCACATGCGATAAAGGCTATAGGAAAAATAGTTTTAAAATCTGTATACGTATCCTCGTTGGATTTCACTGTAACAATCTGCGAGTTCAGTGAAACGTGATCGGTGTATTATTAGAGTTCGATTAATACGTGAGTCTTGAGAAATGTATCAATTCAAAAACTGAACGTTTATCAACTACTTGTATTAATCGTAGTCTTGGACGAATCGTTATTCCTTATCAAATAAGTCCTCCGATTCTCCTAATTTTGAATATTTTTAAAAAATACTCTTCTTGTTACATTCAGTCATTCTAACTGTCGGAACTATCAGTAAGAATTGTCGAGGAATTATGCACGCTTCGGGACTCGCAGAACCGTAGAGTGGAGGTGGTGAAGTAGGAGGAACTCTTGGTAGGAGGAGTGTAAACTGACTCCACGGCCTCGAGAGACGAAAACGAGTGCCTAAGTCTCGTCTGGACGGCTTTTTGCGTCATTTTGGATCCGTTGGCTTGCAAGCCTCTCGCAGTCCTCAATCTCCTTATAGCGATATTCCCATTCGCGTGTAAAAGAAGAAGAAGAAGCAAGAATGGGTTTTGCGTCATTCCCTGATACCCATTCTCGTTTAGTATCGTGCGCGAATCTCAACAACCAGAGGATGATTCTCGTAGCGTGCTTTCGTTGCGTTTTGACAATCATTAATCGGGAAACAAAAAGATATTCATTTTATACTCCTAGTCGTTTAAGGAGAATGTCCTCTGCTTTTCTTTGTGTCAACTGTTTAAGTATTATTTTCGAGGTGGAGGACGGAGAAACGTCGTTGAATAAAAATAAAGAAACTAGAAAGAGCTTCGTTAAGACATTTAAATTTTGAAACGCTCGAGCAATGCCAAAATTAATATGGACCGTAGGTTGTCACCAGTTGGTCGCGCTATTACGCTCCTTTTCTTTTTAAGTTTTAAATAAGTTTTAAATAAGTTTGTTTTCCGTAAGGGATACGTCGGATACAAGGAGGAAATTTCGTGCCATTTTTAGTCTTCGCCATAATGTTTGCCATATTTTTTTTTGTTTATTTGTGTTTTCTCGTTTACACTTACGTAACGCCTGTATTGCGGACGCAACTGGAAAAATTCTCAATGTCCTTTTTTTTAACGCTTTTATAACCTTCGTGTTTCCGGGCTCTCCTTTCCCTGGTCCGTAGCCCAATTTCTGTCATTCTTTTTCATTAAACCTTTTCGTACCTTTATTATCCTCGTATCTTCCTTTGTCTCTTTTATAACTTACGTACCCGACAATTTTTAACTGTCAGACACTAAAAATTTCCACACCTTGTTCATCTGTCCACCTGTAACTCTGCTACTAGAATTAGAAATCTATGTAAACTTTATGTGTGTTTCAAAAAAGACTGCATGTAAATATCTCGAGCGCATAGTAATATATATACATATATATTCGTTGCCACTTTCGAGATTCCTTATCGAAGTCCACACTCTTATCGAATGTATTCGCTGGTAGTAAATTCGTACTTTTCACTATGGTGTTGAGAATTAATAATTCGTATTATTGTACATATATGAGTAGCGTAGGGAGAAGTTATCGTGCGGGCTGGACGTCGATTTGGAATTTTGAGTTTGGAATTGTAAAAAGGAAACAAAATAATGGAAAAATGAAACGTTTATACACGAAGGCTCTCTAAGCATAGATCCCAAATATTTCCTCGAAATGCCGTCGCGCGAAAGTTCAAACCGGTGCCGAGTAGTTTCACTATTTCACAGGCAAATCTTAAAGTATTTCTAAAGCTACTTAAAATTCGATCTAATTAATAGGAAGGAAAAAAAAAAGACTTATCCGATCTCGTTCAAGGCGTTATTCGTTTTTTTTTTATCAACTCTACCGGAACGTGCGAATTGCAGCTGCGGCATTTCTGTGATACGAATTTCTATCATTCCAGTGTACGTAAAGTTTTTAACAAGTTTAGACAGCGTGTTACGATCAAAGATTACTTAATCAAAAAAAAAAAAAAAGGAATTACTTTGTACATATAAGTAACGTGTAACAAGCCGAAACATTTTGGATCTTATATTATAAGTACACGAAGATACTTGTCCTTTGGAAAGAATGGTACTCAAAAATTTGTCTGAGAAAAAATTGAAGGCAGACTTTCTCTCAAGGCTATCCCCTCCCTATACTTCTATCGACTTTCCACAATTATCCCCAAAAATAAATCGTTCACCCGAGCATCCTCAAAATTGTTCAATCGTATGTTAAGCGTGCTAAGCCATATTTTTTTACTTAATTCTCAAAATTAGAACGTAAGGAAAGTTTTATACATACCTAAGCAGTTAGTTTTTAATCTAGGATTTCTAATACGAGCCCGAGATTTGAATTGTCCAATCGACAAAAGATAAAACCCTGCGCGAATGTATGATAAGAGAGTAGATAATGAAAACAAGTATGAAAGTAATAGCGAACCGAGTGCCTTATAAGATTTAGTTTTATATATTTAAGGCCAGCAATTAGGAATAAACGTACATATACGCACATACACATCTATATATACATATATATTAATAAAATGAAACCAGTTTCCGATAGAAAGAATCCCAGGCTTATAATAATTAACTATCGTCAAGAAACCCGTTTCTATCAGAGAAATGGGATACTGTACGGTGCAAGCCGTCACTCAGTTTGTGAAAACCGTTCGCGGAACCTGCTGGCTAAGGTTCTTCATAATGTATTTGATTATTCGACCGATTTGTTGCTCAAACCGATTATAACGTATGGCGACCTTCGTATAAGTACGCCATTGCCAAACGCAAAAATGGGTCATTCATTAGATTCAGTATCACTATTTCATTATTATACTCGTATCTGTCATCCTAATAGACGGCGTTATGGTGAGAGCAAAATCTATGAGAAACAGTTATATTTTATATTTATTCTTATAATTTCTTCAAATATAAATCTCATAATATCTTATTGCTCGTTTCTTGGACGTTAGGTCTCTGTATTAAGCAACATAAATATTATGAGACGCAATCCTCGTGGGATTATCATGGGAATTAATCCCAAATACATTATAAGAGAATCGAGGAATTTTTGTAAAAACTCCTTGTAACTAGAATGACAAATTTGTCGATGTTTTTCATTCTTGTGTAATGTCGTTTAGTATGCACCGGTTTAGTAGTTACTATTTGAGACGAACGTGACAAATACGAGTAAGCTAAAAATTCTTATAACGTATTAAATAGTAGTCTGAAAATTACGGCTTTCACATCCTCTCACTAATATTCTGTTTTGCGTGTATCCATATCCGCATGTCCACGTGTCCCACATGGTCCAATTGAAATCTCAAGTTTCTTCCCTGTCTTCATATTAAAGTAAATGAACCCTATGTAGACCTTAATACTCAGGACACTTTGGCAGGAACTCGATGCGTTTCTAGGCTAAGCTACTCTTAAATTTCTTTTAGTATTGATGAAAAAAAGGTGATACCAAATAAAAATGCATCGTTAATGCAATAAGTTAATGAAGAAAAAACAATCATAATATTTGTGTGTGTATGTGTGTGTGTTTGACTCCCTATTCTTTCACTTTTCTCCTACTCGTTACTATTCTTTTATTTCCTTCTTCTCTTTCTTACATTCTGTCAGACCTTCATTCACACGTAACGCATACAGTTTTACTCTAAGAATATTAAGAGGTCGCGTTTCTTGCTCCTTGCAAGAGACTATTGAAAATGCTCAATGCTCTGCGTACTATTTAAGGAACGAATCTTCATTTTTGTTTTGCGTACGCGCGTCCTGAGGGTATTAATGGCAGATCCCTCTTTCATTCGGACGGGACCGAAATACTTTTGTACTTTAATGGATAGATATTGTCTCGTGAGAATGTCAAATGTGTCTGCATTCTCCTAATCAAACACATTTGTAAACCCTCTCAGGGTGCGTTCCTGTATTATCATTTTAAATATAAAACTTTTATAGAATCCATATCGCATGAATTATTAATACATCCTATGTCAATGCCAATGCTGATATCTATAATTGTGATAGATATTTATGTAGCTTCCTATACAGAACTGTGGCATCCATTCATTCAAGACGTCGCTTAGCAACCGGTAATAATTAACTGGCATGAATTCCGGATATCCTGCTTTCGATAAGCTCTTATATGTAGATAACTTAAAGGTTTGCGAAACGCGTGCGGTTTAGAGCTAATGATCGGCTGACTTGCAAATGTATATCTTATTGGGTATTTTATTGAATTGTAATTCGAAATTGACATGAGTAAGCTAAGGAGAAAAAATGTTACTAACGGGAGTTCGTAACTGGTTTGTAGGAATGATATATGGAATTTTATTTTTGAGATATTTGAGTTTGCAAATGAATTTGAAAGGGTGAATTGTATTACGAATTCTTAATTGTTTAATGACATTTTCAAATAATTTACATTAATTATGTACAGATATAATTGTGTTGATTAAACCATTAGGAATTTCCAGAATAGTCTGATGGCTATTGCAAAGAATATTGTTAAAATTGCAGCAATTCTGTATTTTGATGGTTGCATTTCTATTGGCACACCAGAAACTATACCCTGAGGTAAGGATTGTCGTAGTGCTGGGGAAATACCTTCCCCAAGTGGTTCGCCCTTCATTGAATGTTTCGTGGCAGTGGTGATCCTTACGTCAACCATCTTGCCCATGTAGGCCGTCTTCATAGGCACCAGGACTTGTTCATAAAATTTATTATGTGCCACGTAGTGCTGCTTGTCGTGAGAAATCTCCGTGACGAGGACCTTCTGCAGTTGGCCAATCTTGTGCCCGTATGGCTCATAAGACTGGAAAAAATCTGACAGTCTCTTGGTGCGCTTCTTCACGTCCTGTGCAGGTAACTTCGGCATTCTGGCAGCAGGAGTACCTGGCCGCGGGAAGAATTGATTGATGAATAAACTTGGGAATTTGTATTTACAGCATAGATCCATGGTGTCCTGGAAATCTGCATCAGTTTCTGTTGGAAAGCCGCATATGATATCTGTGGCTATTGTGAGACCAGGAACACGTTTCTGTAAGTAGTCCACTACCTTCTCGAAATCAGCACGCGTATATTCGCGCTTCATATCCGCTAGTACCTGATCACTTCCTGATTGAACTGGTACGTGTAGAAAACTGTAGACTCTTGGATGAGCCAAAATCTTGCTCATTTCTTCGAGATGCTCCAAGATATAGGGAGGATTAGTCATTCCTATTCGCATCATGCAACCTTTGGGTATAACGTCCACTAGCTTCCATAATAATTCTGGTAAACTGGTGCCTATGTCGCGGCCATAAGTTCCTGTATCCTCGGATGTTAACCAGAGCTCACAGACACCTTCTTCAAAGGCTTGCTTAGCGCGTTCTACTATTTCTTCTGGGGGATAGCTACCTAATTCACCTCTCGCATGTTTTGTTTTGCAATAGGTACACTGATTGAGGCAGCCGGTATTTATTGCTATTATTTCTATGAGAGGGTTTCGTCGAACTTTTGGTAAAGCCAAGGAAGCACCTCCTATCTTTTTACCAGCTTCTTTCTTTTGTGACATGAATTTGACTGTATTACCCTTGAGTGTCTCTTCTACGACTTCTACTACACGGTCTATCTGTTGTACACCTATCATACTCAGTCCTTGAAGAAATCCTGATTTTGGAGCACCTTGTGGTACACAGCTGAAAATAAAAAAAAATTGGATAGTCATTCGTAACATTCTATAGTACATATTAACATTACTCGTACCCAGCAACAACCACATGTTTTCCCAATTTCTTGCCATACTCTATCTCATTCCTGAAGTGATCCTCAGCAGGATTCTTGACAGTACAAGAATTCAGAAGCCATAGATCTGCCTTCTGTTTGTCATTGCTTAGATTGTATCCATACGCAGCAAGCTGGCCAGCCATGTATTCGCTGTCGGAACTGTTGTGAGTACAACCCCAAGTTTTGACATATATTGTCTGTGTTCCTGGTATAATACTGGACATGATGGGTGCTTCAGGAACATCCTGTTCCTCTTTTTTACGTTTAGCACGTACTGTGATATTCTTTCGAGTACTGTATCTTTCCTTCGGTGTGATGTCTTGAGACGATATTAAATCTTCTATATCGTCAATTATATCCCCACATGGTGGTTGTAGTATTATTCCGTTCATTACTATATTTCTAAATCTAAGAAACTATATATCCTCAACACGGTCAAACTCCTATACAAAGACTTTGTGCCTCTGTATACTTTATTTATACGTATATAGAAGTAAATTATATTGCTAAAATTCAACTACACAAAACCTATGTCAATCTTTCAGACATATTGCAGTTAAGACCTATAATTAATTCGTAGAACCAATTCCTAAGATTTTGAGGTTAAGAAATATGCCTACAGTTAAAACTTAGACAAGCCACATGATAGGCTTAAATTTAAAGCGACGACCATGTTTTTTAGTACGTTAATATTCTGTGTGGTGGCACCATGCGCTGGGTACTGATGAGCACAGCTATTATAAAAAGGTTCGAAATCTTTGAAATATAAATCAGTTCACAAGAAGCTATCGATTCCCAAATATTCAAGGAGTGTGAATAAAAAAATACGAGATAACGGAACTCAATGAATAGTAGCTTGTATCTTTAATTCTGGGACACACAGAAATTTGTACAGGTCATTTCCTTCGTTATCTAATCTTGGCTAACCGGAAATGCATGCAGGGGATTAAAAAATAAAAACCTTTATGTTAAACATATAAAATGTCTTTAATACTTATTAATTATATCTGCTAAAACACAATGATCTGTGTATAAATAAATATCGTTTACATTTATATATACAGTCAAGTGGCCGACTCGTGTTCCATTATCTTTTTTCAATTAAATTCAACTTTTGAACATACTACTACCATCCACCTCTTGGCCCTTAAGAAAAAAAATGTACTCAAACAATATCCCATATGTCGTGTCCATTTTGAATTCTTTATGGAGCACGAGTCGGGCTAGAATCTTTAATCTAATTAAAAACGCGCCCCAGGCGATCGCAAAATCTTGCATAACATATATATATATATATGTTAATAATTTCTCTATAAATTGTACCTCTTCTTTTTTTCTCACAAAAGAGTCGAATTGACTCAAGCACATTGAATGTGAGTTATAAGGGAGGATATTAGGGCTATATTTCGAAACTGGATCGTGGTTACGGTTACAAAATTGTAGCCAATTATATTGACCGATTTGCGTATTTCACAAAAATTAGACTATATGATTAGCAGAAATTTTGTAACAGTAACCACGATCCAGTTTCGGAATATAGCCTAGATTTGATCATTAAATTTTAATAAAAGAATCGCTAACAACCGAAACAACAAAAACACAAAGAGAAATTTCTCTTGTTATAACAAGACATTCGATTCAATTATCCACTCCATTTCTGTCGATAGTTTTTATCCTAATGTCATGCATCCTTCAGAAAAATCAAGAACACAAGTAATGTCGTCCTGCCATCTTTAACACGCATCATCATCGCACATCGTTCTTTAGTATCTTTAACATCATCGTGACGGAATCTTTGTAAGTCAGAATTTTGCTATACCTATTTGTATCTCCTTCGAGTCACTGTGCATAAAGAAAAACTTAATTTCAATTTTTTATTGAAACAGTCGTTAATTACACTATTGGAACTCTTGATTACGTGCTCATTATGTTATGCAAGAACGGAATGATCTTTATATTTCTTACTGATTCGAATAAAGAAAGGGAGAAGTTTTGATTCACCAATGACTTTAATAAAATACGCAAGAAATATTTATGATCAATAATGAATGCACAGTTCAATGTACTTGGTGATACTCGAAGGAGGTACTTGCGTAATAATTATATGCATCAAACGGAGAGATCATAGGATACTTGATTCCATAATAGCGGAATATGAGTGTGGGATGACTCCGTAAAATCATCACAATAGTTGAGTATCTTCGTTATTGATATTTCTCTAGGTTAACCCAGACCCAAGACGTATTTGGGTAGATTGTAGGCAAATCTTGGTATGGCCATCACCACTGACATCCTGAGAATAGTAAAAAGAATAGTTAAATATTATTAACGTTTGTTTGCAGAAGGACCCTGATTTGATTATGCAATAATTTTTTCTGATGAAGTTAGTTCCATAATCCTTGAATTGCCAAATGATTGCTAAATCATTATGCCAGCCAAGCATTTAGTACTGAGTACTGTTTTATGATGCGTAATCCCAGTGGGCTTGGCCATTGGGATTACACTTGGAATTTTAATAGAAGCTCTCACTCACATTGAGAACCGTGAACATGTCATGAATGATCAGCTGTTGATTTATTTAAAATTTACATAGGAGAGAATATTGCCATTATTTGTAAATGATTGGTGACTCTTGATGAAAAAAACTATGATAAGCTGATCCTTATCTTTTTGGGTATATTTACAGGGTAGAATTAAATATTTCAATTATATTTTTTACTTACTATTACCATTAGATGTAGAAACAGTTGAATCCAATCACCATGATTAACTTCAATTCCATTGAACAGTGTAAACAATAGAAAATGAGGCCTTAGTGATATCATATGTACAGAAATTGCTGTGGCAAATGTCTAAAATACGATTATTACAGCAAAAAATACCTTGAACCATATTGTGAATAATATTTTTACCATAACCGTGTTATACCATTATTAATATAGTAGCCACTTAAAACAGTTGTGTAGTGCTGAAATATAATTAAGCGTTATTATTTATATACAGCATATATAATTATACTAGCATATCTTTTCACTAACAGTGTGATAATATTTTATTAGAAATATAAATATATCTCTGTACACAGTTTGAACTCATACTTTAATCTATGCTAAAACTGTAGACTGAACTAAAACTGATTAATTAATTAGAAAAGATATTGGCTTTTATGTCTGAAGAAACTATTATGGTGCAAGATGTTTAGCAAAGAAACTTTAGAAACGCATGAATGAGAAGTCACAGACGTAGCGTTACTCAAAATTTTACTGTACTGAGGGGATCTTTTTACGTCACATGTTACATCGTATTATATTGCTTAACCTTCCAGTGACGGAGCTTGGTCTGACAGATATGATAGACGTACATTTCTCACAGCAAGAAAAAAGACACTACCCCTGGAAGATCAATGCTTTATTACACGTAGAAAAGTTTCACTAATTATATGAAAACAATGCGTAATTAATATCCAAGGAATGAAAAATCTAGCAGTAAAATGAAATTTTCCTTATAATACTTTTACATAAATGTATATATATATATATATTTAAATTTTCTCTAGTACAGTATATAACAAATGTAATTATTTAAAAAACACAGCCATCAGTTATCTGCTTAGCAAGAAGTTATACCCAGACAATACAACAGTGCTATAGACATCTATGGAATGAATATTACGCATTGGATATTCTGTAGAAATCTATGGAACTTTGTTCAATCTGAGTAATTAATATCTATACCATAGGCTAAAACAATTATTGTATATAAGCGTATGGTTATTACTCGTATCAGACTTTTTCTGGCGTGCTTATTACTGGGCGTACTGTAATGTTAATTTTAGAGTATAATTGTTATAAAATTATTTTACTAAGACTACTTAAAAAATTAATAGCAGGAGGTGAGTAAGCATAAAGGTACTTGTGTAGTGCATTAGAATTTTGCAGTTACGTGTCGACGTTGTTAGTCTCAATGTCACCGTTATGTAAAGGCCTATACCACCAATTTGGTACGTACGATAATGCAAGTCCGTTGTAAATCCAAGCTCGCCAACCCGTTCGTGTTTCTCCATCTATTCTTGATTCTAAACTTTGACAAAGAGCTTTCCTGTCGTGGCTTCTTCCACTGCGTAGGTCGCACAGTAGTCGTTTCCGGCATTCGTCATTGCAGTTTGGCCTCACTGGAGAATTCTTATTGTAATGTCTAAAAGTGAATATAGAATTGAACGTAGAGCCGTATAACTTAAGAAAATTAAAGTGTCGAATATTAATTACTTGTAGTAAAGGTCGAATAACGAAGGCTCATTAGTCATTTTGTCTATCAAGGAATCCCAGTCTCTTGGAAGCAGCGATGTCATTTGATAAGCTTGACGTGCACTGTACATTTTGTGCCATATTGGATAATCATAAAGATTTGCCTCTTTTAGATTCATTACCCAACTCTCGTGATCCACAACCATCTGAAATAGTGATGATGATTTAAGCATTATTCAATTATAATAGGGATGTTTTTCCTTATTCTCGTTCACTCACCCTGGTGGTTTTAGGATGATCACCATCTACATAGTATATTCGATAGCCAGGATTGAGATCATAATATGGTGACACAGAAGGTCCAACGTAAGCTATACTAAGTGCTCTACCAAGATCTGTAGTGTCGTAGAACAATTGAAATTCATCATAATGTGTATGTCCAAAGAATTGAGCAGCGATGGTGGACTCGTATCGATTAATAATATGGTAATAATTCCTGGACCATACTTTTAGACAATCAGAATGTCCTGGCGGTATGTGACCAATTATATGAACCTTTTCTCCGTTTATTTCAGCACCCTGGAGCTCATAAACGAGCCACTGTAGTTCACTCACAGGATCGGTACTATTGATTAGGAGCCACCAGTTCTTATTGTTACAGTAATTCATATTGACTGATAATATCCTAAATCCTGGTCGAACGAGAACAGAGTAGAATGCACCTCTGCGTACAGTATGTGAAACACCAGCAGGTAGCCATCGTCTCCATTGTTTGTCAAGTTCAGTATAAAGCCAGGAAATTTTATTGTCGTCAGGAACGAATGATGGTGGAAAACTACCAAGAGGAATATTAAATAAAACTTTCTATTCATAAGTCTGTCTTAGCATAATATGAACATTTACCTATTGACCGGTGCACTCTCATGATTACCAAGTGCTGGGAATATTGGAATACCTGGGAAGGTTTCTACCATTTGCTGCACAGTTTCACGAAGAATTTTCAAATTCTCTTCTCGAGTTTGATTCCAGACATCATGTGGTGGAAGATCACCGGTCCATAAAATATAATCGATATCCTAAAAATCAATATAAATACACATTAGCAGAATAATTGTTTACAGAGCTGAATGTTCTTGAATTACATATTAATGAAGCCAGAATATCCTACATATTTTAAATATAGAAATGTATTCACCGTGTGAGTATCAGCAATATGTTTCAACATATGATCCACAGTTCTCTTAGGTGTGTCACATTTTCTATAATCACCCCATCTACCTGCAGCAGCAGATGGAATCAATGGTGCACCATTTGTTAAACGACAACACAATGGTTCGTTGCATTCAGCATTAGCACCTTCCTGATAATAAGGATCATAATGTGTATCTGATATATGAAGGACTTTGAATGTCGGTGCACCTTCTTTAGGTGGGATAGGTGGTTGAATTGGTGGTTTATTAACAGGTGGAAAAGCAACCTCCCACTCATGCTGAGGATTATATGCATCGTCACAAGCATCACCTATGACAAAACTACATATCTGTGATGGACCCATGTTGATTTGTTTTAAAACATATATCACTTCACCCTGAAAGAGGAAGATTAAGAATATAATTAACTGGTTATCATAGATACTAAAAAAATAACTAATACCATAATCTTAATTATAGTATAAGAAAAAAGAAAAAATATAGCTAAGGCATAAGATCTCTAATTACAGTGACTGTATTGTTGAATTATTTAGTATGACGGCTTGCCTGCCTGTTTAAGTACTACTAAATAAATAAATAATTAATAAATAAAATAATTAATGAATGACTATTAACTTACACCAAAGAGTAAGGTGACACCCTGACATACTCTTGGACTTTGTATTTTCAGAGAAACACAAAATTGATATATACTAATCATAATATCGTCTTCACTTTTGCCAATTTTTATGTAGTGTTGAAGAAGACCAGCACCAACTTTACAAGCTGTGCAAGAAACCTTTGACATGACAGATGTTTCAACCTCCATCATAACCTGCCTAAGGTCAAGTAACCTTAGAGCTTTATCCACGAATCCAGAAAGTTGACCACTCGATTGAGACGATTCCATGTCCCACAGCATCCGTGAATAATTCATCTGAAGTGACAAGTGTAAATAATGAGTACTTTCTATTTCCTCCCCCTCTCCTTCTCTCTTCGCTAATACTTTCGTTAAAAGACAGCATCTTAACGCTGATCAATTAGCTCATCGATTAAAAAGCAGATAAAATTATTCTCAAGCGTAGAAGTGAGTAGGCAGCATGAAACGTTGTGCGTTGCACTCGCGACGATGACCAATGGTGAAAGTATTTTGGTACTGAAAGTGAGAGCGGAGACATCGTGGGTGATGGCAGAGAGCATAAAGGAAAAGAAGAACGGAAGGAATAAAGAAAGGAAGTAAGCTAAGCAAATAAGGAGCTCACTAGTAACAGTGAGTTAATCAGACAATATTAAGTACAATGTGAAAGTTAATCTACAATTTTAAATGGCTCATACCAAATGAAATAGTCAAATGAAAAACTAATATCTATGAGCTGTTTACTTATGATCCTTGATCGCTTGTGAAAGTCCTATTACTAAGTATGAATTAATTACACGTATAATATCTAAGGATGATCAATCTTACCCTGACCAGTTCTTCCGGACTGGTACCATTGATGACTACGTCAACGGTTGGTGGTAGATCACGTAGTTTTCCATTACCCAAAAGTAATGGCATACCAGTCCGATCAATAATCCTATCCTTAGCTTGCATCCATACATCAGCAAGCTGTGTCCAATTTGTGCTTGCAATTTCCGCCTCTCGTTTGACACGACCGCGAAGTGGACTTCCTGCATTAGATAAGAATGAAGTTTGCCGCTACATATCCATTCCGGAACTACCGGTAACTTATCGACTCTAATTCAATAAGAAGAAGGTTCACAAACCAAAGGCCGTCCAGTTGGTAGCGGCAAGATAAAATAGAAACAGCCCGCTTATGGATATCCATCTTTGATGTGGCATACTACTTAGCACTCTTTGGTATATATTGGTTACCTGAAATACAATAACAGTGAGTATTCGAAATCATAACACTACAACGTTTCGTGGCATTAATACATGAAAAAAAAACTCTCGCCAAGCGTATAAACGTGTCACTGTTACAAAAAGGCACTTTAAATTTTAGGCAGGGTCTGCAGAGTAGCCATTGATATACTGTTACGTTTATGTGGGTCAGCACAGAGTATTTCGGTCGGCTTTTACAGACCTTTAAGTATTAATCGTTACCTTATACTGCCTATAGAAACCTTCATACTGCCGAATGAACCACATGTAAAAATGCTCATCACGACAGACAGAGTCTATTCTAATTTTGGTTATTATCTAATCTTCATACTACGTTAAGTTATATATTACAAAGATACTCGCTATGCATGTCTATCTTTATTTCAATAATCTCTCATTACATGCGATATACGAAGTGCGTCCAAACAATCGTCAGATATTCGTAACTCGAAAAGTAGATAATAAAAGTAGTGTAGGACGTTAAGTAAAACACTATAGCATAAATAACGTGCAAGTATCACCGTTATTTGACCCACCAAGCGATCCAAACTCGACATCTCACTGACAATGAGTTAACGTACGATATTCCCGGTGCACAGGTGTTGCCAGTACTCATGGTATTCAAATGGATCTTACAAATTATTTCGTTTGATACAATCGACGACGATTAATAACACGTGACAAGTATACAATAATCAGTAGCAAGGACAAGAGCAGTTATTAGAAAACGTATAGTCAGACAATTCAATCTTTGTTTTATATATTGACATACAAGAACAAAAGCGGTAACGGAAATTGTGATAGAGACCACAAGGAATGTGTTGACGTTTCATTGTCAAGGAATCAGCCAATTGGTTGGCACACATTCCTCATGCTCATTCCATGGGGGGTGGTGCGAATTGCGTGACGTCCTACATTCTTTTTCAAGACACATTCGCTGCTATCGCTACAAGAGTCCGCCTGTTCCGGGATCACTGAGAATTTCGTCCGACGTACAAGCTCGAGATATCCTTTCGCTGATGTCATTACTACCGTTCCCGGTCCACTTTCCTCATTTATGTATATGCACAGAGTCTCGTTCAACGTCCTATATGTTATTATGCTACTTTTGCATGGTCCTGGCGAAGTGCAGTGTATTACATCGCATTTGTAATAATAGAATTCAATTGTTTTGGTTCGCTATCTTATAACAAATGTGATTACGAATGCATTGATAAGATAAGAATTGAAATGAGCCTATCGAATAATACTCTGTGCTTGGTGCTAGGATCCTTAGTCACTGCTGGGGACAGATCGTTCCACTCACAATGCCTACTGCTTCGATATCTCTTCTGACTTCGTGAACTTTGAACTGTCAAGAGCACAAATCTTTGTTTGGCCGAAACAATTATTTTATTAAAAGAAACTAGCGATAATACGATACCGTGTCCGTTGGTTTATCACTTTGCCTCTTCCACTTGTACTAATTTGCATCACAAACTGTTTGTAAACATTAGTAGCTGCGATGGGCTGTATTTATTTTTGCGAAACGCTATTGCGCAAAGTGTCGCAATCCTTAAATGTACGTATATCGTGACCTAGAATGTACACAACATTTCTATGACTCTTAAGTCCTGCTGGTATTGAAGTTAGGTTATGTTTGCCACGTAAAACTTCATTATAAGGGTGACTACTAAGGCGACTAAGGAATGTTGACGATTATGTACAGCGACACGACATATCGTATCCAATGATAAATTTTCACATTGCAGAATATAACGGCTGTAAACCTTGGAGCAGGAAGGTATGGAACGTATAAATCAATATAGGAAAGCAAAATAATAAATCATTAACGATCATTTTCACAGTCGAGAAATTGCGTTCACTTTGTAGAACAAGACACGCTTTTCACCTTGTGCGTTGTGCAGCTACGACGCGTGCTCGCTGTCCGTACAGAAGCGTTACAATATATTTCCTGCACTCGTGGTTGCCATTACCGACGGCGAGCCTTTCTTTCCTACGGGAGAAATTGCGGCTCGATTGGAATAGACAGAAAAAGGATGATCGCCGCGTATAGCGATTAGATCTAGGAGTCATGAGATTTTACGTGCCTAGCAGCAGCTACGCGAGAAATCATTAACGCGTATAAGAGAACAATCTTATTTTATTAGGGAAGCAAGAAGAAAGAAAAGTTCGTCAATCGTTCTTACCGCTAGCCTGTATGAATGATTTCCTTGAAACTTCGGGCAAGATAATACGTATTGTTTGCACCTATTTAAATATACTGGGCAATTTTTTTATCGTTCTTTTTAATGTCTTCCTAACCGTCATTCTCAAAGACGACTTTATGCTCGTGACCAATGACGCGGCTGAAATATTAATACAACGTATACATGACTAAATTCGCCATTAAAGGACTCTTCGTTAAAATTCACAAGATGGCCGACTATCTCAAATCTTTTGTATATATACAAACCATAGGCACTGCTTTGTCATAGTGTTTTTTTTGTTCTTACAAGAACAGTACAAAATGTATCACATTTAATTACGGCTACGTACTGCTGCACGTGGGTTGTTTGTGATTTATTTATATCTTTCCTCCTTTCATAGTCATTTCTGAACTGACGTCCAATCTACGTAATTACACATATTTGATAAAATGTTTTTAAATTCTCATGACATATATCTTATAGCACGGGAGATAGTATACGTGTATAGTACGTGACGTCACGTTTTCTCCCGGATACTATAACCGAAAGTGTAATTAGTAATTTATGAATGAGATGACTACGACGAGACATCAGATCCTTTATCTTAATAAGAAATTGCAAACACGCCTAGATCCCCTTTCAATATTTTCTTATGATTCCTTTTCAGGGTAAAAAATCTCATCAACAAAAATTACGGAACGAATTTCACATCCGTATGAGTGTACATCAAATTCCGATATAGGTATACCTGTGCTATTGTTCCTATACACAAAGTATATACCAGGTTATTCAGTTCAGATGTACCGCCTGAAGTTGGCGCACCAAGTTTGATACTTATGACGAAACTATATTCAGGTGGTACATTTAGGCTGAATAACTGGGTATATTGCAGAAAATCTTGATCGACCACGAAATTTTATCAACCCTTTTTAAGCGTTCCTTAAAAACACGTTTTATGCCTTTGTGCCGTGTATTCTCGTTCGACCATGACTCACGCAGTATCATTGGCTGGACTGCAGGTTATATGTATCTCGCGCGAGAGGAGAACGAACTGACTTGGAAAATAAAGTTAAAAAATGGCGGGACTCTTGGAATATAACCACAAGATATTTCACGCAAGCAAATTACCAATGCCACGCACGTTTCAAAGGAATTGTAATACTCTGCTTTAAAGTGCACGTCCATGTAAAAAAATATATCCACTTTTTTCCTGAATTTCGATAAGGATTTTTATAGGACTTGATTAAAAAAAATAATAAAGACAAGATGCTACGAGCAATTGTTATAAGGAAACGTAGAGTACCCATAATTTAAATATTTTTATCTTTTATTACTTTTGCCGAATATATTTTTTTTTATTGTCTCGTCGATTCGTCAGCTTCCTTCATTATCGACCAACATTTCGCTCTGTACGTAATACACGTATACGATCGTTGTCAGTGACATTTTGTTGTCCGATTAAAATATCACTACGACCGAGTTATTACCCAGGCATTGTTTCTTTCGTTTTCTTTTTTCAACTTACTTTCGGTCTCCGGAAAAAGAGAATCACTCTGCGCTTAGCGTCGCGAGACTAACGAGCGTCTTAATAAAGCTACTGGTAGAACGTTGTACCGATTTTCAATTTTTACGAAAGAAAAGCGAACAATTTTCTTACCTCGAATCTTACAACAGGTGCAGCCGCACGTGACACGTACAAGATACGTTATTCGATTAATCAGATTTTGTATTAATTTCTTCAGATCTTCACTGTACACTGTTATCAATACGGCAAAAGTCCTATATAAAGAATCACCTAAAGCCCAGGTAACAATACTGGACAACAAATGACAATAGAGTAAAAAATTATATGCAGCGTACAGGTGCAGTCTTTGTATAGAATAAATTAGAACGTGGATCAGTTCCTGTGTTTACGCAGCACGTCAACCCACTTGGCACAAAGAGCAGCGAGCGACGTCAATGTCAATTTCCATATATCGATGTACGTAAGTGAAAATAATTTCGAGTATCGACATTTACTAGAAAAATTATAAATCACCAAAGGTTACACGTCGAGTGCTTAGAAAACTTCGTCAATCACAAAATTCATTAGAGCAAATGTCCTCGTTACGTCAAACGTACGGAAATTCATATTGAAAATTAAAACTAGGAAATTTTAGCCTCAGATAAGTTTGACAGTTAGAAAGAAGACAATATATCTGACTACAGTCGTGCTCCGACTTACGTTGTCTCGACTACGTCGTTCAGCTTAGTCCCAGGGTACGTTTGGAAATTCACTGAGTATTACAAATATCGCGTCTCTATTTATTTGAATGCAACTAAGTGAGACACAATCATGCTCGCAATACTGGCCGTACATTTCGGAACGTACCCTTAGCTTTACTCTCCCCACCCGCTTGGTTTCATCACGCGCTTGATTTACGTAGTATCGACTAACGTCGTCTATCCCGGAACCTATAACAACGTAACTTCGGTGAATATGGCTGAATATGAAATTGACAAAGTTACTTTTATTTACAGTTGGTGCTGTTACGTGTCTTTCGCTATCGTCGTGACGCCCGAATGTCGTTTAATCTCATTGCGAAACAAATGACGTATCGCGTTTCCGCAATGTAAGGAAACACAGCAACGCTTCTATTCAAGTTTTCAAATGAGCGTATCTCCTACCTTTTGTTATTTCCACGATGGCTCACTGTACGTTACTGTACTGCATGTAAATTGTACAGTCACTGACGAATACACTGAGACGCATTAATGCAACAATATCATTAAACACTACTGTAACTATTCATGACAATGAATTGTGACTTTGAAATTCTGATTAAAAAGTTATTCTGCAAAATGTTAATACTGAAATTTTCTTATCTTACTAGGTAATACTTTTTATCCTGTTTAAATTACTTTAATTAATCGCAAAATTCTTTTCGCATGTCATCATTTTACAGATCAAAAGCGACTGACTTGCTGAAAAATCCACTTGCATCTGCCTCAAGTAACTTGCAGTTGGTTAGATGAAACGTAAGTGAGAATGATTAGATTAATAAAATTGATAGGCAGAGCATGTCGCGTTGCGCATACGGATGGTCATCGCATTTGTGTGAGAACAGCGAGTGTGAATTATGACTATTATACAATTGCATGTAACGTGACTATTGCACATTCCAAATAACAGTATTACGAAAACGAAGTCAAAAGTGTTTATACAGTATGGTACGTATCAATTATTGATTGATAGAACGTAATGATGAATATCTCAGAAAGTTTTAGAAAATATTTTATGTATACCAGAGAGAAGATAGCCCAGCTTTCACTCAGGATTATTTCCTTATATCAAACGGACACAAAGCGTCCAGTCAATCATTCCAGATAGCACACGATATTCTCCAAACGTTCGTAAGCGAAAATAAAGTATTAAAGTCATTATACTCATGTTTTTCCAAGCTTCTCCGCTAGGTGGCAGCACGCGAAGCAATAAACCCATATACGAAGTGTTCACTCGGGTGTATAAATTGTAGCAATGCTTTTGCGTCCGTGCACCTGAATAAAAATATGTCAAGGCAGCACAGGGTTAACCTTCCATTTTTGTTAACACCTAAACTTTAATCAGAAATATTTGCCTGTTAAAATCAAAGTGATCGACGATCAAACTGATCCACTCAAAATGACGCGAGCAATAGGAAAAATGTAGAAGGGAACTTGAATTGCGTTTTGTTCGACAGATACGGTTGAAAAGGTTAAGAATTGTCATTCACGTATAAAATTATTTTAAATAAATATCTGTCAGGCGTCAATGACAGTTTACAGGTTAGTTAACGATCAGAGGAAATCGTACAGATTCTTAGTACATCTTCCGAATAACTCGAAGACTCCAAAGAGCGAAGTCTAACCGTTTACAAAGATACTACGAATACACTAGGGCATATATCAAATAACCATAGTACATACGTCCTACCATATTTAGAGATCCTCAAACTGTTCTAAGAGTATAATTTTACTTGACGAGCATTGTTACTGTTATAAAATTATCACCCTGTATCATAGTCAAACGATAACCCTGACCAGTCATTAATCTTCCTCGTCGGGATGAGAATGCAAATAAGAAAAAAAGTAGGTACAACAAATGTTTCACTTTCATTAAAAACTTTTTCAACGTGCCGATAGAGACAATGGTAAAAGGATAGGTAAGACTGCGAACGAATGATTCACGTTACACTCACCAGCCCTGAACGGATGTGACAATATCATTAAGCATTAACTATTTAAATAAGTTCACGAATATTGAGCAATCAAAGGTCTTGCGTAATTATAATCTCGCAATAGAACACTGGCCATTTCTATGACACACTAGACTAAATAAACCAAAAAAACTCCAGACGTTCTGTTCCAAACGTTGCACGGTACGAGTGTTTACCAAGTATACTATCAGATATGATTACACAAAGTTATGTAGACCAACTTTCTTCGATGGATCCATACTTGGTAAAAGTATAATAAACAGTAATAATAATGTTCAAGGCCATCCATTTTCATGTTCCATCATGAGGATCAGGCCAAAGACATGGCGTTAGGAATGTGACCTACATGACGAAAAGGCCGTCATACACGGTCAAGGTTTCCATCGTGAACGTTAATTCTTTGTGATACGTAAAAACAGTTACCCAAAGCCTTCCGAATTGAAAAGACTGCTTGGAGTTTTGACCTGAATGTGGCTTCACTGAGGTAAACAAAGCAGCCAATTCCCAATCGACATTAAGCGATTGCCTGACTTTTTCTACTCAGAAGCGTCCATCTTTATTCGTGCCTGAAATCCAATGGCCAATCGGTCCCCGTGTGGCCGACACAGTAGGCACATAACCTACTTAAGCGACGCTCTCTCTGTCCCTGACGTCAGCGACTCCTATTGCCAGTAACTTCACCGAGAGGAGCTTCTCTACCTTGAATTTTCCATAGCACTTGGAAAGTATTGTAACTTTGTCATTGAGAAGTTGTAGATACGTATACATAGTATTATTCCATTTTGATCCGAGTATTTATAATGGTTATGGTACTTTAACGTTTATCATTCTTGTTAGAGGGTTAATTAAAACGTAAAGTGGGTAACTGAAAGAGCGATAGTTTTGTGCTGGTAGTGGATTTAACGGAAGAATCTAGTTGGTGAGAATTGCAAGGACCGTTATTATGACTACGGTAACTCGAGCTGATCGTAAGCCGTGCGTGGCTCATGGGAAAATTTATAGATATTTTAAGCACGTGTTCCCTGCAGGCTTGCTGCTCCAATGTATTACGGACATCGGAATTTGCATGTATGAACTAACTTGACTTGTTGTTGGTACAAATGTTTGAATATTTGTTTAATTGTGCGCGAGAGACATCGGTTATTGGAGTTCATTCTTAACAGATATTGTTATTCAGTTTTATTTGTTTCCTGTTGTATAAGTATGTGGTAAGTGTAACTAGATGCTTTGTAAAATTCATAATATATTTCGTACAGCATTCTGTGATTATGATAGGCAATACTTGTCTCTTAAAATAATTGCAAGGTAGACTGGTCATTTTAAATATTATCAGTACTTCGTTTGTGTACGTGGATAATTCAGAATTATTTTTGTGGGCTTGAGACAATTATATAAAAGAATGTGTAGGATACTTACGCAATGAGAATGTCAATGACGAGGAGGCTCATGGACGAGTGTTATAGATTGCTGTCTGTTTAAGTAGAAAACTATTTGAATTTGTAAACACTGACACAAAACATGCGACGGTTCAACCAGTCTGAATAGGAGGTAGACATGGGATGTAGACGGACAGGGTATTGATGTTAACTCACTATTTGTTTCTGCCGGGGTGGCATCACGGGATGCTTACTATATGTAATCGCGGTGGTGATCTTTCGATCTTAGAGAGTTTACGTTAACCGAGGAAACTCTCTCTATCCACCTGTCCGCACTGACGGGCCAGTCTACACTGAGATCCAGCGTGTTTACTCTCGCTCTACGTTTGATTTCTCGAACGTGCGGATTGGCTGATTTTCAATGCGCCAACCAATCCACGTAGCGGCGCGTAATCTTGAAAGTACGAAATGTCGCGAGCATAATGCTGTATCTGAAAATTTGTTTCGTTATTAGATTCTATAAACTCTTTCAGTTTTATTATAAATAACACGTATACAATTATATATGGTATAAATTATTCTAACATAATGAGTCTGTCATAATGTCATCTGTCCTAAACAATATAGTAAGTAAATCAAGGTACAAAGACATCTATAACGAATCTCTTACTGATAAGTGTTAGGAGAAAAACTTGGTATTTTATATACTTTGTCGTAATATGACAGCTATCACAAATAAAGAAGTTATCAATTACTATGTATTTTCTGTTGGTACTCGTTCTATTCGATTCGTTCACTTGATAGCCGTTGCATGTTTACGATGCCATCAGTCGGTATTGCAGACAATTATTGACGGAGCGCTCGATGGGTAAGTGTGTACCTTTTAAATATTTCCCGCCGTTACTTCGTCATCCTGTCACCTGTGATAGGATTGGTTGCTGCGGCTTGTGTACATGACAACCAGCCGGTGCCGGCGCCGTACCGTGAACTCGCTCCCTACAATCATTCATTCACAGTGCGATGCCGAGTGCGTAAGACGCGTGTAGTCCACGCAAACGAAAACAGTTCACGACCGGTACGGCCGTAATTCATTACGTGAAAATGTGACAATACCGAATATTTGGTTAAGGAATTATAAGTCGAGGGGACGTCATTACGAGCTGTGAACCATCAATAAGTGTTATCAGTGTAAGCAAGAATATCATCGCAGACTATAAATTCAATAGTAGGCAAAAAAGGGAATGCCGCAAGCTGTCACTTCTTCCAATTAAGGTAAAGCTAATATTCTCATATGTAACATACTGATATAAATAATTAAATAAAAAAATAAAGTTTGTCGCCAAAATCTGGAAATTTACTCCAACAATTCAAACTTTCATATTTCTCAGTACTCTATACTTTGAGTTAAATACAAATGATCTCAATGCAAATTGAACAGAAACATTATTTCTTACATTTACAATTGTAATTTCACTTGAATGTTTAACGACATTCCAACGACTATTGTGTCCAATACGTCTATCCAAGGTACAATATATATTTATAAATTTAAATCAATTTCTCTCTGTTTCGCACGATCGCACCAACGACCACTTAATCCTTTAACGTTTTAACCCAATTACCAGATTCAAGAGTAATAACCCCAATTCACACAGTAAACAAAAATCTTCTCACATTCCTACCACAAGTCAAACGTAAATCACCTAACCAAAGTACAGCAACGCGCAGCGGAAAATCGTTTTACACCAGACCAATAATTCGAATGACGGTTACTCCACGATGACAGATCACAGCCGACTTTTGTGTATACGCGGGTGCAAAAAAAAGAAAGAAAAACGAAGCAAGGTATTCAGTTTCCATGAACAAAGGATCCCATTGAGTGGACGCGGTGGCGATGCCGGTAGCCAAACAAAGTACTTCATTCGCATAGGGATAAATAGAGCAAGCATCCACTTTGCGTTTCTATCCTAGAGTTTAAATCTGACTCACAGCAATTCAATGGATCATTCATTATCGCGTTTCCCCGTACGGCAATTGCTGTACGTAGCGACCCAATCAACATTAAGGATCTTTTTCGACCCCACAGAATCAGCATCGGTATGATTCATCCGCTAAATCTCACATGGCAATAAATTGTCGAATAATTAATACCCATAACACTCAGCAACCAGAACTTACCTGAGCCCTTGATTGGTCCATATAATTAATCGGCCACTATCATTGGTCGAAAATTTTGAATCCGGATATTAGTAAGTCTGCCAGTATTATTTGGACTAAATCGATACTCCTCATATATTTCAATGACTTTAAATTTCGTTAATGCTTAATGACAATCTTATTCCTGGGACTGAAGTTGCTCTTCTACATTGAACGTATCTCTCTCTATCTGAATTCGATTCAATCTGAGTTATGAGCTTTGCTATTACTCTATCTACAGGGTGTTACACTAATTTTCATCTTACAAGGTGCTACGCGCTGCTGACTCAGCATGCACTTATCGATAAAACAAGGCCTTTCCCTTACTTGGAGTTCCGATCACGATAAAGGGCATCGATACTCGGGTACTGTCGGATTTATATCAAAAGGAAGATACATTGCACATAGTGTAGATATTTACTAGGAAGTCAATACAGAGCTGGTTAGTCGGAAGCGTTGATTAAAAAAAGAAATTCAGTTATTGATTCACATAACGCGATACAAATTCAGGCAACCGGAACGACCCTGCAGTGAGTAATGAGCCGGCAGCTCTTGGACACTCGGTTACTAACTAACTGTAGGTGGAATTGCCAGGTGCAAGCGAGACTTTCTAAAGTGAAAAAACCTATATCTAACCAACACCTGACCTTCGACCCATCCCTCAAATCCCCCCATCAAAAGTTGTTCCGTAGCGACAGGGTGAATTTGTCCTAACCTTATTTTCAAAGTGACTGAATAAATTTGTCCCTTTTTCCTGCAATCTTTGA
The DNA here is from genome assembly GCA_030142615.1 of Syrista parreyssii. Lineage (NCBI taxonomy): Eukaryota > Metazoa > Arthropoda > Insecta > Hymenoptera > Cephidae > Syrista > Syrista parreyssii. The sequence continues at coordinate 1,744,673 of JARQTG010000188.1, read as the reverse complement.
ATTTTACATTTTTTTTTTCTTATTCATACTCTCACAAATTAAACCCTCGTCTCTCTCCTCTCCTGGACCATTTCACAAGACTACTTTTTTACGAATTAGCTATTACCATAACAAACCCTCGTTATTTCCACGTACCTAGGTAATACGGTCTCGTCACCATTGTCGTTGCCTGTCCCACGGGACTGAGGATTTCAGCTACGAGACAATCTTCGTACAGGTCGATTCAGTCGGAGTACGTCTAAGCTTGTTGGAGTAAATAGAAAAGTTGTATAACCTCAAAAAGTTGTGTCTATACCGTTCTGTGTTAAATGCGAGCATGTTGACGTTTTATAAATGCCCGACAGTTGCTCTGATTTATACTAGTTTAAATTGTACCACTCTGTATACATATAGCAATGCCCAGACAAACCTTCCCAGAACTTTATTCCTAGTACCGCATCCAAAATAGGCCTTTCTGGCTACACCGCTATCGTATCACCCACTGCTTTATGCCCGGCACTTCATACGCCAAGGATACTCTTGTGACCCCAAACGATTGCGGTCGCACTTGCGGCGGTGTATTTTCAGTCGCGCCATGCTAAGGTTCCACCGTCGCCGGATAAAGTTTCATGAGAATAACGCAAACTTGTTCGCTCTAATACGTCGCACGGGTCCCCCTACTGGGTTTTGTAATACGCCTCTTCCTCTCGACGTTTATTCGCCAGTGTCGGCTTTGAGCTAACGGATTTAAAAGCCATAGACAGATACGACCTGCACGCTGACGTTGAGAAGAATTGAAACTAAACAAAGCCAAAATTTTACATTTGTCTTCCGGTACAATTGGCTTGTTCACATTTTCAATGTTTACAATTGACTTGCACGCGGTTTGCTCGTTTATTCTGATGCTTAGATCCTTTACTCCTGTGGAGTAGACGGAGGGGGGACGGTCGCAATCGCAACATGAGTGCATAACTTACTATGTGGGCATGTAGCAGATAGCGCTCGAGTACACATGTGTGTTCGCCTTAATTCATCGGTATACCCAGAGATTGTCACGACAGACGAAGCATTTCCGTTGCGCGAATATCTAGCCGTGGATTTTCGGTTGATCGAATGTAAAACTCATGGGTGATTTTTATCGTGATTTTTACGTCAGTTGTATCAGTGACTATTTTGTCGGTTTTGTAGGTTAGGCAGCTACGTATTTCGGTGGCGAATACGCAAAAGCCTTCTTCTTGGCTAACGCGAAGGGCAGTGACAGCTTTATTATCCAAATGAAGACACATGCATCCTTTTGGCTTGACGAGGCCAGTTTTTTTATTTGTTACTTTTATATGTATTTTTTTCTTCAATTTTTATTTCTTTCTTTTACTCACTCGTCGCGCTTCTCTCGTGTCTCGTCGAGCACGTGGCGGAGATTTATTAATTAGAGTTTAAACGACACGACCCGGTTCCATAAATAGGTTCGTTAACGTAGTCGTTTGGAAAGGCGTCCATACGTTAAATTCAATGCTTCGAGTGTCGTCAGCTTAACGTAGCTGATTGTCGACACAATTAAGAGAAAATTCAAGATGGCGTTGACTTTAAGAACAGAGGATGAAAATTGTATTTTTTTATCAGTTATTCGTTTCATTGTAATTCACGTGTTAACCGCGTCTACGGGTGTTGCTATTAATGGTCTTTATGTCGGTGTGGGATAATGGCCAATTTCCAATGGACGACACAATTTATGACTGTGGAGCAAACAATTCTACGAGTGTTTTAACTATGGGGTAAAGTGACGGTTAGCAATGGGCAGCGATGCGCTTGCAGCGTGCACCGTTGTGAATTTATGATTTATTTGCGTTGCCAGTCGTGTACAGTCGTGGCTACAAATTACGGCGATGCATGTCGCTGACGTATATTCGACGCCATTATTGGAAAGCCCGACCTATACTTACCCGATAATTATCCTGGCTTTCAAAATTCTATAGGGTAATTAATAGTTGCACGTTTGTTCTACGATACACAAATTTACATGGTACATATATGCACGCACCTGAATAAATGAATGCTCGCACCTGCTTCGGATTCTTATCAACGATTATTATCTCACCTGTCTTTTTTTAACTCTGTGTACGTTTACTCGTTAGTGGTTGATGTTATGTGAAAATAAAAAAAAAAGATTGGAGATGCCGGGGATCGAACCCGGGGCCTTTCACATGCAAAGCGAACGCTCTACCACTGAGCTACATCCCCCCTTGGTAAATGTCAATTGTCTTTCTTTGAACTCGTGAAAACTTTATGTACGGTTACCTTCGATCTGGCCCCGTTTAGGAATCAGCACCTCGGGTGACGACTTGCGTGAGAACTGGCCGAGAGGATTGGCCAAGTAACTAACTAATTACTGCGAAGGACATCCGCTTGAGAAAAGTATTCGGATCGCGTCCGGTTAATGTAATAAACATGACTATTGTCGTTGACCGGATTGTCAACGGATACGAGAATCCTTGGAATTTCTTGGTAAGAACTTAACATACCCGTGACACGGTACGATCAATTGATTAGTTGTTGATTAGAAGTCAAGCTATCTAGGTAAAATAATTAGGTCAATTAAAAATGAATGGTTTCTAGTTATATCACATTATATACGATGTACATATGTATCTTGTTAACAAATAGAAATAGTTTTGATTAGTCGGTCTAATGACGCTGTATACCAGAGATCGCTTTTTTTACCGTCCCTTCATATTATTACGGTAAACATTGATCTCGGCATCTTCGTACATTTAACTTATCGTTAGACCCTTCCGCATCCTTGAGAACGTCTGAAACTTTGTCGATGGTGGTTTCCTCTGTATTAATACGGAATGGGACGGATGACTCGTGGCAAGTAAAATATAACCTCAAATCGCGTGCCGTCGGACTGTTTTATCTTACGACGTATTATCATAGTCGTGATGATCTTGACTCAAATGAATGTAAGCACTGACGAAGTCAAGTCAGCAACCATACAGTTGTTAGCGGTGAGTCGAGAATTATGAAAATGAGTCTGCTAGGTTTTTCAAAGATGGCGCAGTTCGCAGTGACGTCACAAGGTATTACTTACAAAGCAAAAGAATGAGATAGGAAAATTATATACGTATCCTCGTGCGTTTAAACGCTGTCGAAAAATTAAGTAGGCTCCGTCAGTTCAGTGCCCACGCGGTATTGTTGCATTGTTCGTAAATTACCTTTCATCAGCTTCACGAAATATCGTAGGCACATTAAACCAGACCCACAATACTCTCCATTGTCAGGAAGCCAGTATCGTAGTTTTATGTATTAAAAAGAATAGCTAACGTCCCTTGCGCACGCATCGGATACACTATAACCTGTAAGTGGATGTATTTTAAATTCCTATAATAAAAGCCTAGATACCGTTGCTATGTGAAAGCGCCTTAAGCCGTCTGCTCCAAAGTGTACAGGACCCCATCATATTTACCATAAAACGTATAACAAAATGGTCTTCGCTATAAATATCTATGTGACACTTGACAGGCTTACTTATATCTGACACCCGATGTATTTAATTATTCCTGAAACTTTGTCTCTGACTGAAAAGGAATATGCCGAGTCACCGTAAAATCGTTAAAGCCCCAAGGCATCTTATCGCGAAGAGTTCCATTATCAGACAAAAAGCACGTAAAGTGTAGTTCCGTCATTCAGGCTTTCTTGCAACGTGAAAAACCCTCGTGAGCATAGACATATAGACATACATGTACCCCACTATAAAAACGTCCTCCATTTCCCTTGCGATCCATTTTCATTCTAAAAGATTATTGGCGAGGGTATTAAAATATTTCGAAAGTTCTAGAGTCATCGGTTCACTTACTCCCCACATGCTCGGTTCATTCACCTGCTCTTGACGTCTCGTACGCCATATGCGATTCAGGGTAAAGGAATACGTGTGCGTAAGGTACATACATACGTATGTAACGACGATATGGGCTACGCATATGGCACTTTGTGGTATAGTAGGAATCTACCACAAAATATGTAATACCCATGAAAACAGTACTCGCTATACACAGTTGTACCTATAATCAATGGTAAAAAGGATTTCCGTCTCGCGTTTAACTTTCTTTCAAAGAACATCACGTCGGCCTGCGCCCAAAGGACTGAAGCATGTCTAGAAATAGTTGGCTGCCTTTTTCATGGGCGCGATAACGATGAGCGGTGTCTGGTGCAACATAATGATCGGTACCCAACAGTCCTATAGGTCCTTGTAGTGTGTAGGGTGGGAAGGCACGACATATGGCAAGCCACGTGCAGGAAAACAACCCTGTATGAAATAGTTGGTGAACGGCAAGGGGTGGGGGTGGCAACGTGCACCCAGTTAAGCCCACCCCCACCTCCCTACCTCTATTTACGTCCTTTCGTCTTCGCAACGTGACTAACTCCGATTCTGGCTCCTGCTCGTTAATTAATATTGACCAATTAAAAGTGTACGGTCCTGTACACACGGAATGGGTAGATGAATTTTAATCTTGTCTGGACTCAGTGCTGGTTTTGTGTTTTGACAAGGACGGACCAATCGCATTTCTCCCCTTGTCTTCTTATTCACTGGGGACGCTGTCGTTGGCGATTGATCGTCCAGAAAGACATTTGGTATTTCTCTTTATCGTGAACATTAATGGAATTAGATTTTATTAGGTGTGAAATAGTTTCAGTCTTACCCGATTATAACGGCTCGTTTACTACAATCTTCTATGTTACGTGTTTTGAGTCGTTTTTGTTTTGGTTCTTTGTATAGATTTTTTCCCGTCTCTTCGTATTTTGACGATACTTCGTTCTGGGCATATATATATATATATATATATAAGTGCGTTAGATGCGACCGAATAAGAATCGTTCTCGGAGACGGGACAGCTGTAATATTTGTTTTCGCACCGTTTCCTAGACTACTGATGCTTATTGGTGCCTTTTCCGTTCCTTTTCATCTCTATTTACAGGGTTGATGTGTTCATAGGGACTGTTTAAAGGGAGGGTCTTCCTTATTGGCAGGAATGTCGTACGAGCTACGTGTCTTTATGAGAGACCAAGAGGCTGCTACGAATAAGGACGGTGAACGGGGATTGTTTTGTAGCGATGTTAATTTTAATTCATTGAAACTTTTATAACCAGTGAGCCGTTTGGTCGTACGTAGAGATATAAAAGGTCGATAACGGACTGTGGAGATAAAAAGGATCTCACATAGTCTTAAGAGCAGTGGGAGACTCCAGGAATCATGATGTCTTTAGCCAAGTGTGACGGAGTTCGTGATTAAAAATGTTTGTGGTTGATTTTTTTCATTGGAAAAAATAAATCACAACAACCTAACGCCCCATTTCACAGTACATCCTTCCAATTGCTTGGACGCGCTTAGAGACGTCTGTTGGCTTGTACTTTGGTGAACTACGAAAAGCGAACAGTGGTAAAGTTTTATCTCGGATCAAAACCCAAGTGAGAATTCCTCTTGCGGTCACGTGGTGGGGCACTCGTGCCGCGCCATTGTTTTTACGTTTTCTCAGCGAAGTGGAAAGCTCGTTTCCGGCGCTCGGCTGCGTCCACTTTCAGGGACATGGAAAAATGCACTGGTCTATCCCTCGTTTATGAAAGTCTGAGGCAGTGAGAGATGAAAGCATAAATGACTTGGGTCAAAAAATAAGAAATTTTTGTTTCAATTTTAAAAAGCGATAAGAAAAATTTCATTTGTGATAACAAATTTACAGCTGTACGGACGAATTTGTTTCTGATTATTGTTATTGCCCTTACGGGATATATGGGCTTCGGCCATTTTGTACTACGCGAGTAAAGTACCAACCTTGTAAAACGGCAGCCCTTCCATGTCTCTAGAAGCGCTCAGAGCGTTAATTGGACTTTTATTTCCAGGGGAACGACATTGCGTAAGAAGAGAAGCAGCAGCCTTACAAGGCACCAAGGAACTAATTACCCATTAGAACAGCTCGGTTGACCGATCGTTCTCTTGTACGCCCTGCTGAAAGAAAAAAAGAGCCATTCACTACTCGGCCTTTATAAGCAGCGACCGTCAAAAAGACGGTCGTCAAGACGTACACTTCCTAGTGTAATAATTTTCTGGAAAAAAAAAAATACTTGGTATTTCCTAGAGACATTTATTCCACACGTGCGTATCGCATGGCTACACACGTTCGCGTTATCCCAGCTAAGAATTTCGCATGTCTCGTTCGCCACACGAGAATCTAACATTCTAAACTTTCTATGAGTCACCGTATATATACCGATTCAATTCCACGTTCCCTGATCGTTACGCATCTGTACGTGGCTTTTCTTTTAAGGCTTGTACGATGCATATCCGTATTCCTAGTGACAAACGCAATGGCAAGATTCTCATATTATTTTCCCCATAGCCCATATACAGTCACATCGAAATTCTAGAATCGTTCCGCCATGACGGAACAGACCTTATAAAAGTTTTAACAGGCCGCTCGCGTCCTGATGCGGTTTACGTTTACAATCGGGTGCGTCAGCGAGCGTGAGCTGCAGAGGAACGCGTTTGAATCATGCATTGTATTTTGCAAGGCATTACTACGTGAGTTTTGAATATTCCTACGGAGCACCAAAACAGCGCGGGTAGAGACATTAAAGACCGGAATGATAAGCATCGACTTAGTGTCGCGTTCTCTTGGAATGAAGGTTAATTGGGTCGCTTGGGAAGTCTTATCGGTCTCGAACCTTCTCTTGGAATAATAAACGATAAATCATCACTGTACGTAGAATTCGCAAAAATTCATGGGAGAATAATTTCTCGTATTTATACAGCAGATTATACACACTCTATTCTTTATTATCAGATGCATATTGTACACGTCTCATTTATACTATGCTGCACATCCATGAGTCTCGTGACGCAATGAGACGGGATCAATCGTTGGAGTCAAGTCGTAATAATTGTCACAATCACGAGGATCCTCGCTAACTCACAGTCTGATTCCATTCTCGTAGCATCATTATGCTCAGAAGCGAAACGACCCGAGTCAAGCGAAGTATTAAAACTTGGACGAGTTTGATCCTCAAATAGAGAATGACCATGCGTCAGCCCAAGATTCATTTTACGGTATAGCAGGCAAGCCCGTATCATGAGAAAATCATTGAGCTATAATAAAAATCAAAAAACTTAGTAAATTCTACTAGAGAAGTCAAACGAAAATTATTATCCGAATAAATTTCATTCGAATACTTCATATTAGCATATTAAGAATTATTGGAATACTGTATATGTATTTAGGATGCAGCTGCAACTCGCCGTCCTTCCGTTACTTTAGTTAATTACAAAGAACGCCGTTTACTCGCGTGTCGCTTCAGTCGTACAATTGATTCCTTTGTGCGGCGTCATAGAAAGTGATACCACGTGATTGGTTGTAATTTTAATTGTTCGGAAATAATTTTTATTAGTTTCTGACTAAGTTTACGGTCAATGGTTGCCTGGTGGACTTACTACTGTCCGTGTTATATGGTCTACGAAATGAACCGATGATCGGGATAAAAAGTGAGAGGCGTCTCTAAATAGATGTGCTCGCTGGCCTATTGGTCCGTGATGCTCTGCTCTAAGATCTTGAGAACGTCCGATACAGAAAGAATTACTTGAATGGATTTATGGGATCATTATGGATTTGTAGAACCGTGTAAAGGGGGAAGACTTAAGTGAATTTCAATAATGATAACAATACCTGAATATTTACATTATTATTTTGGTACAATTATACCGGGTGGTCAGAGACATTTTTGATATCTCATTAACAGTCGTATGTGAGCTGGTTGATGAATTAATCGATTTTAACGATATCTCATTAGGCGCCTTTAATCACTCATATTTATTCGTTAGTAGTTAATTATAGTGCAATTATTGGCTGACGCATCCGTGCGCGATGCAACGATTACCAATGAACTTTTCTTCGCCACTGGAAACACGGACGATATACATGTAGCTACAGGATGGCGTAATGTCGAGGAAGATTGACCATTAAGTAGCGGGAGACGTGACAGTCTCGAAGTGTTCTGTGTATCGTGTAGACGCGCGATTCGTTTACGGGGAATCCCCTGCTATTAACTCGGAAAAATTAAAAAAATATACATTTCCCGGCAGTTGTATTATACCTAGTGGACCTTTAGTATAAGCAGTTTTAATAAGTCGTCTAGCGTGAGGAATTTCGAGAATGGAGGAATACGAAACCTTGTCAATATCTGTGGGTGAAATAAAAATATGTAAAAAAAGTGAAACGAAAGTTTTTTTTGTATGAGTAACTAAAGGAAATTTACATTTTCCTTTCAGATGGAAAACCACGCGTACGAGGAGGAACCGTCTTCGCCGTGTATAGTCACGCGAGAATACACTCGACTCGAAGAGACTCCTGTAGCGAATGGAAATTCGATTCAGCCAAGGGAATTATTTCGAGAATTGTCAGAGTCACATCCGGACGCACATGTCTACGAGGACATAGCATCCGTTCTTACCGATGAGGTCTTACGGCTACCGTCAACAGTGCCTAGGGAGTTGCTGAGAGAAGACGAACATAATAATTATCACGAGGACGTGAACGACAGGGAAGATATTTTCAGTATAACAAAAAATGTGCCGTGTTCAAAAGCCAGTGAAAACATACCTAGTAGCGTGGAGAGTTTAAATTCGTTTCATCGAAATTTGACACTGCCGCTTAGAAAATCGCGACCTGACGAAAAGACTGTAATCAGTTCGGCACGTGTTATCGTTAGGGAAAAAACGAAGATCCGGCCGGTACAGGACGTGCCGTTGGAAGATAGAGATAATGTTGAAGTGGAATGTGTGCCAAATTCCGAGAGACATAGCAGACGACGTAGAAAGAAGGATTGCAAGCATTGCAAAAATAAAATAAATTCAAATCACGTCGAAGACGTTAAGCGGCACGAAAACGTTGTCGAGGGATGTGTGAATAGATTGCAGGAGGATATTAATTCTGAGGTTATGTCGTCGAAGGTTGGCGAGAGGTCGAATATCGAGCCTATTTTCTCATTGCCAAACGGACGCTTACCGAGTTTCGTAACGTCGCGACACGTCAAAACAGACCCTAAGACGTCAACCGTCTTTTCCATTAGCAACAATGTAAATAATGCAAACGCTATGTCTTTTAAGCAATTGAATTACGATAAGAACGATATCGAAGCTAGACTCGCGCGACACGAGGTCCATGATAAGATCACTGTTAAGGGTCAAGAAAATCGCAGAGGGATGAAGGTCAATTCTATCTACTCCCAGGAACACTGGAGCGCGAAGGATACGCCGATATTTCTCACGGAATCGAAGGAGCAAGAGCAGAGTCCGTTCCAGGTAATCAAACCGTAGTAATCAATTTTTAAATGGTACGATCGTGTTTTCTGTTCTAAGTGTCTATACCTGTATTTACAGTCAAGAATTTACCAGCGTTAACCCTTTGTGGACGGAACGGTTTCGAAGCTCAGCGCTTTGTAAAGATGATTCGCTGTAGCGATCGTCGTCTGAAATTGCATACATGTATGTTTTGGGTCTATCAGTTATTTTCGTCAAACGCATATATGCGTTCATTGACTACACTCATGGTTTACGTTGAACATATATACATATATATGCGTTGATCGTCCGCAAAGGGTCAGAGGCGATCAGTCAAGTTTGACTGCTGTCATGCAATTATTTTTTTTTTTATAGAATTCTAATGCAATACATGTCAAACTTTTATAGGTGATATTGAAACTGAATACTGTATCTGCGTGTACTGCAAGTACAAAAGTACAGAGGCCGCTATTGACGCGTCAAGTTTTCAAGCTTATCGCTAGAGGGCCGTAGTAGCTCATCCCTGTGGATGGTTTCTCGCATGCAAAAGTTAGTTTTCTAAGGGTCATAGGGCGGGTCGAGCTGTGACAAAGCATACTTACCTGGCGTAGAGGTTACCGTGATCATGAAGGCGGTTCCTCCAGGGTGAGGCTCTTCCATTGCACTACGGTTGAGCTGACCCTTGCGAATACCCCTAATGTGGGTATCTCGGGCGTATAATTTTTGGTAGTCGGGACTGCGTTCGCGCTGTCCCGGACACAATATCATTGCAAACATAACTTTTTAGGAATAAAAAGGAAAAAGGGAGGGGAGTGTACATTATTCTTATTTTAATTTAATAATCAATAGTTTATATAATAGGCACGGGCAATATGTCATTTTCGTACGGATTTACTAGAAATTGTAAATTTTTCGCTAGAGCGGGATCGATCAATTTTTTTTAACAGTAAAAAGTATTACTATTATAAAATGTATAGAATCAATCCGAAGCTGAAATAATGAAGCTTTCAGTAGGTGTCTTCTATGTAAATGACGCATCACATAACTTCTGATGGCATGCAATAATCTAGGGTATTAATAAAGTTCAATAAGAGAAGAGAGGCCATGTGTTTTTGATTTAACTTAGAAAATGCCACGATACTCGATCATCGCCTGAGATCACAGAGAGACAAGTGGAGGCTCTTCTTAATTATACACAACGCCGCTCTCGGGCCGTCATAATAATTTGTCTAAGCGCGCGTCGGCCTCGCGGGACGATTTTAGAAATAGACCAGAAAAATAGAAATACGACTGCATCACAAGAGACATAGGCTGCCAGACAGTATAAGATCTTACCTTACTTTTTGCACCTGGCCAAGATACACTAAATAACATTAGCGACGAAAATAAATTTATTCACTTCCTGTTTGAGACACATATCTTCATTTTTGATGGTCTCTTCATCCCTCTTATGAATGGGAGAGTGGGGTGAGGGGAGTTCGCCAACGTCTCTGATTGCAATTTCCTTGGGTTTTCATTCCGCATGACCGTTCACTCCTGTCCTTAGCCTGTATCATCCCGGACCCACAAAAGCTTATCACACGCGTCGTTAACGAATCACCCACACTTGAAAAGTTAACGAGAGCGATCGTGGGCGCGTTTGGCGCCACTTTAACGTTCTGAGTTCGAACTCCGTGTCTATTTTCGTCGTGGAAACTAGCGGGCGACAAATGAAGAATATTGCAGAAAGCGCCTTTCACGGACACTCGTGGCGCACGAGGAATAATATAAAAGAAGACGAGATTCTTGAGGAATACGTTCGTCGCACTTGACGAGCTACACTCACGAGCACGTGTACGACAGGGAGGTCGACATCGACTTACCCCGAGACGTTATTTACGTAACAAACATGGGCAATAAGATATTAGCCAAGAGCTTCCAGTCTATTAACTTAACTTGGTCGTGGCTTGAATTATGTCACTTCTGTAAACACGTACGGCGGCTATGAGCGTATCGCCATTTTGTTTTGTTATGTTAGGTGTAGACACTAGGTAGTCGACTCTGTGTTCCAGTGTTAAGCAAAAGAGGTCGGGACGGTCTGACTGTAAAATTTGTCTTGTCTTTGAAGCTTCAATATTTTTAACCTCTTAGTACGACGAGTTTCTATTTTTATTCGATCTTATTATAACTTAGGTTCCATCTAGTGTCAGTTTTGCTAAACTCGTCTGTCCCGACGAAACAAAACGATCGGAAGTGGCGCTGCATCGTCGGGAACGACTATTAATAGAGAGCCGGAAGGACTCACCGTATCTTGAGGCGTCGCGACGCGGAGGGTGCTGCTGGCTACGTACGACTATACACCTCCTAGGGAAGATCCCCGGCGACCCACCGTACTCTAGCACGTCAGTTGCGAAATTAACTGGCTGAACGGACGGTGTCTCGCGCTTCTACACTCTTCAGGATTATATTGTCAGCCTGCATCATTGTGTCATACGTGGTGGATCCTAACGACATCGTATAATATAGTAACACGTTAAAGGAAGACGTATTCATCTTCCTGGACATTATTGAATTATATTCGATAGAGGATATTGTGTGTTTAAAAATAATGCTATATCGATGGCTGACTTCCAGGTAAATCACGACGAGAATATCCATCTTTTTTATAGACGCATCTGGGGTAACTGGAATACAGAGTGCGACAGGTGTCACGTTAGAGAAGAAGAGAGAGGGAGATAGTAAAGAAATCATATAAATTCAAACCAATTTGAAGTTACTATTTTTAAATATTATTCTAGTCTATGCACTGTTTGCGTCATCTTGAATTTTCTTATGGATGTCAGATTTTATATATTTATTTCTTTTTTCATTACTTACAGAGGGCTTATTCCCTCCCTGCCCGAACGCATACACCATCCTCGCAGAACCGGGTCAATCTACGACGTAGCGTTAGGGGTGAGCCACCACCACATCCTGCAAGACTTCACAAGCATCGTCATGGCTGGACGCTCCATTTTGCTAGGCCTCTCAATGGAACGGGATGCACTAGGTCTATCGTTGTCCTTCTCCTAGTGATACTTATTCTCCTAGGAGTTGGTGGTGTGGCTCTATACATAGTCTTCGGTGAGTTTCGTCAAAATTAGTTCAAACCAATGAGACTCAACTTTTTTTTCTCTTTAAAGTGATTCTAAGTAATTTCGGAGTGGTCGTTAAATCACTCAAGGTTGACCAGTAAGGTTTGGTGTGACACTATGCGGCTCTAACGACTTTTTCCTATAGAAAATTCCGGGCGTCACGTTTCACGTTCTTCAGCACTGTCATTTCACATTGTTCTTGGTCAATGTCATCTTGTGATACGTGCGAGCTGTTAAATCAAGAAGGGTTAGAGGAGTAGCAATATGTAGTAAAATTAAACGAAATTTTTAACCTCTATATATACATAAAAAAAAGTTGCAAAAGATGAATCTCCTGGTGCATCTTTTGTTATATTAGTTACTGTTCCCCAATGTAAGTTACGGTCGACTCATTTTTTTTTCCTCGTTACGGAACTTGACATTGCATCCTGATGACGAGTTCTCATGTCACTATCAGATCTCTATTTCCGGATGGGTTTGTCATCCTTGCAGAACCTGATCCGAAGAAAGTTTATAAAAATTCATGGGAATTGAATCCATTCTCTTTTAGAGCCGGACAAGCTTCAGATCATTCAGCAGTACCTGAAGTCATCCGGGCAGAACGTCTCGGCCAGTGAGAATTCTTCCGAGACGAGAATGATGATGATGGACGTAGTCGTCAATATACGTAATGATAGTACGATTACATCCACAACTATGAGGACAACGAGCTTTATTCCGGAATATACAGTAACCTCACTTCCGGAGACAACAGTTCCACCGGAACCGGAAGCAGATGCCAACCGTACTGAGATAACATTGGATCTGAATGCCACTAGGTACTGCGACGATTGTGTCATCGGTGAGGTCTGCGTTGCTCTCGTCGACGAGGAAGTCCCTACGTGCAGAACTGGTCCGGATCCTCATGATCCCACAGGATGCGCTGGACTATGTCTCATCAATAAACAGAAATGCCACCGTCTCGACGTGGACGCGTTCAGGTTGGTTGGAGACGCTTACCTTCAGGCGTCTTGCCCTGGACGGACGCTGAGGAATTTCTAGATATTGACTTTCCATTCCAATTCTCTTCTTTCAACTTAATTTCTAATGATTCGTCTCTTTATTTCCAATCAAGATGCGCCGAGGTCGAGCATTATTGTCTGGATGACGAATGGACGTGTTCCAATACACTTTGCATACCATTGGTCAAACACTGTGATGGTCATATGAATTGCTACGACCGTTCAGACGAGTATAACTGCGGTAAGGGACATATACGTATATACACTTTGAAACGTCCTATACTGTAATGTTACCCTAGTTGCTATCTACCAGCATTATTGGCTTTCCTACTTTACTACTGTTTGTGCGGCTTCCATTTGCTATTTTTGATCGAACGCGTACATAAGTCATATTCCTGGTCTCTTTTGTACACTTTTCACCGTAGCTGCATTAAGCCACTCCTAGCACCAGAATTCATCCCTAATGTACTTTGAACGCATCTCTCGCTGGATGCTTCAAGAGTATCTACATATGTAATCTCTTCCACTGTCTTTATATAAAACAGAAAAATATTCCTTCGCTTTCAGTCTGCGATCTTCAGACGCATTTTCAATGTGGGGATGAAACTTCTTGCCTTCCATTGGAAAGGAGGTGCGATGGGAAGATCGATTGCTGGGATGCAAGCGATGAGATGAACTGCACTCTTGGTGAGTTTACATGTCTTCTTCCTGGTCCCATGCTATACTGGTACCACTGTAATACCAGGCACAGTCACAGTTTACGGTGCTTGGTAATGGCACTACGTACTCTACACAAATGACGTATAATTATTGTGGGTTAGCTAAGGTTGATTCTTGGCCTTGTTGCGTTTACCGGTTGGTGAAAAACGAGGAAGTGGCTTTTACAATAATAGTCGCTCAAGACGATATCCAACATACAATGTCTTTCTTATACGTATATGAGTTCCTTGTATCTTCTTATTCTCCTTATCCCCGACACTGTGTCCTGCTATTTCTTTTACGGAAGACTCCCCCTCCGCCAGGAAGGTCCTGAAACTTTCATTGAGTTTTCTGTTTCCTTTGTAGGTCGTGATCTTGATTGGTGTGAGTACATTACCGTATATTTGATCGCATGACATTTAAAACCCACATGCTTATTAATATGTATAAACCTCGCGTTTCTACCTGTATTGCCAATTGTAACAACGTACTACATCCCTTATCGAACTACGTATAAAATAATCCTCGCATCAGCGTCATATACAAAGTTTTTACGCTTTATCACGGTAACGCAATCTCACACGTGTCTTCACGCAATATTAATTCAAATCCCATTCCTGCATCTTCCAGAAACCATACGCGCACGCTATGACCATACATTTATTTTTTCTTTATTACTATTCAAGCCTGCCCGTTGGACAGTGAATTCACCTGCAGCAATGGACAGTGCATATTAAAGGTTCGATTCTGCGATGGACTACCAGACTGTGCTGATGGCTCGGACGAACCTCATGGATGTCAGGGTAGATGTAACAAGCATGAATTTAGTTGCCAGTAAGTAATAGTTGTACTGGTCATTGTATGATAGTAAAGCGTGATAAATTAAAGAACGTCAGGTACTCTTAATTGTTACCTGAGGCTACGGAGCGCTTTTACTTCTGCTCGATTAAAGTAAAATAATTATGGAAAGTTATTCTCGGATAAAAAGATACTTATGGTATTACAGTTCGCTGTAATAACGTTCTAGTTCATGTAATTGGCTGTGGTTCTCGCGTGACTTATTTATTATAGTTTTTTTTTGTATAAAGAGGGTCATGAATTATTGAATTATTTCACAATGAAATCTCCAATGTTCCCATAGTAACTGGATGCGAGGTAGTGATCGATTTTGTATTTGATTTTATATTAGGAATGGCCGATGCATCACCAAACAAATGAAGTGCAACGGTATTGACGACTGCGGTGATGGGACTGACGAGCAACACTGCAGAGAGAGATTTACTTAAATGATTTTTCACAAAATTGCAATTAACGCTGGACGATCCCGAGGATCGTTTTATGCCACCGTGGACTTTTTACGATACAGTATTTTTGCCTAGAGATTCATAATATATATACACATATATATAATAATGTAAAGCTACATAGATATGTATGATAATAAAGAAAGAAGTAAAAACTAAAATAAACGGAGAAGTATATATGCTATAGTTGTATGCATGGAATATTTATTACACTCATTCGTGTTAATAAGTTGTACTAATTTATTCAATTGCAAATTCGTATAGACAGTTGATAGCTTCCTTTCTCTTTGTATAACTCGACATACATATTTATGCATGTTTGAGCTTATTAAACTGTTTTTTTTTTATTATTTTTATTATAGACATCCTACTTGCTGTGTAATACACTGCCGAGGCGAAGTCAGTGATATGAAAACATAGTTTGATAGCGGTAGCTGAGTGTCTTATTTGATAACTGAAAAATCTAGGATCTCTAATTCACGTAAACTATAGCAATAGATTAGATGACGAATTGCAGGGAAATTCGTCATCTTCGTCTATTTCTTTTTTATATAATTCATTATCCGCCATAACGCTTTTTATATAGGTACAAATGTAAACCAAACTTTGACATTGTTAATAGAACTGTCAACTGTATAAATATATACAGATGACAGTAGTGGATGAGAATGACTGAGATATATTTTCATCTTGTTCAATGATTCCTTGCGGAGTGCACTGCGACGATAAAATCCAGTCCTCTTGATGACAGCGGTTCCAAAACTCAGTGATCGGTGAGCTTCTTCATTTATATAAATTCATCAGGCTCCCGGGGTGCGTCGAGGTCACGATAATGAATCACTGGCCGAAATTCTCCACCAGCGCCGCCGCCGCTGCAAATTGTGAATATAAAAGAAAAAGTAGAAAAAGGGGATATAACATAAATTGTACATTGTGTATTTGAACAAAGGCAATGTAGTTTAAATGCATACCGCCAGAGCGTGCAATTTTTTAAAATAATAATTGACAAAATCAAAAAACTTTCATATCGTGCAGTATCAAAGCGAAAGAGAGACGTGTTACTGTATGTGTGTTGCGTAAAGAAATGATTCAAGCTTGAATCAGAATAACGTAGCGACGTAGGACCAACCGGACTAGGAATAATTATTGGAATGGGGGTGAAAAAATAAAAGAACGAATAATCAGCAACGAATATATTTATTTTCTTTTCTTTACGTTAGTGTATCGTGTCTACGTTGCAGTATCGACTAATTGCCGATAGCTGCTACTTACAGATATCAATTTATAAAATGTAAATTTTTATTGGACAATGAATCGTACGTTCACTTTGAGAAAATTATTTAATCGATACGTCAGGTGTATAATATCACTAGACGATTAATATCGAATAAATTTCGTCTGTTTAATCTGAAACCGTATCTTGTTTGCTATTGTGCACAGAAAGTCTCAAGATAACGGCAAGCGCGGTTAAAAGTTTTCGTGCTGATTTCGAACACGGTATAAGCCAACACTGTGGGAAAATTACGTAAGCGCGAATGACAAGGTCTTTGATTTGTCTATTTTCTTTCACTTCCTTTATCCCATTTTTCGTATTGTCCCTCTCACTCTTCCTTTCTTATTTTTTTGGCAATTTCTTGTGTTACATAATCCAGATAAGAATCTGCTGGCACGAATGACATCCGACATTGTGAAATTGCCCTTGACCGTATTACCAAGAGAAAAATCGCGGTTGTTATTAAAACTTAGAATATGTCCACGTCAGGCTGGTCCAAGTCGTTATAACTAATAATGGGCCTCGACGTCGAATCCGGAGCAGCCCTGGAAACATTTATCACTACGTACAAAGTGTACTGTAACACAGCCAATGTGTATTTTTTTTTAAGTACACAGGTACATGCTTGGCTGTTCGGTTGTACAAATAGTGAACCTTAATAGCTTGAGGCTGTTGTTGTATAACGAATCATGGTATTTGCCATATCCAATTGACAATTTGGAACAGCAACAATTTGTTGTGCCAAAACGCAGCAGTTATTACTGAGGAGATCATTACTTATAGAAAATTTAGAAATTCACGAATTGGTACACTTCAAAAGCAAATACTCAATGCCTAATAATAATTTAGTTAATCAATTAAAAAGCGTGCTTCATGCCAACATTATTTTTCTTACCGTCCTCTGTTGAAGCCACCACGATTTGGACGAGGCATACCAAAACCTCCTCCGAAACCACCTCCATAGCCGGAACCATATCCTCCTCGACCACCTCCATAGCCACCACCGCCACCACCGCCGCCGCCACCGCCACCGCCACCTCCGTATCCTCCAAAGCTGTAACGAGTAAATTGACGATTTAAACATGGATATAAATCGATATTTTTACTAAATAAAATGTTTTGAATTACGTTATCGTTTAACCGCGTTTTGGACAAGATACTTACGCTCCACAACCATAAGGTGGGAATCCTTCTCTTGGTCCTTCCCTAGGTGGCGCCTTATTTCCTGGATGTTCAGGAAGCTGCGGTCGTTTAGGATCCTTAAGATAATTGTTAAAATATTCCGCCTCTGCTTTGACCTCCGCAACCTTTTCAGCGTGCTTATTGAAGATATGTTTGCGAATGAAGTCGGGACCCTTAAATTTCTTGCCGCTGAGTGGACACAGCCATTTGTCCTTAGAAATTTCCTGGGTGTTAGCTTGTACGAATTTTTCAACCTCACTGTCAGTACTGCGTTAAAGAAAATTCTGGTATATAATACATGATTATATTTAATAACTATTATAACCCGGTCACAAAATGATTGTGCATAATGAATAAAATTCAAGTGAAAAAGGATACGCTTCAGCATTCTTCGCACCAAGTTTGTCGAATTCATCAGATGACAGTGTAGCTATGGGTGCCAGGAAGGCAGCCATTTTACTTTCAAAATTTCGGCAGTATTCAGACAATTCAGTACTAGAAACCTTAGTATTGGGAGGAGATCCTCTCACGTGCATTATCCCACATCTATTAGGCATCTCATCCTCGTTGGGATATTCGCAGTGGTTATAATAGTCGACAGAGTGCACTATCCGCAGGTACAAGACTAACCTATCCAAGACCTGGATAAATAAAATTAGAGTAGAATTGTGTATATATAATTCATTTATACAGATAAATAAAGAATGATAAGTACCTTTATGAGACTGGGATCCCTTTCGATTGGCCCATCACCATCTCCACCAAGTTGCCCTTCTTCCTGATCACCTGACATTCCCAGCAGTTCCTCTTCTTCTGCAGAAGCCTCCTCGATAAGATAATCCGTAATATTCTTGAGTACAGGATTCTTCGAAGATAATCCGAACGCCTTAAAAGATATAATAAATGTTTAACGTAGCTTTATAAATTTTCATAACTCATCCAATAATTATCTTACAGCTTGTTCAGCTTCGTTGGCGCTTTGGGCTGTTCTATTTTCTTTGTTATCTTCTCCTTCTTTTGTGGCATTGTCATCCTTTCTCTCTTCATTCCAGAGACCTACTCTGTTGTCTAAATTGTGTACGATTTTTGCACTCAGCTTAATATCATGGCGTACAATTTGTTTGTGGGATGTTAATCCATTCACGGTACGAATACGTCGAGAAAGGTCTCGGTTCACTATAGCGCCCAATTCGCAATCACGTAGCTGTACAAAACACATAATTAATAAGAGAATATAGACGGATTTAAGACACGAAGAAAATTATAAATACCCGAATATTATTTAGACTCCAGCAAATCTCTTTGATGTTCACTTGACGTTCAAAGGATACCCAGCCGCGACGGAACCAGCGACGTTCAGGTTGTGGATCAGCAATGGCAACACGCAAGAACCCAGGAAAACGCTTGCACATCTATCAAATAAAATTAGTATAGAATTATATACTTATGTTTTAAGTTCCACTCTTATGTATATTAGTAACGTACCGCCTCGACTTCCGCTTTGGTTATAGTAGGAGCCAAGTTCCTGAGGAAGATACTGCTGGTCTTATGCAGAGCTCGTGGTTCCTTATCTTTATCCTCGCTTGCTAAATCAATAACTGCTTCAGGTTCTAGTGTATCTTTTTTTGTTTCAACACATTCCACTTCGCCCTTATCCTCCTCATCGTCCTCCTCCTTAGTCTCCTTATCAGCTGCTTTCTCAGGCTTTTCTGCTGGTTTCTCCTCGGTAACTGAAACACGTAATGGTTATTTAAAAAAAAAAAAAACAAATATTTTCTATAGTATCTCGCATTACTGGTTACGTACGAGTATCAGCCTTTGGCGTATCTGGTTTGTTACTGTCACTGTCCGATGAACTACTAATACTACTACTACTGCTGCTGCTGTTGCTGTCAGTGCGCTTGCGCTTTTTCGAATTGACCTCAGCAGGTTTTTCTACCAAACAAATTAAATAATCGTTAAAAAAAAATTAAACAGCAAAGCTGGCTGGCTGTAACAATGATGATAATATTAACCTGTTTCTTCAGATACTGGATTCTCATCGTCAGCTTTCATTTCTTCAAGATTTTCATCAACCTTTTCCACCGTCACTTCTGCTTCTGCGTCTTTTTCCTCTTCCTTCAGTTCTACGTCACCATTTTGCTCTTCCTCGTCAGCCTTCTTATCATTTGCGGAATCCTCGACTTTTTCAGGATCACTGGAAATGAAGTAAGCTATTTTATTTATGTTCGAATACAAGATAATGCTGACCACTTCCGGTATTCAAAGCTTACCTGTTCTCAGGCTTTTTCTGGATATCCACTTTGCTCTTTTGCTCCTTCACTTCTTCTTTTTCCTTAACTGTTGCTACTGGTTCTTTTGGCACCGGTTGATGAGGAGGTTTCGCGTCAAGAACTTTAAGATCCTCTTCAGTTCCACCCTCCAATTTTATTACAACTGCATCCAAGAGATGCAAAAGTACATCAGCTTGATCGGCATCCACTGAGACTTTGTCTATTTCGCCCACATCAAGCATTTCCAAAAATACCTCCACACGTTTCTATATTTTGATTTAACAAATTTTTTTAAAATATGGCGTCGTGTTATCAAAGACTTAAATAATTATTAATAATTTTTATTATTCTACTTACTTTAAGCGCAGATACCTGCTCGTACTTTCTCTTGATAGACTCCTCAGGATGGTACTTTATCTTGAACCTGATATCCCGTAAAACAGATTTTGATTATTCATGTCTTGTTAATGATGACTCATTATAATAATCATGGGAAAAAATTCTGTCTTGTGAATGTATTGGTAAAGGGACTTGTGCGTATCACTGATTAAAGTGTTAGATATGCAAAGAATATTTATTAACTTTGACATTGCTTGTTCTGATTCATCCAATTGCTTGAGAATTCTTGTCAAGGCAATGTGTGCGCGAAAGTAGCCAGAGATAGAAACAAAGAGAGAGTAGAAAAAAGTACTTGGTACAGATCGTATTCTCTTGTAGTATTGTTAATGTATAAAATGGGGCCTAATGCCAGGCTAAGTATTAGTTAAACATGGACCAACGGTAACAGGTCTTATTGTAGGACGTCAAAAGTCAAAATTTTTTGTATAACAAGAAGTATTTTTTGTAGTACGAACAGTGGACATTGATCTTCAACATTAAGGTAGAACGTTGGCATTAAAAGAATTTTTAAATAAGAAAAAATATAAACGCAAAAGAAACTCTGCGCTAATTAAATATCATCGAATTGCATACGCCATTTGATTTGAGCTGAAATATCGGAGGAAGTCATACGTTTGTACAACTTCAGTGAGCAACCCGACTCTATCACTATGGAGCAGTCATTTTATCGAATCGTATAACATATACGTGATATAATATATGGATAATTGTTAAGAAGTACAATGTATCGCATTACTTAATTATAGTATTATGCATTGTGACAATAGTGACAACATGGTCAGTTACGGAATGGAGCCTCACCTGTAGTCTCATACTTTTGCTCGCATTCAGTTTTCTCGACGTTTCTGAGTCTAAGCCTAATGTCATATTGTTCTCTGAATTTAAAAGTGTTTAGCGGGTTTAGAACGCGGCCTACGCGAGCATAATTGGGCCTTGCGCGCCCAGCTCGCATATCAATATAATTCTCTCTCTAACTAACAGACAGCTCGAGTCTTCGGCGATGCGCGGATTCGCGATATTCATAAAAAATCGAGCGAAAAAATAAACGGACGTGACGACCTGTGCCCGAGGCATAGGGCGATGGCTGCTGTGTGCTGTAGGGATAGACAGATCTGGTCACATTGTTAGAAGTTAGCTAGAAGACGTGTCTGCGATTTTCATCAAGGCAATTGATTAAACTCCTTTCCAAACACACACCCCATGTATTTATATTTTTTTCTTGTTATTACACGAATTAGTTCTATGGTGGCTGCAATCTTATATTTTGGTTATAGATTTTCTGTTGCTTGATACCCTAAGCATAGGATGTATTTTTCTTTTCGAGATAATCATTTCAGATATACCAGCCATCGTAGAATATTTTCAGATAAGTAACTATGTACTGGAAATGATTACCAAATGATTCTGACACATTTTTTAAATTGATTTTCTCGAAGACACGTCAAAAACTCTGTGCACTGATATTTATTACAAACGACAAAATAATAACCCCAAATTAATAGAGCTACGATAGATAATGACTTACCATTCCTCATCTTTATGTGCCACGAAGAACTCATTCAGCTGCTGTCGTCTAAACTCCAGTTTGTACTCGTTGTAGCGTTTTATAGCTTCTTCGTCTGTAATAGTGTCCTCTTGTGTCCCAAGGAAGGCTTTGAAGGACATCATCGGTGGTTGCGTCTCAACATTTGAATTACTGAAGTTTCCACTCACTTCACGACTACTTTGAATAGAGAACGGTCTGTTAGTATGAACAATACTGTGTTAGATAGCCGCTTCAAAACACATTACAGAACATATACAAATAAGTTTAATTTTGAAAAATTGCAAGGGTATGGAGACAGCACCTTATTCTAGCTAAAAGTTTGGGAGTTAGGCGACTTCGTTTTTGCATGGCAATTATTTATTTTTTATTCAATCCTTAAGAGATATCTCACTGAACGTCTTTATATTGCAAAATTTGCACGCGCAAAAAAAAATTCATGCAAAAAGGGAAAGTAAACAAACCTGGTGCTGTTACTATGATTGCCATAGTGATGGTTGCTATGATGAGGTGGGGGATAATGATCCGGTCCCCAAGAACTACCTCCGCCGTAATAATCATGACCGTAGCGTGGTCTATCATCCCAATCGGTACGCATTCTCTTCATAGGTGGTGCCATTTCTTGAGATCTTGCAGGGCTGTATCTTTCACGACCACCACCACCCCCACCACCCCTGTATTCTCTATAATCTGGCCGTGCACGAGGGCGGCTGGACCATTCTCTGGAATAATCACTATGGTTACAGACCTAAGAGTTTTTCATCCATTTTCACTGACCACATGTTATGAAAATTATATCATGGTGCTATAATGTAAAATAAGAACAAATAAGAAATACTGATAACACTTTAGGATTTCTCACCTTCTCATAGGAAAGTATCCTTTTATAGTAGGAGGCGATGCAGGAGTTGGAAGGGGATATATGGAAAAGGATTTTTTCATAGGATCGGTATCTGTTGTTCTGGAATATCATATATTCATATTTGATAGAAATTTATAATTCAATAACATAGTTGATATGATTTCTTATTTTGAGAAGTACATTAATATAATTTTAACTTACCTATCAACCCATTCTTCTCTACGTCGATCATCTCTACGACCTTCCCTAGAGTATGATTCTGTTCTTTCACCTCGAAACTTATCACGCCTTTTGCGATCGTACTCATCGTCTGAATCAGCCATGTCAGTATAATTTAATAGGTCAATTCTGAAAAATTCAAGAAATTATATTTTGAGTAAAATTTAATGTATCCATAATACATTTCTTATTATATCATATTATACATTTATGTAATCGTATCATAAATCACACTATTTCAAAAGCTTTAAAAATAATATTAGCTTCCAGACTAATTATAAATTAGAAAATTAGTAAACAGAAGAGTAATTCTCGTGGTTATTCGCATAGAGCCCATAGGCTAACCTTTCAAGGAAGAACAGTAAAAGAAAATTAAGAGTACCCCACACGCTAAAATGATCGAAAATAGTAAAACAAAATAAATGTTCTAACACTGAAGAATAACCATATTATAAAATATAAACGTCAACGGAAGAATTATATATAAAATTTACAGCACCCATCGTTGAACGTCATGAACCCCACCGCACCGTATATTGAAAGCGATATCTCTAGATAAAAGATATCTTACGGTGAATAACTATTATTCTATTTTATATAAATATGAAAATGGTTAATATCGATTGTTAGGACATACAACTACCTGCCAAATTATCCAACAAAATTGTTAAAAAGTCGCACTGACACTCACCTACTTCACATATACCGTTGTATGCCAATCCAGTATGGAGGACGTCCGACCCTTGCTAAAGAGACGCGCGTCAATTTTATGGCGCTTCGATCGCTTTAAGGTGGCTTCTCATGAAACGATAGAAGTTGAGGTAGATAAAAGCGAACGTGTCTTCTAGCGCTATCATTCGTCAAAAGAATTACAATTATTCAATTAGTCATGATATTTTGAACGACTGCATTTGATTTTCCAAACTCAGATTATAATGGTCACTGCTATAATTTAAAATGGTATTTAAATCGTTTATACTCGTAACATATTGTTGCAATATACTGTTTTCTTTCCTTCCTCTCTTTCAAAAGTTATGTTAAATTTTCTCGAAATTATCGAAACATTATTGCAACTTTTCCGAATTGTCGATTGGCTGTGGTCCCTTACGTTAATCCATTGTCTTGTCAAGAAGGTATGAGTACTAGCATAGGGCAGTGTATAGTTATACGAGTCTGCTTAAAAATAAAACATTTACCTATATGTACTAAGCAATATTTAAAATTCATAAAAATACATTAAGAAATCCAGCTGTTAAATTGTTATCCGCAGTCTAACTCCTTATCAGATATATTCGGAAAGAAAGAATAATGTATGTAATCATTCTTCTATTAAGAATAATACGCAATTATGTTCACGCTCTTTGCATATCTCTACCTTGACAGATCACCGTACTCTGTACATAAAAAATCAACTGTTAACATCCATCATATTTATCCACGCTCATCATTCCTTAGTCATCATCTCCGCAGTTACAAATCAGAAAGCTCACTCAGGATAAGTTCCAGAGGTTGAAGCACTTTGAGTCAGAGGCAGGTAACTCGTGCAAAATCATTGCTTTTTCTACTCACGTTATTCTTTTTTATTCTCATTGTCGGTTCCTCTTAAATCTAGATTAATGATAAGATGATGGGGATCATGGATGAACGAATTTTGCACACGCTTAATGGCGTACGTTCTCTCCTGTAGGTGATGATGAAGTCGATGACCCTGAATCATGTATGTACGATGTATATATATATATATATATATATACATAAATATATACACGGTTATTCAGCTAAAACGTACTAACTGAAGTTGGCCTGTATATTTGATTCCTATGGTAAATCCAACTTCGGTCGGTCTTTATTAGCTGAGGTATTATATATTATGCCAGAGCATAGTATACATTATACCAGACATTCCATGTAGCAAAAAATTGACCAGCTCAAAAAAATATACCATGAATTCGTCATTAATATATTATTTGATTTTGAGCTCCATTTGAATGGTGATGATACAAATTGGTTGAACGTCTTATTTTTATACAGTCTTATTTTACTTGGTAGTGCGAGGAAAATCTTTTAGATGTGTAATAACGTTTAAATCTTTTTCTTCATTGTCGAAGCTGATATCATCGAACGTATCTTGGTGCAATAGTCCTTGACATTAACAATGCGTAATCGTTAATACGAATAGAATTTATAGACGATTATTTAATTGTATTACGTATCTGTCGCGAAAGTCATTAATTTGTATTCCTTAGTGCAGTCTTCGCAGACTTCCAAGAATCCAACGTTAAGCGACTGAGGCATTTATACATTTTTATAACGTGCGGTTTCTCGAACAAAAATACATTTATCACATTATTATTTTTCCTGTAAGAAATTATAGACACGTTTATAAATCGACAGTCTCGTCGTTATATTTAAATAAATAATGTTTTGATTCAGGTGAAATCAGTTTTTGTATTTATTACCCAGCATGCAAATTTCTATACAGATAAGTTTTAGTATTGACCAACTGGTGAGCGGCGATCCGATAAGTTAAAACGATAAATATTTGAATTGGTTAAATAAAGATTGCATAACTGTGATTTCGGTTTAAAAAGTGTACCGTTGCTAAAACGTGATTAAACATACTTTACTGGGTTTACCATAGGTTTGAAAACATGCGAAATTCAAATGGAATATCTGACATGAAAGACATTTTGAAGTGTAGGCAACTTCATTACCATTCGAGTATTGAAAAGGTCTATCATTTTTTTTTCTTTTTATGTCCACTGAAAATAAACACCTTGAAGGAGAATCAAATTGTAATATATTACGTACTTCCTTTCCATTGTATTCTGGCACAAGGAGGCCTTCGCATTTGAATTTGAATCTAAATAATATGTAGACATTTAATAAAGACGTCTCAGGGTTTAGAGTTATCAATAACAAACTACAGGACTACGCTCGTTACTAACGTAGAAAATAATGATTTTAGTTGTAGGATGCATGAGAACCTCTTGGAATTATTACAATTAGAATAAATTAGATAACCGTTAATAGGAGTACATGGTAATTAAATTGCCTATCCATACAAATCACAATGATGATTTTCTTCTATGAAAATTATTACACGACTATTAATTGCAACAGCATTGATATTATCTATGTATATTTTCTTGTGCGTTTACAGGCCTGGGAATACCCGGTATACACATATAATACGATTTGTAATAAGGTTAAATTTTTTGTAAAAATTGTACGATGGCTATTTGGTAAATGTATAAATTCAAAAAGACAACTATCACCAATTGTGTATCGATTGACGTCAATCACGAGACCTCGCTGATTCGAGATTTATTAGAATAGCTCTCTAGCTATTTATATTTATACTGTATTGAAAACAGTTTCTTGGAAAGTTGTCCAATCGAATTAGCAGCCTTGCGCCAAGTACATTGATTCTTGGTAATTCAACGTATATTCTGCATATGCAACAGTCGTTACCTTTCTGGGGATTCCCTCGTTGACTTGTAAAGAGATCAATAAACATCATGATGATTAATTGCTCCACATCCTTTTTTTATTCACTTCATAGAAAATAACTAGCCTGCCAAATAGAAACTTGTGTACGAAAGAAGCCCTTGGGCCATAGGTATACTTGAACTTTCACAGAGTAACAATTCGTATGAATATTTAGACACTGATTTTACAGAGGTAACGTAGGAAGCTGTGACTTGTGTTTATCAAAGGATCACAACTGGCTGATAACCTTCGTTAATTTTATTCCAGTATGACACGAATAAAATTACCGTTTAAAACGCCCTGGGCTAAATAGATCGTACGATAGCAGCCTATGTCCCATGAACTTTGGTGGAACAACTAGAGCTATCTATCAGGACTGCTAGTACCGTTAACTGTGCTCGCATTTAACGCGCGAAATATTTGAAATTTGAATTCACCTGCATTAATGTAGGAGATTTAATTTAAACGTCTATGATAATTATCATTCTAATTCTTTTGTAATCTGATAATCTATGATTTCTCAAAACTATTTTGATTAATAAGATGAAGATGTTTGTAATGAAATTTTTTCATGGGCTTCCTCGAAAACGTCCTCCGCGACTCCCTATCCCGCGTTCAGTACCTATACGAGCTCTATTCCACTAGAAGACTGGATCCTTTCACTGGTGGGGAGTGTTGGCGAAGATCAGTATATAAGCTACCAGTTAAGATCGGATTAGCACAAGGAAGGATCACTGCCGCTAAAGAAGAAGCGGCAAAGAGTTAAAGCTTGGTTACTTTTGATAAAAAAATTTGGTTATAATGACGAGATATTTGAAGACTAGTGTTTTATTGGCTTTGTTGGTGGTTACAGCGTATGCTCGTCCAGGTAATTAAAAACAGTTGCTATTAATCAGTAATTTATATTTTTGAATTAGGACTTTTCGAGTTTGCACATTGGCAATTTCATTTATTCGCTGAAGGTTCATTGATTCGATTAACTGGCCCATCCTGTCCCCAATAACCCATTGCGCGGCATTTAGTAACGGGCAATTGTTTGGTTTCCAGGAGGATATGGTGTCAAGGGGGGCTCCGGAAGTGCTGCCAAAGCGTCCAGTAAGTATCTATGGTATATAAAAGAAATTTATTTCTGTCGAATGTTCAATTGGATTGTACGAATCTGGGTGTTGCGTTGCATATTTGTCCGTGATATGGCGGTTATAGTGAAGGCTTTGGTGCTTCCTGTTTTGCAAACACTTCTCTACGCTTCTAACTTTACTTCACATAGCTTGCAAAGTATGCAGATTCTGTGAGTTCTCTTGATTTTACAAAAAAAGTAAAATTGTCTTCATTGTATCTTTTACGAGACGATTGATTTGTGTAGCACGTGTCTTAAATAAGGAACACGCTTAATTTTTTAATGTTTTCTTTTGTTTCACAGGCAGCGCTTCAGCGAATGCTAAGGCAGAAGCTGGTGGAAGTGGAGCAAATGCAGGTGCAGGAGCAGGAGCAGCAGCAGATGCTCTAGGAAGTGCAGGAAGTAATAGTGGTGCTGCTGCTAACGCCAATGCTAATGCTAATGCTGGTGCTGGTGCAGCCGGTGGAGCTGGAGGCCATGGAGGTGCCGGAGGTCATGGAGGTCCTGGAATAGGTGGTCCTGGTGTAGTTGCCGGAGGAATTGCTGATTCTGGTGCTGGAGCAGGAGCTAAGGGAGGTGCTTCTGGATCTTCTGGACCTGGAGGAATTAATAATGCTGGTGTCGAACATGGTATCGGAGGACATGGATCGATTGGTGGAATCGGAGGAGGATCTCATGGTGGTCTCGGAGCAAATGGTGCAGGAGCAGGAGCCGGAAATGGTGCTGGAGCTCATGGGTTGGAAGGTGGAATTGGTGGAGGCTCTCACGGTAGCTTCGGTGGAATAGCTGGAGGATCTAGTAATGCTGGAGGAGCAGGTGCAGGTGCAGGAAGTGGAGCTGGAGCTGGAGGTCATGGATCTAGCGGCGGAATTGGCGGAGGACCTCAAGGTGGTTTTGGTGGAAATGTTGGAGGATCTAGTAATGCAGGAGCAGGCGCAGGAGCAGGCGCAGGAGCAGGAAGTGGAGCTGAAGCTGGAGGTCATGGATTTAGCGGCGGAATTGGCGGAGGACCTCAAGGTGGTTTTGGTGGAAATGTTGGAGGATCTAGTAATGCAGGAGCAGGCGCAGGCGCAGGAAGTGGAGCTGGAGGTCATGGATCTAGCGGCGGAATTGGTGGAGGACAACATGGTGGTTCCGGTGGTTTATCCGAAGGATTTGGTAATGCCGGAGCGGGTGCAGGAAGTAATGCCGGTGCTGGCGGATTCGGTGGAGCTTCTGGAATCGGTGGAGGTCACGGACAGGGTGGAATTGGTGGAGCTCATGGACAAGGCGGAATCGGTGGAGGTCACGGGCAAGGTGGACTCGGTGGAAGTCAGGGACAAGGTGGAGTCGCCGGAGGATTTGAAAACTCTGGCGCAGGAGGCATTTCTGGAGGTGGTGCACATGGTGGTGTTGGAGGATTTGGAAATGCTGGCGCTGGAAGTGCCAGTGGTGCTAATGCTCAAGGAGGAGCCGGTGGCATTGGAAGTGGATTCGGAGGCTCTGGACACATCCAACCTAATGGAGGAACCAACGCTGGAGCCGACGCTGGGGCCAACGCTGGAGCCAATGCTGGAGCCAATGCTGGAGGCAATTCTGGTGTAATCTCTGGTGGATCTGTCCCAGGAGCAATTGGCACTGGCAATTCTCATAATGCCGGAAGTGGAGGTCATGGTGGTGTAAAGGGAGGTAGCCATGGAGGATCTGCTGGATTCGGAAATAGCGGAGCTCAGGGTGGTGCCAGCAATGGAGCAGGATTTGGACCTGGTGGAAGCAATGTCGGACACTCTGGAGCTGGTGGTCTTTCTGGCTCCGAAGCATCCAGCGGCTCTCAATCCTTTAGTGGATCCAATGCAGGCGGTAGCGGTTCTCAGTCAGGTTCATCAAGCTCCAGCTTTGCCAATGGATCTGGATCCGGAAGTAACTCCCAATCTCAATCCGGATCGTTCAGCGGAGGCTTCGGAGGTAACAATCCCTTTGGCTTCGGTACTAACGGCTTCCATGCTTTTGACAAGGGTGAATTTGGCAAAGGATTTCATGCTGGATTTGGCAACGGCTTTCCTAATTGGCTAGGTAATCAATTTGGAGACTTTGGTCTAGGTGCTGGAAGCAGTTCCAACAGCTACAGCAAGGCCTCCAGCGGAAGTTCTGGGTTTGGAGGAGCCGGAAGCAAGAGTGCAAGTAATTCCTGGTCCTCCAGTGGTGGCACCGGTTCCTCATCATTCGCCAGTTCCAGCAGTAAGTCATAAATTATTCCTCCCTATTTTTATTAATAACAAATTTTATACCAAATTATCATAATCTAATATTACCTTACTCTTGTTAATAGGCTGGTCCGGAGCAGGCTCTCTTGGTGTAAAAGCTCACTGAATAAAAAGCTCAAAACGCTTCCCACATAATCAATAACAAAAAATTGATGACCCTACGAATCTGCAATCTAAACAAGAATACAAAATAAAACCAATTCTGAGCTTAGAGAAGATCACAAGAAACATTACTTTATAGAATTAGTATCCCTAAGTTATTAATACTTAAGCGTTCAAGAGTTTGATTAAAAAGTTCTCTTGTCAAGTTTAGTATATACAAATTTTATTTAAATATTGTGATAAATAAAAATTATATAAAATTCGAAAACCGAGCATTCTTACATTTACAAAGTTCCATCAAACTCTTAGGTGTTTGACACCTTTCGAAAATTCTCTTCTACTTTCTAATTTTCCATGTTCACTTTATTCCATCTCAATCAGAAATCATTTTCTTTCACTTTATTCTACCTCAAATCATTCCTCCTCAAAGTTTGCGGTAGTCACAGAAGTATTTTAAGATTCGATTAAGTCATCAGTCCTGCGTGATACGACAACGTGTAACAATCTGTTCTGCAACTTAAAAGGCAAATGTTTGATTAGTCATTGACCATTATTGATCCAAGGATGAATATATGATACGGGAAAACCATGTTCCTAATAGCTTAAGGCTGAATGAAAATGGACAAATTATTATTACTCAAAAATAATATGAAAGTATTAATATCACAGACACTTGTACTCTTATCCAGAGCTGTATGTGATGAACATTTGCTAATCACAAGATGCATTATGCATTCTATACATAACATAGCTAATATTACCGTTTACATGCAATAATTTCCAGCACTATTTACCTCCAGTGCATATTTCCAGTATAACCCATTCAGTCGTATAAGAAATCTTGAATAAATCTTATATAAATCCAGATAATGATACATCTAACACCTCAGCATGTGTAATGATAAATAGTGGACTGAAGCCGTTATAAAAAATATTAAAAATACATTTAGGATTCCCTACTGTCAATCACACACCACACCTATACTTATTTAAGCAAACTCCACACACTGTGTAAATCTATAGTATTATCCAGTAAATAGCCAAGTAATTTTTACCCAGGAAATACCAGAGTTGACATAACTCTAGAATTAGATTGCAATGAATACACGTTAGTAGGTATAACATATGGACTCTTGACTAGATACTGAAGTATCCAGTTATTTTCTTTGTGACTGGGGAATTTCGTAAACTAAAATTAGACCTGCTTTCGTGGAATATTCATATTGGGGAAAAACATGAATATTTCCAAGACTTTCACCAGTTTCTGCACAGATCAATGTACCAACATCCCGTGACCTTACCGTGTCCATTCTACGTCCCTGATGATCCACCCCACGTATTTGATCAGTCCAAAATGACCATCAGTGTCATACTAACACTCTTCAAATTGTCTATCTATGTTGATGAAATGACACGCACTAAACTGTGTAAAGCATTTCCCTCCAGCGTGCGTGGATTCGTGTATAAAACTGGAGGACGTGGTCGATGAGACTTCAGTCACATGTCAAGAGTGTCACCAGATAGAAAGAAAAACGTGGAGTAGCTGACTGAAAAGAAGAAAAAATTGACTAATACGTTAAATTAAGAAGTTAAAAAAAATGAAGAGATTTCTTTCATATGTTTTTTTTGTGGTTTGTGGTGAGTGTTTACAGATAGTGTTTTTTCTTTTTCTCTACGAAGGCAAATTTTTTGTGAGAAGCTTTTTTTGTTACCTGATGGATATGTGACTATGCCTTTTCTGTTGTTATTATGAGACGCATGTTGTTAGGCATATAAGGAAATCTAGTCGTGCGTAGAATTAAACGCGATTCGTAGTACGACTCTATATTAAATTACGTAATGAAGGTAGCTGAAAAAGAAATAGAATATATTTTGTCAGCGGTCAAGGTTAAACCTTTGTACTATACATGTGAAACTTATGAGCTCGTTAGTGCGTTCATTAGGATACAGTTAATGAGAATTATGTGTGTACATACCCTGTATTCTTAATTACATTTTTGTATAGAGTGTTGAACGATTTCCTGAATATTATTTATGTTTCTTTTCAGTACGTTCTGACTCGGGATTTTTTTTCCCTGATCAGATATCATCTCATGCTAATAGCAACAGTCAAGCATGGTCTGATGGTAATGGCAATGCCAAAGCAGCCAGTGAGAGTCAGGCATCAGTCAACAGTGGAAACCATTTACCATCTGGCCAACATGGCCAAAATTATCCAATCCAAAGTTTTGGTCATCCTCAGCAAGGTCAACAATATCCCGGTCATGGTTTAGGACCTGGTGGTTCCTTGGCTCAGAGTCAAGGACAGGCACATGTTCTGAGTGGACAAGATACAGCAAGTGCTAATAGTCAGAGTGCAGCTCAAGGTTTTGGTAACAATTATCAGCAGACTGGTCTTGGGTGCGTTGAAGATTACTGAAAATATTATAAATAGTCTTTATCAAATTGAAAATATTTTTTACAGCTATGCACCTCAGCAAGGATACAACCCCATTCAATCAGGCGGTTCATCCAATGCCCAGAGTCAGGCTAATGCACAAGCAACCGGAAATGGCGCCTTAGCTAATTCGCAGTCTACTTCACAATCTCAAAATGGATTATCTCAGAGTCAGAGTATCTCACAAGCTCAGTCTCAAGGATTTTATAATGGTTACCCATATAATTCATTGACTGGTGCAACTTCCGGTAGCCAATCGAATGGTCTTGGAGGATCAAGTGCAGCAAGTGCAGCAAGCGCTGCAACCACCAGCTTCGTTGATGGTATACCCGTGGCTAGTGCAAGTGCAGCAGCAGCAGCAGCATCTGCCACCGGAAGTGGAGGGTACTCAAACAGCAATGCTAATAGTGTCGCAACAGCCACTGGCAGCCATGCTGGATTTCAAGGACATCCTGGCTGGTTCTTAAACAACAGGAATTCAGAAAATGATTCTGAGAGCACTTCTGAAGATTCTGAAAGTTCGAGTAGCGAGAGCCTATCATCTGACGAGCCTCACTTTTATGAGAGATAGACTGACTTACTTTTTAAAATAAAAAATGACAAAATCAAAATTTACATCGACTCTTTACAATTGTTCTATTTATAATACTCTCAGAACTATTATTATTATATTGTAAAAAAGTACTCACACCTCCTATTGCCAATGGTCGTCATTTATGTACTTTGTCATCGTAAGACACTGCGCTAATCAAAAGTTATCAAGTCATCATCCTTAATCGGGAACGTCATGTGCATCGTACTGTAAACTCTTACTCTACGTATATAATGACTCATCTCTATTTTCTTTATACGAATGCAAAAATATCTCTACTTATTAATATGTAAGTTTATATTTGCTGGGTATTGCCACTGTAGCATTTGGGATACAAGTCTAAAGTAAATAAGCTTTAGTAAGTATGTACAAATTATGTAACGTTCCATGAATCAAGAATTTACATTCACATGTACAAACAGTAAGACCAATGTAAAAAGTACGAATGCATTATTCATTCGAGGCAAGAAGCGTGTTAAATAAAATTGTTATTTATAGTCAAACAACGTATTCTCTATTTCTTCTACAAACCAGAGAGAGAGAGAGAGAGATAAATCCTGTCCATTTTATAAATCCTGGAATTTCCGTAAAAACACTCACCCAAAATTCATGCCAATAAAATTCGAACTAAGATAAACGTATTTACGCATTCGATATTATACTTGCCAGCCATAATAGCGATGCTGCGATCTATTACGTGGATGATATGTTTACGTCGGAAACGATTGACGATAAGAACATAAAAAATTCATGATCGACATTGACTTTCCCACATTAAGCGAAAAGACTGTATTTTCAATCCTTACATGATTAACGATAACTACGAAGCTTCTTAATACTGTTACGTAATTGACATTGCTATGATTTTCTTAAAGTGTCCTCGAACCTCAGCCATTTTACATGGTGACTGACTGACCTGTGAAGTTTTGTATATATAAATATACTATAAAGAGTAAATTAGTAGAAGAAAAATGATGTCAATAGAACGATGCCATTAATAGATAATTATTTGACTGTTGGTAATACTCGAGTAACCTTCGTCCTGCCATCTAGCACATTTATTCAAACTGACATCGTACCTAATGGAAGGGGGTTCCTTGGTAAATGAGGATCCGCTTTCCGCATGAACAATACTTAATTTCCTACGCTGGAATGGAGACGTCAAGGTTTTGGGAAATGTATATTTTTTGTGTATGACTACCGAGCTGGAAAGACTGTCCACTTTGTTGTCTCATTTAATGAACGCCTTGTGTACGTTTGGCAAATGATACATAGTTGATGCGAATTTCTAGTGCTGGCTTTTTGTTATGTTTGCTTTACTAGTGGAACCTTTTGTTTGTAGTACTCGGAGCAAGACGCCATTGTTATTCCAAAGTCGTACACTTTGGTAAGTAAATTATTCATTGGACGAGTAAGGACGTTTATGAGAATGTCGGATGTTCAACGGATGACACTAAATGTACACGATGACTGCATCATTTGTTTACATGGATCATTCTCGTGGAAAGGAGAAAAACGGAATCGGTTACGCTAATGAATAGGAAGTTAACGGCACTGCATCCTGTACCGAATGAAAGGTTCGCTTTTTTTTGTTTTTATTGAATTACGAGATTTTAATTAATTCACTCCTAACGATACATTAAGATTGTAAGAACTGGCAGTACAGCTTGTATTAGCAGCACTTGGGAGTAGCAGTGAAGAGTCAAGAAATTAATATGGAAATTCGACATTTCAATGGATCCTGCTATTTCAGTTTTTCAGGATTCTTTTTGAGGGATCGTCATCGTTCAGGTATCGAATACATTATCTGTATATAGAATTCAGGTGGATATCTTGAATGTCTTTTTAATACTGTTTAACACTGTTTCAGACTTCATATGTATACAAGCAATCCAGTATCTCAGTTAATATCAGTTTTGAATATTACGACGTTCGTGCCTAATGATTCATGAACTGATATTATTAGGTAGTCAACTACCATGATTTATAACTCAATACTTGAAGCAAGGTTTATGGATTCATTTGTTATATGTAAGAATATATTTAGAATATATGATTCATACATATGCTTCATCTTTAACAGATGCAAAATATTATTTATTCATGAAATATATATATATTTTTATGCAATACACTTGTACTATTGTATACCATATACAAAAGAAGTCTGGAATTATTATCTACATATAATATACAAGAAACAATTTCTACAGAGAAACTGTAATATTAATCAATGATATCTTTAATGAATTTTTCCAGCAGAAACCTTGTAGACGCCCTTTCCTGAAGAGTCAATATCTAACGAAGTACTACTATAGATACCCTTGACACCATTTCCAGGACTGTTCTTATCATTTCCGCCTGACCGTGAAGTCATTCTATTAAATGGATATTTAAATAGTTTTAAAAAATGTAAGCATGAGATTAATATTCGATTTTTGTAATATTTACCCAAAGGAACTGGTATGACTGGAACCTCCGCCATCGGAATTGGATCTACTTTGAGAACTGGAACCAGACCAGGAACCTGTATTTGATGAAGCAACTTCAGGTCCTGTTCCTGGGAATGCCATGTTTGGGAACTGAGAGGCAGCTCCTATCAGGAGACTATCCTGATTAGGAATATCGTACAATAGACTATCACTGTTAATAAATATATCATCAGGACTGCCGTTACCGTAATTATAAAAATTGAAATCAGGAAAGAAGCCATTTCCGTATATAGGTCCTCCAAATCCAGCTGCACCGGCAGGGCCAGCTTGAGGACCGGAATTTTCAAAGAGACTGCCACCTCCGTCAAAGAGATCAGAAGGGTCAAGGTTCATACCGTCTTGTTCCAAAGAAGTGGTGTCACTTCCGGAAGTGGTAGGATTTGAAGTAGAAGATCCTCCAGCTGCAGCTGCATCAGACTTCACTTCTTTTATCAAATCCTTAGGCACTGATGAAATTGACGTTTCTTCATTCAAATTTTCTGTAACTGAATCGGATTCCGTTGCAGCTGCATTAGTTTTAGGAACTGCACTGGCTTTTGCAGCTTCAGCTGGATCTACGACATCTGTAAGATTTTCAATATTTCTTTGAATATCATCCTTCTCAATAACAGGCACCACGGGATTATCACTGTCGTTGTTGTTGCCAGCGTCATTTGCAGTTGCAGCTGCATTTAAATTAGCCTGAGTATTTGTTTGGGTCTCAGACTTGACTTCCGTTGCTGGAACGAAAAAAAAAACAGGTTATCGATAATATTCGGTTATGGAAATTTCTGAATGAATAAATAATTATGTGTCCTCTAGCAAGGTTCAAGTTCGTGGCAATTCTAAAATGATCAATCGCATAGGTCATTGGTCACTGTAAATATCAAGGTTCGAATCTTCATTAAATCTAATGTAGTTTTAATACTTTGCAGTGAGTGCAAAGGTGCTGAGAAATTTTATGGACTTTACCCTGTACTCGCGTCACAATGATTAATATCAGGACTGACAGCCCGATTATCGTACCATGCAGCCACATGATGAACTGATCTCATCGACGGATGCACCTCTTCCATTTATACATGAGAATTCGTGTCGATCTCTATGAAGAACCACCGAATCGCACTATTGTTTATTGACAGTTGGAAATCAGCGTGACGTAACGATACGGGGACAAGGTTGATTGCATCCCATTCGATATGCATATTTCCTGTTCATCTTTTAATACATTTATGGGACACCAATTCGCACTTGGGCGTAACATCAATATCTACGTTCAATATGCTATTCGTAATATTTACTACTTTGTGAAAACAAATCACTTATTTTTAGTATAATTCACACCGCTTTACACTATTGACCGTGAACAGGTGTCAATTTAATATTAATAATTATCATCATGGTGTTGATCGTTATAAAGGATGATTCAAGGAACGGGTGGTAGTTGTAAAGAATTTTATTTTAATTATCAACATATATATCACAATGCAACGTTTAAGTATATACAGCGTAAGAGAGTCGGCCAAATTTCACGAAATGATCTTGACCTTCGAGGAGGTTCAAGCTGCGTTTGCAAACGGATCGTAGAAGGCAGTTGGAAAACCTGTCTTACTATATATATATCGCATTCGTCATGACGCTCATTTAATACTAGCATGCGAAGCTGTTAACAAAAAGTCACTAATGGTGTTCTAAGCGAGAGATGCTAAATGAGAAATGATTGGCATTGTGTTCTCACTAGTAGCCCTTGTTCTCGTTGGGTGGCACGTAATGTCGTCGTATTTATTTTTTTCTTCAATTTTATCTTCTCATTTTTTTTTGTTAGTCTTTTGAAAAGTATAATTGTTTTTGATGAGTTTAAGGGATTTTGCCGGCAGACACTTTGTAGGATCCTTTGCCAGTTGAGTCGATGTTCACGGCGCTGCTGCTGTAGACACCCTTGGCGCCATTGACGGTTCCACTTTCGTTAGCGCCCTCGTCGGCATCACCGATACGAGAGAAGATACTGGAAAAGATAATTATTGATTGATTTGATTTGGTCAGATTATGGAATTGTTTGAAGGACAATTGGTATTATTTGTATAGTTAGATGAGCGAAGATGCTCTCAACTTACTCGAACCCTCCATGTCCGCCATGACCTCCTCCATAGCCACCAGCTCCGGCACCAGCATTGGCATTGGCATTGGCACTGGCACTGCTTTGGGCATTGGATCCTCCAAAACCTCCAGCACCTCCATAAGCCGGACCACCTCCATGACCAAATCCACCAGATCCTCCGTGTCCTCCGCTAAGGCCACCGCCTCCAAATCCACCAGATCCTCCGTGTCCTCCGCCAAGGCCACCGCCTCCGAATCCTCCTGAGCCTCCAAAACCTCCTGCTCCGCTTCCGGCGGAAGCACCGGCGTTCGAATTAGCTCCAGCACCTCCAAAGCCTCCGGAACCACCTCCGAAACCTCCATTTCCACCTCCCAATCCACCTTGGTGACCAAATCCACCAGCACCGCCTTGACCTTGACCTCCACCGAATCCTCCAGCATTAGCACCACTGTGGCCACCTCCAAATCCACCAGCTCCAGAACCTCCATGGCCACCTCCAATTCCTCCAGAGCTACCTAGTCCACCGGCACCTCTATGTCCACCGCCAAACCCACCGGAACCAGCTCCTGCATTAGCGTTAGAACCGCCAAATCCGCCTGCATTACCACCTCCGAGTCCACCTCCGAAACCAGATCCTCCTTGGCCACCGCCGAATCCACCGGAACCAGCACCTGCATTTGCGTTAGAACCGCCGAATCCACCTCCACCTCCGTGACCACCTCCAAGTCCACCTCCGAAACCAGATCCTCCTTGGCCACCGCCGATTCCACCGGCACCTCCGTGACCTAAACCGGCATTATATCCACCACCGGAACCACCAAAACCTGAAACATTTATGAACTCCAATGTCATTAAAAATATTTTGCAATCTATCATGTCATAAGATTCTCATGCCAGACAACGCGGTTAACATGCATTATTTTTATTTACCACATTGAAAATCTTTAAGTGTTAAGTGTATATCATAAATGAGATACAATGTATGATGTCAGAAGATTATGAGCCGATACTTGTTTTAATGTTACATAATTTCATGTCAATGAGTGAGCTTGAGACTAGAATAATAATGAGTTATTAATCACAGATCATGATGCATCTTGCGAACAGTTATGCATCGCGTCAAGTCTACACACCTCCGGCACCAGCATTAGCATTGGATCCAGCACTGGCACCTCCCTTAGCACCACCAGATCCAAATCCGCCATTACCACCGTCAAATCCACCATTTCCGCCACCGAAACCGCTTCCAGCATTATTGTGGCCTAAGCCACCTCCATATCCGCCTGATCCACCCAGACCGCCTCCAAATCCTCCAGCACCTGTTTGGCTGCCCCCGAACCCTCCAGCTCCCGAGTGTCCACCTCCGAACCCTCCAGCTCCGGACTGTCCACCTCCGAAACCTCCAAGACCGTTTCCATATCCTCCTGAACCACCACTACCTAGTCCGCCACCTCCATATCCTCCGGAACCACCAAAACCACCTCCTAATTGATCATCAAAAACAAATCCACCACCTCCAGCATTAGCGCTTGAAGTTGCTGATGACTTTGCACCAGCTCCGGCGCCAGCTGATGCCTGGGAACTCGCTGATGAGAAACTGCTTCCACCTCCAAATGCATTTGCATTTGCTGAGCTACTTGCGCTGCTGTATGCGCCTGAACCTCCGCCACCCGAACCACGTTTTGCACGGGCCACAATTACGGCATAAGGTACTTGATCATCGTACACGTAGTACGTTTCTGAAAGAAATATATTTCCTTTTTATTCTTTGAAAAAAAAAGTAATTTCTTGTCAGAACATATAAAAATCAAGAAAAACGTTCAAACTAAATGAACAGCATTTAATTTTATAATGGGACCATTTTTTAACGGTAAATAATAATTATTTAATTCACTTTGTTACATTGTACTGCATCCTCTATCTCCAAAGAGGTAAGACAATTCGAAAGTCGTTTTACCTTGTGCGTGGGCGCTGAGCGCCAATAATGCCAAAAGGCCGGTGATTGCTTGATGACGACGCATGTCTGACTGTGCCCATCATTGGATCATCCGATGTCTTTATAGTGCGACTCCCTCCAGTCGAGTTGTGCTCTGACGCTTTGCCGTTTCTGACTGAAGACCTACACAAACGTGTTTTCCGATGCGCGGCCAAGGCTGCGGGACAACGGTTCAGTTCCTAGCCATTTTTGCCATTGCTCGAAGCCATTGTTTTTGGTAATTGCAAGTTCAAAGAATCATCGACTATCAACTCTTATTTTTATTCATTTTTACTTTCAGGCTCAGGGCCGCACGAGATCGTGTAGGTCTGTTGGAATATCCACAATGTACATACCAGCATTAAAGCACTATGTGTAGATTAATCAATTCAAGGAATTATTATACAGACAGATCATATTCACGTTATTATCGAAATGATCGACATGACTTCCCCCGAAGGATCCTGCTGAGAATCGGCATTCACAGCTGTCGATTTATTTCTACAAATGTACATAGACGCTTGATACATGCATCATCGTTACTTGCTGAATTTGCAAATTGCCGATGAGATTCTTCGGTTTCTCTTTTTCATCTTTCATATATTCGTCGACAAACGAATTACGATGGAAACCATTTGTCTAATTGCACGTTGACAGTCGCTTACGACGTCGCACTGGAAAATACGTGATTTCGAGGTTAGTCCCACGTCAGACGGGGTGTAAGCATTGAAAACAAATTAAGGGTATTATGAAACCGGGAAGTTTTGAAAGGATTTTCCAAAGTTTGTTTTTTCAAGTTTCCATGACTGATGTATTAAACAGAAATGCGTTCATTTTTATTATGCCCTGCAGTCTTAAATAAGATAATCGAAAATGTTGCAACACAATAAACAAGACCAACTATATAAGTAGTGCTGACTATTGAAAGAGTCCTTAGGTAAAAGCTTGTTGTCAAGATTACTAGACTTTTGCATTTGCCTATATTAAGAAATATTTTTTAACGCTTCATTCAATTTTTTCGTATTTCTGACTTAGGCCACTTTAATATTCACTCACACATTAAGTCTTCTACGTATAAATAACCTTGCCAGGGTTGATCGTCGTAAGTCGTAAGAATTGCATCGAGAGAATTTTCTTTTCTTTTTATCTCATTTCTTTTATTCGCTCGATAGGCAGGCGATAAACACCGACCACAATCAAGCCTTGCGTCGGTACAACAGGGATAATTATGACGAACAGCTTATTAAGATGCTTTTATAAAATTAACTCTAAATCGGTATCCACATCTTGTTTATGTATTACAAGGCCTATTAGAAATTCATAAAGTTACCTAGTGTTCTACAATTTTCTATCGACGCTATTTTCCTTCGCATTGCTTATAAACGATCACCTTCGCCGATATCGTAGAAACGATCTTCATTCAGCGTGTAGTGTATGGATGTATAAAACTACAGGTTTACGTTTATTGGGAACTCCCCAATGTGTTAATTAGGATGCTTCTGACTTATTATCTCTTTTATTAGAATCGATGTCAATCGCTCTTTCCACTGTCATAACTGCATTCTATTAATGTGGAAGGTGACGCAGTCGCAATTGAAGAATGTACCGCCCCAGGTGAAAATCCAGGAATCAGTCACGTTTACGAGTAACGTCTTTACCTAGCATACGTATCGAAGAGACGTCTTGATTGGTTCTTCAAGACATTACTTAATGACATTTAATTGTCAAAAAGTATAAAAAGTTTATTAGCGGTCATTAACAGGTTACCGAATAAATTCAGGCGATTGTTTCCTATACCTCCGACGAGTGCGCGAGAGACAGGCTTATGTGCATTTGCGTGCGTAAGACAAGGACAACTATACAGATCGTCAAAATATTCACGGTAGCCGGATAAGCTTTACTAATTTATTTGTCTTTGAACGACGACTACTGAATGACTCGAAATATCCAAATTATCCACTGGTAGGAGGTAGAGAAACAGTGCACGAAGATAGATGATTAGCACAGCTTGAACTCGTTAACGAAGTGGGGAAACCCTGGTAATTCCCGTAGACGGAAACTGGTTCCTTGGTCTTCACGACGTTAGAACTTTCGACTCTTGACTTTAGCTTCTTCTTACACATCTTGTACCCAAGATACCGATGATCTCAATGAGTTCCGTCTGAGTAGCAGCTTCTCGGTAAGATCCTGTCAGAATAATGCTCGTTAACGTCCTACAGTTTATCAGTACCGTTAGATTTCATAGATAAGTAATAAAGAGGTAAGTCTCGAAAGGTCTCCTTGGAAACGTTGTTTACCCATGATTCTCACCTTATGATATTTTTCAATGACTATTCTTCCAATCATGCACACTGTACGTACGCTTACTGCATATCCCATCCTTTGACTGGATTGACGTTTTTTATAACCTGCAATTAAATAGCCTCGATCAGAACCAGGACATAGCATTCATAATGTTTACAGCCGGCACTGATGAGAGATCACCAAGAGCGATTATATCCTTAAAGACGTTCCCATTGTAAGCGATACTCGAAATTTCCATTCTGACATCACTTGATCTTCCCACGACTGCCAGCTGCTTCTTGAATTTATTGCAGTTTCAGTGCGTTTGAATACGTAGATCGTCCTTGTGCTTTATCTGCTGCGAATCAAGTACATTCATTATTTGAGAAAAGTTTGGCTGGATCGTACTTACAATTTGTTCGGTTTATTATTGACATGTGTAAAAGCTATGACGTTCTTGATAAATCGTAAATACTTTCACAAAGAATTCTTTTATATGGTCCCAGAAGGCACTTTGTGATATTATATATTCTCACTGCCAGTCAACTTATGCTAATAGATACTTGTTGGAATTATTATTTTAGAAACGAGAGGGAGGGACGAGGATCAACGTAATTCCCAGAAGTTTTGGCAATGCTTGTTTACTGAACTCTCTTGTCCGGTGTAATAAATTTCAAACGTGATATAATCTACCACGTGTAACTGTATACAGAATGTTCATCGTGGTATAGCGTGTACAGATACATTATGCATGATAATTTCTTAAGATTTTAATGCATACGTATTGCTTCCTTTTGTGTTATTACAGAGTCTCATATCGGAGGTTCATTTTTATTAAGATTTTTCGAATTTTGCATATTACCGGCGTTCGCAAAGTATAGAATGAACTTTTCTTCATTTATATAACCTAGGACTTGGATCACAAATGGGTTCGTGAACCTTCTGACATTTTGTTACATGATATTTATTGCGTATTTTTGTGATGTTCTACATAATTCCCGTAAACGTGACCGACACGTTAACAGTCTCAAATACAATAAGTAATGGTGAACAAATTTAAAACGAACTTAACATTAGCTGTACTATAAAGAAAAAGAAAAAGAGTCAGAGGTTAACCAATGAGAAATTTACATTTTAAATAAAAAATAAACATTTTTTGAAAAATTTCATAGTTGCCGCAGTTTTCTTATGTTTTACTTAATTTTTTTTTTTTCATTTTCTTTCCTATAAATAATCTAACGATTAAAATATACTGCAAAGCTGCCGAACAATATTACCATATCCACGTATACTCGACACTCCTGTACTCGTCTGTGTGGTAATAATAATAATAATCGTGATAGTAACAATAATAATAACAACACTGTCAACGTTATCGTGTATCGATGGGCATTTCACATATGAAAAATAATATTCATCGTTCTTCTCATTGTTATATATTAATTAAAACTATCCATAGCGATGAAACGAATTTCAATTATAAAAAAATAACTGGACGTACAAGAATTATTCGTCAATTGGTTCCTGTTTAATTGAGCTAGTTTTATTATGATGTGCGATGAGAATGTATAGACGATTAAATGCAAATTTGAATTTTTCTAGCTTACCTAACGAAATGTCGATTTGCGCTATAATATCCGATTCATGATTCACTACCATTTCCAGTCTTAATTGTTAATTCTTACCTTGTTACTTCATTACGGATTTCGAAATACGTGTTTAGGCGCAGGACGATTATAAAAATTGTAAAATTCCCTAACACTAATGTTGGATGTAAAAGTCATCTCGTGTAAATGACGAGTCCTTGTTTAATGAGAAAATTCTAATCACCCGAGGCCTGATAACAATGCTAACAAAATTATTGTCTTTTAAAGACACCACTTATTCGATACGTTCCATTAGTGAATTGGTCCAATATTATATTTTGTTAATATCTACTTTCAACTTGTGTCAGTACTACCGTTAACGCGGGTCAATATTATGTACAATTTCTGATTGTTCATCTTATCGTGTTAATGGTATTGTTACGTATTGTAGATTGGAATCTATTTTTTATCAAACAACTTTTTGTATCTTTTCTAAGAAATACCACTTTGAAATTACTGAGACTCGTAACGCAGGCGAATTTGACCTTGCAAATAAATAGCTATGCTAATATAATCGTAATGAAAAAAAAAAAAGAAGAGAAAAAGGTAGACATAGATAAACCGTGTAAATTTGAAATTGCGTGTTAAGCCAAAAAAACTATTTCACGCGTTGGTGTCATTACATCGTCACGTATTCATCATTTCTTCTCATTATAACAAGATCTGAACTTTCTTATTGGGAAGTTACACTTACGTAATAAATTCCGAGTTTGACTCGCGAATAAGGCCGCAAATTTGATTTTTGAAATGCCAATGTCCTACTCATGTTCCAAAAATAATTGCATCATGTACCTCGTTCCTTGTAGCAGCACATCAAAAGATGTCCACTCTTTGTGTCTCTTTGATAATGTTATCGAATCTCATAAATTCAAAGTA
Organism: Syrista parreyssii; assembly: GCA_030142615.1. Lineage (NCBI taxonomy): Eukaryota > Metazoa > Arthropoda > Insecta > Hymenoptera > Cephidae > Syrista > Syrista parreyssii. The sequence goes on along the minus strand of JARQTG010000188.1, from coordinate 1,700,172 downwards.
AAAAATATTTGTAAAAAATGCCAAAAGACATTGGAGATTTTTTTCTCAATAATCTTCCTTTCTACTGAAGTTTACTTGTACGTGGCTCTGCTGAGTGGCACTTCTAGTAACTTCCATCCACCTGGAATAAGAAAAAAAGTCAGACAATCATTCACCATTCTGTACAAACTGATACAAGTATTTTAATAAAATGAATTACCAACCTTCCAAACGTATAATCACTTTCAGCTCTGAAGAAGTACACGTGATTTTTGAATTGCAATTTGAAGACAAAATCCTTATTAATGCCATCTTGTTCGGACGGCGTGGAAACAGCATATCCTAGTAACGGCAGACTAGCCAGTGGGAAGGCATCCTGATGCGATTTGTAGAAGAAGAGGCAGAAGTTGGTAAAAACGACCCAGAGTTTTTGCCAGCCATTACTGTTTTTGAATTTCCTCAAGAGAAATCCACTGAGCTGATTCTGAAACAGAGAGTGCCATGCCGTAACGTGTTCAAAACGAATGTCTACATGTAACAGATTAAGTATCACATACCTGAAATGCTCGTAGCTGATCACTGTAGCTAATGCTGGTATTTCGATGCCAACAAACATGAACAGTTGTATTGCTACGCTGTGAAGCCTTTGCACCACCACAACTGGATCGGTCCACCTCAATTCCAATTCCATCTGCCACTTCATCAGCTGAGCCCAAAACTAGGAATAAATTAATTACAAGATTAGATGGAACTTCAGGATATGAAATTCTTTCAGAAAAAATTGACAACTCACTGCACGTCTTTGAATTTAAGTACGGTATCTTTCCATCAACTGTATCTGCCTGGAATATGGCCATATTCAAGTCTTCGAGCCACCTTTCTTTTTCTTCCTCACTGCTAGCAGCCACTGTCAAAGACCTAATAATACTCCATTGTTAGAAGTGGGCTTTATTTGTTTTGTTTAGGTATAGCTAACGTTTGTGCGTGATAGTGACGCGTATGAATTCGCGTTAATTCGTTCGTTTATATTAATGTTAGTTGGGCTTGGCTTACAAATCAAACTAATAGGATTAGCCCGAGTTACATTATCCGATTTCAACACGTAAACTGAACCGCAGTCGGTGTCACTACCGGTGACAAAACGTGCCGCAACAGGTTAAATATCCTCAATTGACCTCTCAATAGCAATATTTTTTTATGTCCTCGTGTCTCATTCAGTCTCATTATTTCTAATAGGCCTCCATCAGCTATATACAGTACGTTGAACTGTATTGCATATGGACGCGAGGATCCTTTATGAAATTATACATTAATCGACGTGGGAAAAAGGGTAAACAGTATTTTATATTATTCTTGCACGTGGAAGTAAAAATTATATGAAAATTTATATCGACTCACTGATTGCCATGACCAAGGATTACAAATGTAAAATCTGTCCCAGTTTTATTGTCGCCATCTTTAATAATCATCCCTTTAAGAGGAAGCTGTCCGTGTACGCGGAAACACTGCACCGGTTGCTGAGTGCGGAATGTATAGAGTAGAATATCGGAAAACTGAAAGTAAAATTAGCAAATAATTAAAAAAAAAATAAACATTTAATAGGTCTAAAAAATATTTTTTAATATTTCACTCACCAGGAAAAACATCCTCTGCTGAAAACCTTTTCGACTGTACTTCTGTAAACAGCCCTGCCTGATAAACCTCCGGCCCTCCTGAACAAGATTATCAAAACCACTGATATCTCTTTGAAGTTCCCAGAGCTGTACCAGATTCTCCTAAAAAAAACGTATAAGAATCCAAAAAATGTATAAACATAATATAAACAACTACTGCAGAAAGTTTCCATGTGAAAGGTACTTACTGCCTGGTTCAATACAGAAAGTCCTTCAAGCAGAGTTTCACCAAGTCTATCCCTGGCGGCTAGACAGTCTTCAAAGTCAGTATGATCCTTCGGATAATGATCTAGAAGTCCTGAAGATAATAAAATTAATAAAACCATCTTCTTCGCCCTAACACGAAGAACCTAAAAAACATTCTTACATGAGACTTACTATCAATAATACTGTTGTAGTGTAATAACCGCTGAAGTGGCTTTAACAGGAATGAACTCAGCGGAAGGTAACATTGCTTCTGAGACTCAAAGTCTCGACAAAGCTGATCGAATCGTGGCGTGGTTCGTATCGTGTACTCCATCTTCTCCAAAACTGGCATCAAGCTCTCCAGGTACTGATCATATAGCGGCAAGATATTCAAGAGTGTATTGTAAAGGAAATCTCCAATATTGTGTCTGGCATTGCTTTCCCAACGAGCAAGACGAGCCTCCATTTCCTGCAGACATGGTCCATGCGCATCTGCCAGGAATTCCATTAAATGCACTGCAGCATCACCCTCGAGATCAGTCTCTCTGGATACTTCCTCCCTGAATAACTATAGGAATACGATTAAATGTATTTCTGTTGTCACTTTTGATTGGTCGTAAATCTTGCAAATTGTAAAATTTGATCAATTCCGTTGTATTCAACGGAAAATTGCACAGTCGCATTCGATTGTCAATTGATCGTAAATCTTGCAACAGTTACAAAATTTAACCAATCAGGGCTCAATTCCACTAGCACAGTTTATTATTTAAACTTAACTTTGCGATTAGCCAATCAGATACTTGAATTTTGAAGATAAACGTAGTTTATGTATTGAACTGTGTCGGAGGAATTGGGACTAAATTTGTTTGCTTTCGCAGCACTGTCGCCCGTCTTTTCGACATGATTCAAGCTTCGAACTCGGTTTAACTGTACTATTAGCCAATCAAATACTTGTACTTTAAAGATAAACGGAGTTCATGCATTGAAACGGACTTGTGTCTACAGAACGCAGTCACGGACTGCGAGGGAGCAGATAAATTCGATAGGTCAAATCTCACCCTATTGCATGATTTAGGATTAAATGACCAATGAAACGTATTTTGTCCCTCAGCGATGTTTCTGCTGAACATAGCCAATATAAATAGTTTATATTATTTCTTATATTACCACATTAATGACATCCAAGTCTTTCTTGTACGTGCGTTCAGTCATAAGAAGTTCCTTGGCGATAAAGTAGGCTTTGTCCGTTGGCCATCTCTGGAATGAACAAAATTATATTCAATAACCTCATCAATTACCTTTCATTAGAAAATCCCATAGCGAATTACCTTGGTCTTACGCACGTCAGGATCATCCATTTCGCCATTTTTCACATTCTTCCCTGGACTTAAATCCGGCGTGTTGACAAGACTAACGTTACCAATTTCCGTATGTCCGTTTGCTTGTTTGTCAGATGACCGCGAGTTTGAAAACAACGAATTGTTGTTCTCTTGCTTCGCTGGCGAATCCTGCTTCTCCGTTTCGGTATCTGTAATCGATAATCAATTAATACGTTGTAAACAGAGGTACGTTAAGGGTGAGTGGTAAAAGGCATATATTATCTGATATATTGAGCACGTATAGGATGGCAAGCATAATAATAGACATGCTACGGTGCAGTGGGGTAATATTTATACATATATTATAATATATAAAAAAATTCTTTTTTAATTCTCCCAGACAGCTAAGTCTTTGAGTCCTCGTGACAAAGTATATTTCTGGCGAGATAACGGAGCATAACAAAAAGTAAAAGGACAATGGGAAAATCTTAACGAGACTCATTCTAAACAGTATTGCGAAGTCGTTCTTTTTCACCCAAGACCATCTCGTAGCTTTTATTGATTACTATACGAGATTGACGTAACCGAGTTTTGCGCGAAGAAAGAAAAAATTATTTCAAAAGAAAATACAATGTCTAACAGTCTCAATCTACTCGCAATAATTCCTATAGTTACGTACATAGTACTAAGCATGCTTATCAGGGTGGATCGTGAACTGATAACAATAAAACATGCTTTCGCTAAGTGGCGTAACTCACGGAGCGATTTTGAGTTTTTTTTTTTTTTTTCAAAATTTAATCAACCAAAGATACTCTACTCGCCCTCGCATGGGACGCTTGTTGCAAAGAAGCCAGCCTAGCCAGCCTGGATGGACCAGCTAGTGGAAATGAAAATTTTCTTTCAGTTTGCAAATTAAAAGATGGTATATACGAGAACATATGATCTAGTAGGCAAAGGTCAATCTGGATGCAATGGCAATTAGACAGTCTCATTAAGATTCTATTAATTAGTCGCGAATAATAATGTTTCCTAGGATACAGTATATTGCTTTTTTTTTATAAAATTATTCCCCATCCAGCATCTTTGGTCCATTGCAACCAGACTCACTGTAAGCTGGTTTCTCTAAGTGGCTGGTGGTCTTAACACTGAGAGTTTTCACAGTTAGATAGGTTTTTGGGAATTACTCACACAATGGTATTGTCATCCAGTCGACCAACAATTCCAGGAGTGCGATAAAAAATATGTGAATAGAAAGGAAAGAACTAACCAAAAAGAGATAACCAAAGATGGGGATACTCAGATACGTAAAATGATAAAAATTCATAAAAACAATTGTACGTGATAAGGGTTGTTCGTTATACGTCTTTTTTTACGATATTCGAACGTAAAATCGATGAAAAAATTCGAAAATAAACGAAATTACTGACGCCTGTGGAATGACTTTGTATATAATTTATTATTATCATAATTATGTATCAATAATCAATGTACAATAGATTTTCCTCCACAAACGTTCATTTGAGAGAAAAAACGGCAACGGGTAAAGTTAACAAGTACGTTAGTTAAATATTAAAATTACACGAATACAAATGAAAAATATTGGCGACACAACAGACGTATTGTTTTAATTGTAAACTCGGTCTTGTCTTTGGTTTTCCCTTTTTACTTTTAAATACCCTCCCTCTATCGATTTTTCCCGTTCTCCCTTTTTTCCCAAAAAAAAAAAAAAAAATTTTTTTTTTTTCACTACGCTTTCTCGTTAACTCAGTCGGCGTACAGCTCGTCGCTTTAACGCGTCTGTTTGACTATTTGAAATTTTCATCGCAATCGTCACGCGACATACGAGATTCCATCGCACGAAAAAGGCTTCCTCATATTTCTCTACTGTGAACACGATTCGCTAATATATATATTCATATATATATATATATATATATATATGGCTACTAAAAAAAAAATAATAAATAAACACGGTACATGAATCTCGTAGTAATTCGCGACCCGAGCACCCGACGTATTGCGAAATCTCCATGAAATCGCGTGCTGAATAAATTTTGAAAGAAAAAAAAAATTAAAAAATCACTACGTCACATTAACAATCGCCTTTGAACGACGATTTCTCTCGGCATTCCTGCATTCTCTCTTTTGTCTATACGAGAGAATTTGAATTAACGGTACTCGCCTTGTACGTACAATATGGCGGACTTATGGTACCTCTGTCATGCTCGTTCTCGAAACTACTCCTTTTTTCCCCTTGTCCTCGCATAATCCAATCTCGTTCACTAATAAAACGCGACATACGACCGCCGAACGTGAAAGATGATTGTGTGTGTCTTTTATCTAGAAATATTATCTTGCTCGACTCTATTCTATCTCGTTCGTTTCTTGTCTACTTTTCGAATGATTTGCTCTGGCCAACAGTATGGCGAGATTCGTTGGTCTTGCTGCTTATTGAAAACGGTCAGCAGGTGGTGATTACTTGTCCAAATATAAGAGACGTGTAAATGTGCGCCTATGATGATTTTAAAAAATATCTTTCTTTTTCTTATAGCTTGTAGTCAATGGAAGACAAAGTAATATGGAAAGAGAAAAATATCAAGCGCAGGATCCGTGCCGTACGAGGCGGAAGGCAGATCGGTATTGAAAAGCGATGGACACACATGTTGGAAGACTGGAAAGGATTTTTCGCATGCGATTTGAATTTTTGTTATCAATTTTTCTTCAAAATTTATTACAACGTCTTGCGAAAAATCATTGGCTTATATTTGGACCGAGCTTCGTTCTCATGCAGAGTGTAAGTGGCTTTTATGCTCGCTTTCAAAATATACTTATATTTTGATACTTCGGACTTTGGATAAAGGATTTTCGACACGCTTGGTCGGAAGCTGTTCACAGGCCGGTCGCAGATGTACAAGATGAAATTCAGGGAGCGAGGAATGAAAATAATCGAGAAAGATAAAGAAAAGTGATACACGACCGCTTATCGTAACATCCAATCGCAGGTGAAAAAGGGAAAAAGCGTAATTTGAAAAAAAATAGTAAAACAGTATACTAATTTTTTTTTCAAAAAAAAAAAATTTTTCCCCTTTTTTACGAAAATTCGAAACAGCGATTTGAAATACCTGTGGAAAAATTTCGCATGAACACATTAAAGATCTTTGTGGTGACGTAAGATGGTGAAAAATCGTTTCTAAAATAGACAAACAGACAGATAGATAAATAGAGTGAGTGAGCGAGAGAGAAAGATAATGACGAAAGAGTGAGAAATTGAAAAATTAAGAATAACAGTGATAATGATGCTGGAAGATATCGTGGCGAGATTATTCGTGAATTCACTATCAGGTGAACGATCGAAAAATTGTAGAGTGGTGAGAAAAAAAAGCATCATGACAAAATGGCGGTATGTGATTGGTGATATCGATGATCTGTGAATGACGATAATAATAACAATAATAGGGTCGCTACGCAATGGTTCACAAGGTAAATATAGATATCGATATATAGATGCGGGCAACATTTCAGCAGGTAACCACACAAGAAATCAGTACGGTGGGGGAATAAAAATGCAATTAAAAAAAAAAAGAGAAAAAAATATCTAGCAGACAATAAAATTTTGTAGGAACTCGAAAAAAAAAAAGATACAATTTTGTACGATCTTAGGAAAATTCGTGATGGTCGTAACGACATATATAGTATGTGTAATTAAAGTGACATATAATTAAACACACGAAGTAACAACAAAGCTAAAGCTACGGCAACCAAACAGGCTGGGAGGCGTGTAAAAAGTGAAATTGGTGTGGCGAAGCCTTAATTCTCAATCTTGTATTGAAGTGTAATTGAAGTGAACCCTTAACAGGCCTATCGAAGTGGCCTGTTCAGAAGATGAAGTCATTGACGAGATGAGATTTTAATTTACGTCGTGCACTTTCGAATGCACTGAACGAGTGCCAAGCTAAAGTAGTTATTATGAAGGTAAATCATAATCACGAGTATTATTGAACGTACAGCTGTGACTAGCACGTACATAATATACACGAGCTAAAGAATCAACTGGTCCGAGATATAAAAGATTGACATACTAAACTGAGATATTACGAACGTCGATATATAGTATGTGTAATATAAAAAAATTCCCTAGTGGATAAAGATTGTAAAAGAAAAATCCCCAAAGTAGAAAAAAATTATTATAGTGATAATAAAATGATTAATAAAATGTATCTCTAACTAAATCGCTAATCGTCTAATGTCTCTATGACAACGGATGCATAACAGTAAGAATATTAGGAGACTCCATAACGTCTTTGATGTAAATATAAAAGAAGGTGATTAATCGATCGCAATTAATAGGAAATGTTTTCTAGGATCGAAAGATCGTTATGGCATCTCCATTGTGTTATACTGAAACAACGTCTAGGATAATTTTTGGGTATCTCGTGTATCGTGTCTGGGGTACAAATGTTGTGTCTATGAAGGCTGTTGTGAAATTTATAAATGGGACCTTGAAGGTTGATGGGACAAAGATAAAATAAAGGGCGTGGAAATATAATGTAAGAGCATATCAGCAGCTAAGTAAGAAACAGCTAAAGAGAGGCAGCAACGCATCTATGTATCTTGATTAATGTCGCAAACAAGGGAGTCTGTTTATAGCTCCGCCATTTTGTTCCCTTGGTCGCTTGGAAATACGTGGTATTCGGTTCATCGGCCACTGGCCACATCTCATCGTGGATAAGCTGGTAAGAATCGATTGGTCAGGGTGCGTGGCGTTGCGTGAACCATTACGTTACGCACCTGGGAGACCCGATACGGCACGTGCCAAGCCGGCGAGTTCACGTACCCATTTGAATAGGTCCAACGGTTGTAATCACCACCTGCCAAAATGTATCTCGTCTGTCAAAATGTCACTAGCAGCGATTAGGGAGGCTGAAGGAGTCTGTCGTATCCGATCGTGAAACTTTACTCGGATAGCACGTTTACGAAAAGCAAATTTATCGTTCGACTAATCCGCGACACGTTGCAATCATTGTTTAGACAATAAGTGCATTATGCACGTATGACATTGTAGTTTACAATCCACAATGTATAATTGACTGAAAATATGTTTCACATCGGCGCCACATGGATACTGGACTTATTTCGAATTACATTCGCGTCGTATCTTTGCAGTGTCGGTAAAACAGATTTTTGTAGGAGAAACTTGGCGGGTAAAGAAGTATTTCGTGGAGGATCGCAGCACTTGTGTCATTTTAATGGAGTTTCTTACTTTTGAATTTTTTTTCAAAGTCTCGATTCGGACACGACAAATGAGGGGTTTGATATTCTCTTTTTTGGAGGCCGATACACACACATACATCGCGTTCGTACTATATCGGTACGTCTCTTTGCATCCTTCGTGGATGAATTTATTGCGCGAAATACCTAAGAGCATCTTTTTTTTTCGTTTCTTAAAATTTCCTCCAACTTTTTTTACTTTGCTTTTCTTTCGTCGAGGCGTTTCAAGATCATCACCCTGCACCTTCCTACACTGAAAGAATTTTAGAGATTCATATACGACTCGCCTACTAATACCTTGTTCCCTAATTGCAAGTATTTATGACTCTTAATGTATATATGTATATATGTATCATATATATACCTATATTAAAAATACCGTTAATAATTAATAAATACAATATTCAGTCGTTTGCTAATACTGAAAGAGCGAGAAAAAAACGTAGTTTATTTCGGGTCTGACCTGACACGACCTCACCTCGAGCCTTCATTGAGATCAACGTTACTTCAATAATCATTGTCTCTACCTATTTAATTGTGCATATTAATCTTATGTTTTAATCCGCTCGTTCCAAAGGACCAGGCTCGAGATTGGCGTTCGCGCTTTATCCAATATGTCTGTACCTAAGTACAAGTCGCACAAGAAGAATAAGTCTAAATGAATGAGACAAAAGAAAAACAGACGAAAAAAAACAAAGCCGGGACAAAAACAATATTTTTTAAAATATGAATTGAAATGAATGAGAGAATAACGGTGCGTAAAACATTGTGCGAATGATTTGGGTCTCACAGGGTATATGGTTATCACTGGGTATGACATAATGATGATTGATATCTCCTATTACTTCGCATATTCATGGAAAAGGATTTTTTCTCGTGACGATGCACAGATGCAAGAAATTAAAATTTTGAAAAAAAAAATAAAAACTGTGGTGGGGGAAATCGATCATCACCGAAATCTCTATGACGTATGTGGATGCGTGACGTGAACTTTATCGTTAAGGAGGTTCGGCCGTTGTTCTAAATACGTGATAGATCCATAGCTTGAATATGTTACTGAAAATACAGAATGACATATTCATAAAAAATTCAAACTTATTCTGACGTTTAATTTTATCATTTAAATTCACCTTTTTACCAAGCAGATCCATGTTGAGGTAATATTAGGTGCTGTAATTTTTCAGTGAAAATTGTGTATAAGTTAAAACAACTATTTATATTCAAATAGTACCTTTACGAATGAATACAGCAAAATATATGTTCGTTATTGACGCTTACTTGGTTTTCTTAATTTGCTGTACTTTGTATACAGACAGTGAGTTGACTAGGTTGGAACAGCCGAATCTCCTTAATCGCTAATCACCATAATCGTTCCATAGATGTGCATGCGATAACGGCAATGGAAAATGAGAGATAACGTGAGGGATACCCTGGTAGAAGTTTCATTCGGTAAGTTCGTGAACTACGTAAGACTAGACTACCGACTACCTAGGATCCCGGCAATCCCTTTATGTTTTCACAATGAAATTTCTATCAAGGTACACGATGAAGTTTGCGATTAACAAAACTAGAAGATGAGATATCGATACTTCACACATCTAACAGACAGGTTTTTCAATCCTAAAACAGCATTTAACGATACTCTTTTTCTTTCTTTCTTTCAACAGCGTAACAACTAGTTTTTCTCGTTCCATTCCTTTATTCGTCGTTCCGCGTTTCTAGAGTGAAATATCCCATTTCCGCGTCCCTTCTGTCAAGGGCTTCGGCTACGGTTCGCGTCCGTGTTCGTTTCTTTTCATGTTTTCTCATGACATAGCGTGATTGGAAGTTTCCAATTTTTCACTCGAAAAAGAATCGCGACGAACTTTAACACACGCACGTAAAATTCCATCGTGATGTCGGCACTCAGCGCCTTTTTTTCTTCTTCTTATTATCCACATACTTTTTCGATAATCCTGTCCCTGTCCTGTGTATGTATATATATATCTATACGTTTAATCGTACGTATACACTACGTTATAATAGGTACCTGTAATGCATGTATATAATGTGTGCGCGCGAATATTATCATTTAATAAATGCCGCCTTGCAATTACGTGTATTCGTAAAAATGACTCGTTATTACGAACTAGCCTTAATTTGAAATTGCGTATGAGTGGGTGAGTGAGAATGGGGAGGGAGGGAGGGAGTGAGTAGGGAAAAGAGGGGTATATGACTAGATAACCATTTTGAAAAATTGGAAAATACTAAAAATCTCCTAATACATTATCGAAACGACCATTAATATTCATTTGTAAAAAAAAAAAGGAAATATCGCACAGCAAGATAAATTCTCATTTTCAACGTTCCTACGCTTCAATGTCCTATGACGTATTAATTTCGTTTCCTTTTTTTTTTTTACGTTTATCGCAATCTCAACCCGTTTCTAGGTTTGTATATAACATTTTGGGAATCGATTTTTCTTTTTGAAAATTCTTTCCAATTAGAACGCGCGATTCGTATCGAGACCGGTTCGCCGAACAAAATTGGGATTTATACCTAACAGTGTATTTTGAAATTTTTTTAAACGTCCCGCGTCTCGATACACGCATGCGCTGCTACCTTCTTTCGTCTACCGCGAGACTATTAAACTCTCTGGTAATAAGATTTTTAAGGATTCTACTACGAGAAACCGGGAACGCGCGGAATCGCGTTCTTACGTTTTTGCGTTTGTAAAGATTAGCAAAAAATCGTTTATACCCGAGAATCCCTTAGTTATAATTACGCAATTCATCTCTACGCGAGTCTGTCAAAATCACTACTGGATACGTTAATCGCAACTCGATCGCGATATCATGATAATAATATAATATTATTTAATTAATTAAATCTACTCGTTCGAAAACTACGTCAATTGAGTCGTTTTGCATAATAATTATTATGTATGTATACAACGTGTATCACCTATCTAGACGAGTATTTCGATTGATTTATCATCGGTAAATTTAGTGCCAGGAGATCATTCGCTACGCGCATGCGCGCTTAACGATTAGCAGTGAATTGCCATTTTTTTAACGATTAAGTTTTCTTTCTCCTTATTAAGGTTAATTTCTTCCGTTCGATTAATATCATTTTCATCATCAAACGTTCAATCCTCTCCTCCCAGCTGTTTCCACCCTTACAGTTATTCCTACCCTTGTACGTATGAATTTCCTCAAAATTTCAAAGCACGTCGATCATTCAAATAATGCCCGGGGAATTATCATTTAATTACGATCTTACTAATTCGATCTCGATACAGAGAAACGAAATTTCCGCTCGTTAACGCATTCCTCGTTTCTTTAGTTCCACCCTTATTTTTAAACCTATCTCTTCCATCCACTTTTAACGTCGACCTTCGTACATTAAAAAGTCGTTACAATGAAAACGGTATAAAAACTAGGCACGATACAAGCTGAAATCAATGGGACATTTTCGATCGAGTACTTTTCTCTCTCTCTTTCAATATTTCTCATTCCTTTCATCCCTCGCAAACGGACAACGTAAACCACAAAAGTATTTGTCGTCCTTCAATTTATCTCGTCTTACTGGCCGATACGTTTTTTTTTCTTTTTTTAACTCTTTTTTTTTTGATCATCCAATAAAAACTTATGCCCATCTACACTATTGCAATTCCATAATTTCGAACGGAAGTGTCCTAGCGAGATCGATATAATTCTTGACTTCATTTGTTACCTCTTTAAAAATCTACTTTGAGCAACGTCCACCCACATTTTCACTAGAGACAAGAACTAAGGACTAGACGGCGAAATTATTCGTTTGTCTGAATTATCGTTCGTGTCGGAACACTTCGTCAACGTAATGAAGAGGCTCCTTTTTGATCTGTCACTTTGTTAAATAATTTTTTTCCCATTAGTGCAGAGCTTGCGCGATGATTGTCATCCTCGTAAACTGAAATCGTACGGCACGATCAAATCGCTCGAATCATGAACGTCCATATAGATCATAAATCCCGTATCCTAAATGCTTGTTGATCATCGTCATCGTTATCATCGTCGTTATACGTAATAATTTGTTTAAATAGATATTTAAATATATTATGTATAGTGTACGACTAGGATAATTATTTAACATTACAGTTATCAATAAAGCATTGCGCAAGTCTTGTTCATCGGTTAATACTTCCTCAGCTACGAAATAATCGGTAAAATCGTTTCTGTATTAGATTTTAATAAGGATTCGCATTACAATTAAGATTTAGATCTCTCTAAGAACGCGTATAACAAATACTAATATCCCTAATGACTAGTCTAAAAGTATTCTGTCTTTCTCTCTATCCCTCTATGCTCATCTCGTCAATTTGCGCGCAATCAATTATAACGATTAAGTCGGATACCACGTCCTACCAAGTATGCAATAAGATTCCCACCTTACACGTTTCAATTCTACTCGTTAACCGTTGCTCGCGACTATTCGAGCTACCTGAACCGTTAATCACTAAATGAACGTATTCAGCGGGACAACCGGTTTTCACGTTACTGAAAAAGATCAACACGTAATTCCTAGCGCGAGAATAGCACACGGTATTATTTGTAGATTAACCCGGAAACGCCATTGCCTTTGTACAACTTGATCATCTTCATCCACTCTAAAGCACCGATAGATTGTGTTACGTATGACAAGCGCAAGTCAGTATCAATTCCACGTTATTCTTATGTATATGCAGGGTATCGCAATTCTTCAGTGACTAGTCTTTGGATCAGTGGAATAATTTCAGTTTAGGGTAGACGCCTGAACAGGATGCACTTGGAATGACTAGAAAAAAAGAAAAGGTGGCTGCATCCTCACTTCCTATATCTAATAGGCGGAACTAGTAGCGACCTGACCATATGAGGGATCTTCAGCGCCGTTTTTGGCACTGCTCGTTGCTCTTGGAGTCAGACAATTCATCGTCGTCGATGTCAACGCTTTGTTCGGGTAGAAGAGGCGGTGGTATGTTAGCCACGTCGAAGCTGGAGTCGGTACTGGAGACAATGTGGTGTCCATCCTTAACCTCCAGGTCAACGACAACACGATGTCGTCGTTTGATATTCTGCTGTCTCTTCCTCCTGAACGCTCTAGGTTCTGGGGTATGTCCAGGACTGTCCATACTGGATGAAGTGTCACCTTCACTCTGAGGACTTCTACTGGAAGAGTACGTCATTGTCTTTGTGCGAATTTGTGTCTTGACTTGCATCGGTGGACTGGATGTGGTGGATTCGCCACTGAGACTCGTTGAATAATATGGCGTCGATTTTGCTCTTACCGGTACGATAACAGGACGCTCTGTAGACCTTGTGCCGTGTTTTTGATCGTAAACTGGTTCCGAGTAGCCACGCTCGAATCTATTTAATGGCTTTTCTTCGAAACGCTTCTGCAATTTTGCCTCCAGGGTTTTCTGATCCTCGTAGGAGACGTCGTACTCGTATCGGGTCGAGGATGCTAAACTGGCGTAGCGTTCGTGCATGTCTTCGTATGAGTCACCTCTAGTCACCTCCATTCTCACTTGATCACTGCTTGAATATTTCATCGCTGGTACATTATCGTACAATTGCTCCTCCTCGTCCTCTTCTGGTATCGGTCCAGGTATATCTGGAAGTTCTGTGAATTCAATATCGTTATCATATTTTTCGGCATGGAAAGTGATTCGCGGTGGTGATATGTCGGCGAATGCTGATTTAGTTGACTGATCTTCATCGTATTGATGCTTGTCAAATTGACTTTCAACGAACTTACGTGCCTCGTCGAATTCTGCTGCTTCGTACTCGTCCACCTCCTCTGTCGCTTCCGGCTCATTGCGTGAATCATATTGCTCTCCGTCGAATTGAGCTTCGTAATCGAATTGACCCTCGTTCAATATTACGTTTCCGGATTGCTCAGAAACTGGTGGACTGTCATTGGTATTAGATTCTCGTTGACACTTTGAATTTGGTCTCATACTAGTGACACTCTTTTCTGAGGTTGTTGTGTCACTTTGACTCTTCTCGGTTCCTACTGCTGAGTAATATTGTTGTGGTATTACGGTTGTACTGCCTGACCAATCTGATATGGATGCTCCTAGTTCAGCTAAAGAATTATCATCGGATTTAGTACCAGAATATTGGCAGAATTGACGTACAGTATTATTTGAACTTGACCATTCTGACATTGACAATCCCATTGAAGTGTCTTCGCTATGAGAGGAACCTGTTATGTATGAATTTGATTTTGGCTTCACTGCAACCTTTATTGTACCGTCCATCGTTGTTGCTGAAGCGGAGCTTTGACCGTCTTCAAGAAGTGTTGAATGAAGATCATCGTGAAGCGTACGATTTTCATCGCTGGAGTCGCTGTCATGATCGACGCGTTCTGCAGTATCTGTACTGTCAGTTACCGTCACCTTGACAGCTTCTTCCGGCTTGATTTCCATGTAGAAGGTCTCTACGTGACTCACGACTGGGGTATCGAATAAGGGTGAGCTCGGTGGTGACGGCCAATCTTCAGAAGCTTGAAGTTGCAGCTTAGACTTGACTTTAGGAGACCTCGTTTCCTCTTCTTGAGTATTTACTATGTCGATGGGTATATCTGGGAGTTCGGATGACGTTCTACGATCGTCTGATACAGAAGGTAACGCTGTTCCTGATGGAGGATCTGAGGATAGAGAAGGTTGATGATCACTGGACATTAGAGACTCGTCGTCTAGACTTGGTGATCTAGAACTTGGTTTAAAAGAATCCTCCAAGTCGCTTTTATCTTGTTCTGACGTTGTTGATCTTTCTGATATCCTGGATAACGTTCTGGATAGTGAAAAAGCACAGCCATAATTCGCCAGAATTTCAGGACCTATTGGATATCCAAACCCGACTGAAAAATCTGCTAGATCTTCCTGAAAACTATCTTCGTTCTGTCCATTACTGTCCTCTGATTGGGATTGTTGTTGATTGTTGTCATCTTGAGGAAGCCATCCTTCCTCTAGACTTGAACTGCCAGAACTCTCCAGTGGAAATGGCTTCCAGGTTGAACTGAGCTCAACTTTTGGCGCCGGATGAGAACCACTGCTGCTTTCTTCCTCCATCGAACCTTCTTTACGGGACTCCTTTATCATGGCGATTTCACGACGATCGATTATCGGCTGAATCTGACCGATTCCCAGAGGACGAGCAATGGAGCAGGAACTAGAGTCCGGATCCTCTCTATCCGGAGTCCACGTATTCGTTTCCTCACTTCGTGAACGTTCTGTGCTCAACCTCAATTTCCTATCTATTGACAATCTATTATTATCCAGGACGTCCTTAGCTTCCTTATCGACAGGTTCATCCTCCGGTAATTCTTCGGCGCCTTCCTCATCCTCTTTCTTCATATCCAGGTATTCCGCAGTAAGCTCGACCTCCACTAAGGTCTTCTCATCCATTTTGTCAGCACCATAATCTGGTGAACTTAGTTCACTGTCTACTCCCTGCATCTGCACCTGGGTATCTAAGGCATCCAGAGTGTCTTCACTGGTGTCACCAGAGTCCAATCTTTTCTTTTCTTTTATATCAACATGAAATGTCTCCTGCAAATCATCTTCCTGATCACTATGAGGAACCTCTTCGTCGGAACATTCTTCAATTGATATTTGAATCGGTGACTTTACCATATCCTGTTTGTTATCTTGATTGAAATCATCCATTTCAGGTAAAACGACGTTATCTTCACTGCATACCATCAAGTTAGGGGGCTCATCCTTATCTGTCGAACTTTTCGAACTCGATTCTAAAACTGTTTCTCTTTGATATGAACTTTTATCAATCGATATTTTCACTTGTCCACCAAGGTCACGTCTCTCGCCATCAGAACTATCGGTCCCACTAGAAAATTCAGACTTTGATCTCCCGTGCCTACTGAAATCTAAGGTACCGATTCTTTCCAGTTTGCTTGATCTGGTAGAACGACTTGGTTTATCAGATTTCACTTCCGTTACCTCATGCTGCAGCTCGGGTTCCGTTCCTGATTCGACTGAGCTTTGATCGATGAACTTTGTCGTCTCAGGCAATAATTTCGCTTCACTGATCTCTGTTGCGTCTCTCACTGTTGAATCACGCATGAATTGCAATTGAACTTCTTGTTCATAAGGAATTAAATCAGGACATGTGACAATTTCATTACACTCAGTTAATGGCGATTCCAAATACTGTGCTGATGTTTCTGTTACAGACAGGGAATCTGTGTAAAATTCCGGTATAGTCGTGTGATCAGTACTGTCTGATTTATGATTGGGCGATGCTTCCATTTGTATTGATTGTGGTTTCGATGCTTGATTAGCCTCTACATTTTCGTCCGATCCATTTCCCTGATCCTCCAATTCCTCGGTTACGTCTACTGTGTCATCCTTGCTAGAGAATGCATTCGCTGGTGGTAATCTGTGTACAGAAATCACTGGAGCATCTAGGGATTTTGCTCTACGTTGAGTAGTTGGCGACGATATCACACCTTGTCGTTGTAGAGCACCCATTCCGCTTCCTTCTGACAGTCCAAGCCGAGCTCTTGCAAAGAGCACAGGGCTCTGTCCAGGTTTCCTTAAGACTACCGGAGACTGTGTTAGTTCTTGACCTGACGCTGCTTTCCTAGGGTCTTTTTTTCTGTCAGGCTTTAATCGTTTAGGATCAGACGATTGATCAGCATCCGAATCAGACTTCGTTTCTACTCTTGAATCCTTTCTCTTGTCTGTGCTTGATCGCCTTAAGTCACTCGATAGATCTGCATCGGAATCAGACTTGACCTCTGATCTTGACTCCTCAGGTTTTGGATCTGTCTTTGTCGGAGTAGTTGGTTTTGATGACCCAGGTCTGATTGGACCTGTTTTGGCTGTCGACTTCACACTGGCTGTTCTCTTTGGTGATATTTTCTCTAGAGAATCCTTCTTTTCTGTACTCCCTAGACTCTTGGAAATTCCTAGGGACTTTGGTCGTGGTTTATCGCTCTTTAAATTTCCGGGACCTTTTATCATATCGTCGTCCACCGATGCTGATTTCACCTTTGGCTTCCTTGATTCTTCCTTTTCTTCTTTTGATGTGGAGAATGATCTGTCAGACAGCCTAGTGACAGACTTTGATCTTCCTTTCTGTACTATGCTTACTTCTGGCACCATATCCGTAGAGTCTATTATTATTATTTCCTGCGGCATCTCACCCAGTTTCAATTTTGACTTGTCGATCTTTGAACTTGCTGGGGATGTGCGCAATTCCTTCGACCCCGTTTTTTTCAACGGTGGCTTATCAGCCTCTAATGATTTTGATTGCTTCTTAAAATCTTTTTTCGGCTCGGATTTTGTCTTCTTTGCTCTCTTTGGCGATATATCTTGTACGAAATGCTTGTTTTCCACTTCAGGTGATAATAAAGTGTCTATCGGTGCTTTATCTTCGGCCAGTGATAATGACTTTGATCTTAATGGCTCAGCATGTGGTCTCAACATGAATGGTGTAAATTCAGGAACTTTGAGACTATCTAATTCTAGGGCTGGTTTCACTGGTACTTCGTCCAATGGTAGATCAGCTACGGGATCTACGAAATCATCGTATCCAGTATCAATGATTTTGGGTCGAGATACTTTCGTAGGTGAGTTTTTACAGATTTCTGAAAATCGCGATTCTATTCTGTCCAAGATACGCTTAGTTTTCTCTGGAATACTAGGTTTTTCTGGTAACTTTGATTTTTCATTAGATTTCTCGATTTTTCCTGGAATGTCATTTGGTGTTGATTTATCAGCCTCCGGTGAAGTAATCTTTTCATTCTTCCTTGAGGACTGTTCTGACAAACCCTGTTTTGCAAGTAAATTTTGTTTTGGTGGCAATGGCGGCTTTTCAGGAACCATAGGTTTCTCCAAAATTTCTGAACGCTTTTCGATACCGCCCTGTTTTACTGGCAACGCTGACTTTTCCTGGTCAATAATTTTGACAGGGATTTCAGGCAGTGGAATTTTTTCAATACTATCCTGCTTCTCCAGACCATCCTCAGGAACTTTCAACTTTTCCTTTTCACGTCTCTCCAATTCCTGTTTAATCTCCATACCGACGACATCAGCAAAATTAATAGCGGCTTTCTCCCTGGAGTTCGTCTTCTCTGAGGTGTTAGGACTCCTGGTTCCAGAGTCTTGTTTTCTCTTTTCAATCATAGATACGATTGTGACACCAGACTCGTTTGGCGAAATCTTCGGTGATTTTTTCTCAATGGCTGAAATAATAGTAACGCTGGGTTCAATAGGTGACAACAAAGTCTTTTTGTCCAAACCAGGAGACTTCGATCTATCGATAAAGGACGCATCAGACTTGGCCCTAACCAACGAATTAGACTTGTTAGAACCTTTGTCATAGCTAGGAATCGTCCTCGAAGGACTTTTATCAGTCGGTGACAAACTAGAAACAACACTATTCTGATCTGCAGGTGAGACTTTCGAAGTAGGACTAAGAATACTCCTTGGCTTATCAGGACTAATCAGAATACTCCTTGGCCGATCCGGTGATACCTTTGCTACTGGCTTCTCCGTCGACGTGATTTTCGTCAAGTCCAAACAGGACACGTCGGTCACAGCCTTCAAAGGCAACTTGGGTAAATCCTTCGGCGGGGCTTTAGCATTCTTAGATGTTTTGCCACTATCCGATTCCGATTTTTCATCAGAGGCAGTGCCATTCATCACGTGTCTTTTGTGCAAAGTATAAGGAATCTCGACGTTTGACTTTTGAGTAGGAACACTGTCAGAAAAAGGATCCTCGTCCCCAGAGTCAGCAGGTGTCAGGTCAATAGATTTCTGATGTGTCAACATATGTCTCTTGCTATTGGATCCTATCCTTTGCCTGGCAGGATTGGGATCGCTCTTAGTTCTTTCAACAGGAGTATGAGTTGGCAGTGCAGTCTCATCAAAACCAAGAACAACACCACCAATGACTTTTGGATCATATTCAGTAAAGACTGTTTTGATTTTAGAATCCATCTCATTGGGAATTCCAATAACAGTCTCAGTTCTAGATTCCATAGAGAGTCTAGATTGTCTCTCTCGTTCTCTACGCTCATCATCCCTTCTCGCTCTGTCCAAACTCTTCCAGTCATCTCTCTCCCGTGGTTTCTCATCAGACTTACCCCTTTCAGGCTTTGTCTTACTCTTCCTAGTCTCCTTGCTAGAATCCAGCCTCTCGTTGCTACGTTTAACGTCCAAGCTCTCTCTGTCCAAGCGCTCCATACTCCTGCGCTCGCGCGAATCCAATTTTTCAATGCTCCTCCTCTCGCTACTCCTACGTCTCTCCTGCCCTCTCTCCTTCGAATCGTGCCGCTCAAGTGAACTTAGGCGCTCGATAGTCCTCGGATCGAAATCAAAAGTTGGTCGCTCTTTAGAATCCAATCGCTCGACACTCTTGCCTCTCGATTCTCGCAACGGCAAACGCTCGAACGGACTTCTATTGCCAGAATCAAAGCGTTCCAGTGTGTGACGTTGCTCGTAATCAAAAGTAGATCGACCTGGACTCCTACGGGACTCTCGAGAATCGAGCCTCTCGATGCTGCGTTCTCTGCGTTCCCTTGAGTCCGCATGCCGAAGGACGGCTGGACAATTCCTGGAGTCTTGCTCAATACTTTCCATGCTCTTGCGCAATTCGCGCGAGTCGAATCTCTCGAAACTCTTCCCGCGGGAATCCACACTGCGATGGAGATTACTGCGTTCCTTCGTAGTATCGAGTCTCTCGTAACTTCTCTCCCGCGAATCTAATCTCTCGATGCTCCTACGCAACTCGAGCGAGTCGCTACGCTCGGCGCTGTGTCTATCGCGAGAATCTAAACGCTCCGTACTGCGTCGCTCGCGCAAATCCAATCTCTCCATTGAGCGACGCTCACGCGAGTCAGCCTTTTCCATTCTACGAATTTCACGCGAATTCTCTCTCTCCACTCGCTTTCTCTCCTCTCTCTCTATACTCCTGCGCTCCTTCTCTTGCATTTTACTCAAGAGTTTCTCCATCTTTGCTTCTGTCTCGCGCGTCTTTCTTTCGCGGGACTTATGACCTCGACCTAGGCTACCGGTCTCTACGTAATGTCTTGGTAAATCATCCTCGAGGCTAGCTATACTCCTGGCACGGGTAGTCCTACCGCGATTATTCTGATCTAGAATAGTCTTCTCGGGATCCAATGGACTGAGGTCATCATCGATCCTCGATTTAGGACGCATTATACCTTCGTCGCGAAGTACCTCGGAATCTACGTGTGTGATCTTGTACTTGGGTTTAAGATTCTTGATCTCGTTAAGGAGTGTCATCTTTTGTTTCTGTACCTGCAGGATCACAGGATCCTTACGACTGTTCGAATCCTGATGTGGCAGCAAGCTCTTTCTCTGTTGCTCTATGGAATTCGCGTGTCTAGTCTCAAACTTACGTTCTATCTGTGTATTGGATCGTTGAATCCTAGATTCAGTGACAACGTAATCCCCGTCACCCTTACCCGGGGCTGAGTACCGATCGATGGATTTAGATTTGACGTTCTTAAGATCAGCGAGCACGGATTTGAAATGTTGCTTATCGATAGACTTAATTGATCTATGCTTTACGAAGGAGTCCGTCTCCGAGTCCATCTGGAACATCTCATGCTCAATACCCTCGTCTGAGTTATCCGAGATGGGCTCGTTTTCGTCACGTGGACTAGAGTATGATTCCGGATACTCAAACTCCTGCTCGCGTTCCAAAAGCTCGTAGGAATCATGTGACAGGTCATCGTGGGATAAATCTCCGACTGGTCCAGACTCCTCGTGCCCTGATTCAGTGGACAACGAGGACGTACCTGGATACGAACTACTGTAGACCTTCTCCGGCACAGAATCATGATCTAGCGAGGGTAACTTTGAGCTTGCCGCACTATACGATCGGTTACTCTCGTCGTAACGCGTGACAGGATTATCGAGTTCGCCCTGGGAAGGCAACTGAAAGGTCTCGAGGAGTAGCTTGCCATTGGCTGGCTTCTCGCTCTTCGGCCTCGCCTTGCCCGAATCCTCGAAGCTAGACGCGTACAATTCACGACAGCTTGCCGAACGCTGCCAAGGATGTCGGGGCATGGGTCGCGGTGGTGGGAATTCAGGAGGACTGCTGTTAGAGGGGCTGATACGACCTGTTGATGAAATCCGTTGTTGACTGGTAGCATGGGACTGACGCAGCGCTGGGCCCTGGCTGGGGGTGGCTGGCGAATGGACGTCTATAGAGGTGAGCGTCCGAAAGGACATAGCTGTGTCGTCGCGACGGTGACTCGTCCCTCCCATCGAGACACTCGTCACAGTCGTCGGAGAATCCAGTGTCATCGAGCCGCATGACAGAGATAGAGCCGGCGTTGCCAGTGCTGAAATAAAGTCAGATACCTCAAGATCATCACTTCTAACCCACCCTAAAAACAACCTCAAGCTCATAAGCGACAAATGGTCCGATGATCGAGCGTTCTAAGGGATATCCCAATGTGATCCACAAGAGTCGAGAGCATTTCAAAAATGACAAAGACTCTCCCCCCCCCCTTTTTTTTTTATTTAAATAAACTTCACATTATACTGGGTCAAATAAATGTATAAGCATATCCTACTGACGATACATTATACCACTACTCTACGACAGGACAGTTCGTTATAAGAATGAGATAGCGATACGTTACTGAAACTCAAAGGAAAGAACTTGGAATGGAGAAGAAATAAAATTAAAAGAAAATAAATAAATTAAGCATTTTGTGTGGTGGTTGGTGTCGGTCGTGGTACATACCGGGGTCGCCGAGGGGCAGGAGTGGATGGGCAGAGATGCTGGAGCAGCCCATTGGGAGAGTATCACGATAGCCTGCCCCATCGGAGCCCTGCAATGCCCTACCACCGCTAGTCTGCCGGAACGAATTGGACCTGCGAGCAAGAGAGAGTCAAGTTCAGCATCAGACCTACGCTGCCAAATGACAAGCTCGTCTGGGACATTGTTTTTTTTTTTAAATATCTTTTCACTTCATATAGTTTCTTCTCATTATTTATCTCCTTCACACCTTTCCCTCATTACACTTCTTAATTACATTTTTTTTTTTTTTAAGAATCTCATTAATATCTTCTTTGTCCATCTCGCACCTTCAACCTCCTTCACCTTATAAAACGTCCATCTGTGTACTATAGTGTAACGTATATAGTATAGACTCGGCGACAACAAAGAAATGATTAAATTTAATTCACTTTAATCAAATATTCTTCAGAGTATAGGACGATGCTGAGGGTGGCGTGTGTTTCTATGTTTTTGTACTAAATGTGCGTCTTTAACGTTATGGATTCCGTTTGAGAAACTTTTATTGAAAAATTCTAACTCTTTAGTCTCCTAATGAGATATTAATTCAAACAGCCTTTCTTTTTCTTATGACTTCCCCGTCTATCCTTATCCCTATGTATGACAGAGCAGCTGTGTTCGTTTCCCTTGGTAAGCAACAACGAAACAGAATAGATTTTAATAAAATGCGCCAAATCTTCTTTACTCGTATTCCTATCGGCTAAACGTGTTACATGTAAAGAGACGCGAATGTCATCGCACGAAATTATCGTAAATCAAATAAGCGGAGGTCGATGCACCGCGAACGATGGACGTGAGAACATAATACCGTTAAACTTTGCATGCTCGTCCAAAGGAAACGCCCCAGGGAGCCTATAGCGTGTCCAATGCACATGATCATTCAGTTCAAACGTACCAATCAGATTTTACAGCTATCATACAACCGTTTGAGGCACATATAAAATACTATGAAATATCAATTGCGTAAGAAACAGTAGCATGGACTCCTGTCAAAACCTAATTGACACAGTTTCGTTGAAACAGCCTGTATAACTATACAAATACAAAGTACGTATTAAGTCAATGATATTTTTCATTTGAACGCGAACGGATACGATTTACAAGGATTCACGTAATATCCTGATAATCGTCCAGCAGTGATGACGAAAAGAATAAATGTTCTTAATAATTATTCTGTTTGCTATAAAGATAATCGTATATATATATATATATATATATATTATACACATTGTGAGAATTGTAATTGGTGCGATAAGTGATTTTTATGTGTTCTATCATACAGAGACACTACCGACTATCATGAATCGTGGACCCTATACGTATGTATCTGTTCAGCGGAATGGGGACTTTTGGCAAAGGTGGTGAAGTGATTACTTTACAGCGACGTTAATGATCACATTGATGAGGCAATTATTAAATTATTTAGATTATAGGGTACATCGATCATTCGGGTTCATCGTGCCTGATGGTGAGCCTGACTCCCCGCAACCTCTGTCTGAGCAGGCAACACTGACGAACGGAAACAAAGGAACACAAGTAAATGACAGATTGTACATTTTTTTTTTTTTCTTTACATCGTCTTTCATCTGTCATTTTCAAAGATACTAAATACAGGTGTACACGTATAGCCTGTCGCGAGGTGCTTTGCGACTTTTTGTGATGTTGTAAGGAAAAAAAAAAAGTTTGCAAATACCAACTTGTGTCCCGGCAAAAGCAAGACCGAGCCACCTCCCGTTCTTATCCACAAGATTGGTGCGCACATTAATTAAAATCTTAATGATTCAAACCAACATCTGACGGGGTGGTGGGTGGGGGGCAACTTTATATACGCAATGGTACGCATGCACTACCTACGAAATGCTGAAGTGTTCAGAATCTCTTTCAAATATCTCATACGGCTTCCCCAGTGCTTCAATAGACAACTCACCTCTCAAATGTTTGCCTCTTCACGTAGTTGTCGCGGACAAATTCCACTATTTGCTTTTGAGTCTTGCCGCTATACCTAAATATGAAGTACAACGTATAGATTTTTATTTTCTTTCTTTTTATGATGGCATGACTGTACCCGTGCTCTACCGTTGTGAAATAGATACCTGAATGATGAGCCACGACTGAGTACTCTTGTTTTCTGTCGTACAACACGCTTCACTACGGAACAACGGAAGAAGCCATGATTCTCGACACACTTCTTCCAAAAGTTCTTGCACTCGTTACGACCCTCGAAGAAGAATTCGACGGTGTCCTTGTAGTAGCCCTAAAACAGCAAACCAAGGAATGACTAACGAATTATCGATAACAAATAAAATAACGGATATGATGCACTAAAGCTTTTCGAACTTACATAGCCTTCCGGATGCAACTTGATAAGAAATCGTTTTCGTTTGAAACTGATCTTTCTGATCTTCGCCCAGCTGAATGTGTTTATCTTGGTGTAATTTTGGAAAACCACAATGCCCATATGTGCCACTGCCAAATTGAGCGGCACGCCTTCATGATCCTAAAATAGATAAAACAATGATAAACTACGACTTCCTCTCGCAAGGGAAAAAAATATTACGCAAGAATAAATTATTTATAGGAAATCAACCGGACCTTTGCGGGATGCATCTTCATCCCGTAGAGTTCACAGCGTCTTGCAGTTTCCAAAAGATTGACATCCGCTTCCGCTGGTGATTGTCCCCTGTTAGTCGTGATTTTAAATTAACATTGAGAACCTACCGATCGGTGCATTAAACAAGTATTGTAATCGTCATAATTCTACTGCGATCCTTACGCATGTTTTTTGTGATTCTCCATAATACGTCGTTCGAATTCTTGATCCTGATGTGGTACGAACTTGAAGACTGACAAATAGGTATGATCTGGATAGTCTTCTACGACGTAGTCACCACATTCAGCTAACAGAGAACAACGTCGATTTATTCATTCATTCACGTGTGATAATTGCATTCGATCTTTAAAGTACGTGACGCTCCATTAAGGAGCCCCAGCCAAGGACCAATTGTTATAAAACGTGCACAGTTTTAACAGCTCTTTCGTCACAACCGGTAGAGTACGAGCTATGAAAGCCAATGTTTCTACAATGACTTGTGACAATGAGCCAATTGTGCTTAGATTGATATAATCAAGGCTTCCGCGCTACTTACATCATTATAGTTTTGTGACTAAAACGTTATCAAGCAATAGTCATATCGTCACCCCATGGTACAACTTCATTTCGATTAATACACATTGTCGTGTTCTTAACATCGACAATCCATATTTAAGGGAATAATTTGATATAGAAATAAATACTAAAATTTCTTACACTGTACGATATAGCTTGCCATCAATGCTGCTGTGTTATCGTTACACTGTAACAAGCCTTGGGCTAAATCACGTTTGATTTGCAAGCAGTACAAGTATCTCGTAAACTCCTCTTCGAGCTGTGCAGGATCAGGTGTGTAAAACTTTACGCAGAACCTGAGGAGAGGATCGACCAGCGAGAATCCAACTTGCCTGCACAATGGTTTCTCAAAATCGAGCCAGTACTAGAAAATAAGTAATTTCCTTTTATCATGCAATTCTCTCTATCAATACGGTGGATACTTTAAACTCTTAAAGAGATGTTACCGTAACACGTACCTTGGTACCGTTCATTTCCTGATATTCCAGTCCAAAATAATCAGCTTCCAAGAGGTGCAACTGCTTGCAAACTTGATCAAACAGTACTCTGCCCAATGCTTTGGCCTGTAACATTAAAAAAAAATACTTGTCAAGTCAGCCGACTGCTGATATATCAATAGAAGACGTAAAGTAGCTTTACTAACCCTTAACTGGTCTCCTGGGTCCCTGGGACTCAGGTGAAATCGTTATACTACATGTGTAACTTTTTTTCCATGACACCAGTTAAGGGTTAAGAATTGCTCTTGGTCGAAGTAAAATATCAGTTCTTTTTGCAGGAGGAGTTGTTGAGGAAATCAATATATCGGCTTGCATCTTGTCTACAGTATATAGCATATAGTGCATTAAGCGTTACGATATGGCTGATACATTATGTGCTCTAATAGTTCACCCTCGTGGAAATATTATATAAAGTTTTAGATGGGCTATATGAAAGAGGGTGAATCAGTCAAGGTGAAATGGACGAACAGCAATTTAGTATTTTAAGCTGCGCTACAACCAATCGTCGTCAAGGGCGACGACGATGCACTGTCCGTGAAATCATAGCCATCGCGTGGAAGCATTGTTGCAATGATGAAAAACATTTTTATCAAATTATATATTATTGGTTTCCAATAATTACGCACTCTCGTCGGTTTATTCAAGCGGATTTACGTTCCTAAGCATTAGGCCGTGTACTTGCGTTTATGTCTTTTTTTTAACTTTTGTTATTTTTGTCTTTCAGCCCCGCAGAAAAATACACTTGATTCACGGTATTGTTACTATGTTTGTTTCTGACATCGTCTTATGGGCAAATTTTTATGTTGAAATTGTTATTAAAATCTCAGAAGATTAAACCGTTCAAAGTGAATGACTTTGTGAAGAACATCAGAAGTGGACTTGCAACCCACACCCCTTGACCTCGATAGTCAATGAGTACGTTAAGGTGCCCACGCTGCAATTTACATATAAAGCAATTATTCTAGAAATGAATGTTTTATTAATAGAAAAACTATCAGAATGATGGAAATGTTCATTTGTAACGAGCCAATGATGTTTGTGTAATTTGAGGCACGAGATTCATTGAGAGGTTGTGAAAATCTTTGGAAGTGATTTTCATATGAAATGTGTAAAATTTACTCGGGTGTTTGATCTTTTCTTTGAAAATGGAAATTGCATCAAGTGCATAAGTATCTTTTATCTCTGTATTCATTGTACGGGAATAAAGTGCATAATAAGCGTAACAGACCTAATCCCTATTGGATAAGTTGATGATGATTAGCTGGGAAAGAGTAATATATTTTTGCTCATACATGGTAGCCAATTGATACCTTTAAATTGTATCCAATTATACTCTTTGGAAGTCTTATTGAAGCAATAATAGGGCCAATTACTGCCCATTATGGGACTGATAGCATTGTAAGATCTCTAAAAAGCAGTGACTGTAACGGTGGAAAGAAAATCTTTGTCAGTTGATTCTAAAGAAGTCTTATGATATGTATTGCAGGATTCTGATGGTATCTATCGATTATATATAATAATAGTGTTTAATTAACACGTGATAATAATGTTAATATATTTGTTGAATATTATGAAGATATATGTATGTTTTATTTATTTGCTTTATCCAAACATATGATAGGCAGTAATAATAAATATTGCATTCAATATTTCAATGTGGAATTTGTTATTTACACTCTGTCTTAAAATATGGTAGCATTATTCCATACACACACTTTAGTCATGAGCAACATTAACGATAAGGTCATACTCGTGAACTTTTGATAATACTCTGAGTAAAGTTTTTTGCCTACTTCTCTTAATGATACGTCACTATATAATTATAAATAGACTAATGATAAGTAAATATATGTCAGTAGGTTTCCATTACTATATAGTGGAATGGTTTCTAGAATAGCAAAAGGAACAAAATTAAACATAATTTATTACCTGCACTTGAAACATGGTCACAACGTCATCCAACATTTGGACCCGGATAGCAAGCATTTTCCCAGCTTTCCTTGGAGTAGTTGGTGGCGTTCTACTACCACCATCCACACCAGCAGGAGTCGAATGACTGTGAGGCATCTTGGAACCACCACTGCTACCACTCATACTCATCATTCCTATCTCATTCATAATGAACCATTTGTAGTTTTTATTACTTCAGTATCCTTTCACAAACTTTAATCTTTAACGGAGTAATCGAAATTTCGTAGTTCGTGTTAGGAGGTCATCTGGAACAGATAAATCCAATAATAAAAATCACTATCACTAAAAAATCAATAATGAAAAGTATATCAACACAACATACAACAAATTAAATAAAAAATAATATAAAGATTCAGACCGTTCCTTCAAAATGACAGATCATTAAAGAATTTCTTGGACACTTGTGTCACAAGATACACCAAGTGACGAAAGTCGCAATGGCAAAGCTCACGAATATTACAACACTCATGTAATTACAAAAGTAAAGAACAGGTCACCTAATGCTTGAGTACATCGCAAATAATCTTCTCTCCATTTATCTCAAAATAGAAAATTTACCGTGGCAACGGGTCCTTGGGGAAATCAAAACGTTAAAATATTACTATATGATAAAAAAAACTACACGATAAATATCTACTCAACACAAGCCGGATTAAACAGTAACACCGTAAGCCATTGGTGCATGTCCTCAGTAGAAACTAGAATAGACTAATATTTTAAGAGTGACATAAGGGGCCCGTAGGCACAGAAGGGTAGGGTCCCGTTCGTGCATCGTTACACCTACTTTACCGTAGTCTCAACTGAAAATGGAAGCCGGCTTCAGAGTAAGAATGCTCTAAAAATCCTCCTTGTTATTGTAAGCAACCAATTATCATATACTGAACGTAGTCGACAAACAACAAGCAATTAGATTTGAAAGGGAGTAGCAAAGGTGTGTTAAAACCCAATTAGAACCAAAAGTCTCGTCTTTTCGTCTAACACTGGCAGCACACCCCAAAACACGAAGCAGCCAGTAGAGTTCATTGATCACTGGCGAGGAGGCTGCTGGCTTTAAACTTTATTCCATGCAGCCTCCTGGTGCACGATTATCACCTGAACGGACACTTACGTTCGCGTGTTCACTGCGGCTCGGGCTTCCGTGGGGATTTTAAGAAAATGCTCGACCGAACAGCAAGAAAATCTTCGAGCTCGAACACACCACACACCCACGGAGCACTGCTTGCCCCCACCTATGGACGAATGGAATAGCAGTGGTTCTCCATCTCTTTTAAAACTCGTAGATATATGTCCTTCTGAGTTACCCTCTTCCTCTTGATCGTCGACGTAGCCATCTGTTCTTTCTACTTGACACTACAGTCGATATTGTCCTTGTATCCGTCGGCAAGTACACTGGAAATAATGATATATTTTGAAGATCAATAGATAAATAAACGCGTTACAGGAGTTAAGACTGAAACCAATATCATTCGGATGTCGGTTGGCTATTAGACAGACATTGTTGCTTTACTTGGTCTAATTGATCTTGTTATCGGCAGCGTATAATCATTTTCACTGTTTTATCATATGATAGGAGATATGCACACGATAAGATAGTTATTTCATTTGTCTTCAGTCAAAACTATGATGTCTACTTAACTACTGTCAGTAAATGGATAATTTGCAATGGCAAAGTATTCACGTATGTAAGTTTAAACGTCGCGTCAGTTTTATAATTTCCCGACAGTTGATACTACTGTTTTTCCACGTCCTTTATTAGGAGTCAAGAGATTCGGTAGAGCTTCGCGTTGTTAAATTTCACAATTCTGTAGAAACGGTATAACGACAAATCAGGATCATAGAAGTTCGTAAGATCTGTACGTTTGACGCAAACACATCGTATAATATCAATAAGAAAATACACTGTTTCGAAGATTTTTACACAGAACACGGTGTAAACATAGCAGTTGCGATGAACGGTGCAAGAATTATCAAGTGAAAAATTGTTTCTAGACAGTCGGGAAATGAAAAACAGACGACCTGTCAAAAAAGTTCTACGTACAATCGAACAAAATGGATTCTACGATGACAGCGACGACGTACAGTACTTGTATAAAAGGGTAATGTTACGTTGGACTGTGCAAAGCAGCAGTTGTGAATTCACCCCGTAGGTCAAACTTAACAATAGTTTATCGCGATTGGAAAGTCATCGATCATCTATCGTAATTGGCCCAATGCCCAATGGTGATGTTGTAAAATTTCAACATGTGATCGATCGGTTTCGCTCGAGTAAAACAGGTCTGTGCGAATCCAACATGTCGATATGAAATAGTCAATTATTCATTATATATAGATGTACTCTCACAGTGTACTTGCGTGATAACTTGATATAAGTGAACTAAAGATTTTTCTTCGCCCCCTGGCGAACTGAGTCGACCCTAATTGTAGTTGATTTAGAGTTGATTTCATTATAAGTTTTAGGTTAATTCCAAATAGGTTGAATTTAGGTTAACTGCCTGTAGATTTTAGGTTATTTACTACTAATCAACTGATAATCAACGGGTTACAGTGACAGTCACAGTTAACCTACCTGTCAAAAAATTAGTAACAGGTCGTAACGCGGTTGATAACCAAGAATTCAACTCTATACCAACTCACTCCACACATATTTGCAATAAAGTTGACGTTATTTAAATTGATTTAAAGTTGATAATCTACACAAATCTACATTGGTTGGATCATTAAAAATTGAATATCAGAAACGTCAGATTCGAATTAAGTGAATCCACAACACATCACAACGTGTGAAAATAAGCAAGTGTATCTTGATGTGCAGAATTAAAAAATTCATGTATAAAATTAATGAACGTCCATAAGTGACCCTAAATCGTACAAACGAACTTATGTTCCTGTTACGGTCTGTCAGTTGTGCTTGACAGCTGTCATTTTAAAATCACGCCTAAAAAAATTGCATAATAAGTATTTCTAGACGCTTCAACGCGGACGATACTCCAGTGCTACACTTACCACAATTCAAATTCTGACCGTAACGAATCGCCATGACGATTGGGGCGAGTTTTAAATGGGGATATAATTTTAGTATCGCCCTAATTCTAACAACGAAATGTACTTGAATTTTTTTTATTATAATTCAAAATGCAATATTTTCACAAACTCGTTTCCACGCATTGCTATATTTTATCGTGGGAAATACTCACGTGGCTCAATACAGAATTTCGAATAATATACTTCAGCATTAATGACTCGTTCATACATAGTCTTATATAAAATAAGTAAATATTTTATTACTCTATTGGATTAGCCGAACGGATAAACCGTTGACTTACCGTATATTCAATTTTATTTAATTTCTATTTGTGCCCTTAATTTATTATTGACCCCTATAACCGACTTGCGATATAACTGCACTATGTATCGTAACATTGAATTAATCCAATCTAGTACACTTAACTCTGCACACTCTGTCAGCAGTGATTGAACGAGTACGAACATCGGTGCACAGATGGTACGCGGTTTTGGGTGACCAATGACTTGGCGAATTCGCAAACGAGAAACTCAGCCAAATTGGATGGCCGGACAAACCCTTAATTGGCAAACAAAGATCTTGGTAAGTGGCGAAGACTCGTGCAGAGGGAGGACGCAATTGTCGAATAATAAAAGCCGTGAGTGACGTTTCATTAAAAAGAGTATTAAAAAAATACATGATTTCAACATGAAAAAAATTAATTTATGTACACAGGTTCAAGGATCTCTGTGAGGATACTATGGTTGGAATACAATTATATAGATGGGTGATGCAAGAAGGTGAAAATTATTATACTCGCTAAATTATATTGTCGTCCCAGTTATCCTGAGGCACGACGCTAATAATGTGGAGCTTTGCAGAGACGCCTGAGGAATAGAGGTAATTTTTAAGCAGACTGAAACTCAATCCAGTTATACGAGATAAACATGGAGAGTTGACATCTACTACGTAGAATAATGCTTGAACATGAGTCTATTCTTGTTTTATTATTTATAGTTTTATACTTGCAACGTGGGATGCATAAGGAATGTATAGATCTTGCATTTGCTCAAAGAGCTACTATGCTTTGTCACATGCGAAGCGGCCTGTCGGTCCAATAATATGAATTACAAGGTAACCAAAACAAAAGATTCACTCGACCATACAAACTCACATAAGAAACCACCCCAATTCGCATTAATCCTGAAATCATCCACTAGACGAATTTACGATCCAAAACAAAATGACTTTCGTACATCCCTCAGTTCTATTTCCAATCGACTATATAGATATACCAATGATATAGCTATCAATATCGAATATTATATATACGAGTATACGAGTAGTAACGTAATCTGTAATAAATTCATATTTCCATTTGTATCAGCGCCCACGTGGAAAGCCAACAAATCGTAAAGTAGGCAGAACCAGTTGCACCATATTCGCAACAATGTTCCAATCATTGACAATTGTATCCAACCAACTGTCGATAGGGTCAAGTTAACGAGGGAGTGACCAGTGGTCAATCGATTCACCACCATAGCAATAATCGGAGCAAGATGACCGACGGGGGAGACTTGAAATGTTTTTCTAAGAGACACGAAACACCAACTGGAATTACGTACGAGTATGAATTGCGTACTTGTCAGCACGTATGTAATTTATGCATGTTTATCTTACGCAGTGGGATAAGCCTATGAGCATAGTATGACACTGGTCAGACATGTTTGTCCAGAAGATGGACCCAATGCTTTTAACTATCACGGATGGACACGCACTAGACCACGTATTCCTAAGGCAGATATAATTGAAGTGAAATTGAGAACAAATATTTATTATGTGCATATATCAGTGACACGTGTATCTATAAAACATACAGTTGCACAAAAACGTGTATTTCTTGAAGGTGCAAAATATACATTTAATATGAATTGCAATATCTGTATGTATTATACAAAAATGTAATTTATTGCTATTGTTGTTCTAGATCTTCTACTTCTAAATCCGAGTAACAATAACACGTTAATCAGGACTGCCAGGACTAAGGAAATATGGCTTTTTTAATTAAAACGAAAACACGTGAAACCTTTCTAGAGACTCTAATAAAGGTGCCAATATATTTATAAGGATTGTTCGAGCTATTGAGATTTAACGTACGTACACAAATATCTATCAAGTGTTTTGTTGGTTGGTAATTTAACGCATCTTATTGCCTGTTGGCTGTTACAGTTACTTGCAAATCGGAAGGTGTGGCTTCTGTTATAAAAACGACATAAAGAAACCAAAGAGTAGCCAGTGCGCGCCTGACGCGTTTTCTTAGTGAGACACGCGCTTTCGATTTACGCCACGCGACGTCAGCACGTGAAGTCGCGTGCGTACCGGAAGCGCACCAGGACACGTGGGTTCCGTACACTTCCTATGGAATAACATCGCTGATAAGTCATCAATATTATGACCCGCGTAAAATTCGAATGGATTCTCGACATGAGTCACTGTGAGTAGGAGAATATTTTTTTCTTGACAATTTCCAGAACGCCATTAGCCATTGTGAACGAAGCTTGCCGGACGTTTTTATCGTTGAACCTTGTAACAAAGGGTCGTACGTCCTCGGAGCTATTATCGTTCCTACCGAAAAAAAGGAGTGTTCACAAGTGGCGTTTACGAAACTACATTTTCTACACTTTTTTTTAGAGTCAGTATACATTTGATGGATTTTATCATGAGCTGTTAATGAAAAAAGCGTATGTAATCATTTTGGAATTTTTCATAAACTTTATATTTGATAGACATTCGTCTATACGAATGTGTATCAAGGCCGTGTCCTGAGGTGGTAATCTTGAATGACGCAGATACGAGTCCAGGTGATGAGAAATGCATCTGAAGTCTCATACGTATGTGCACGCTTAAGGATATGGGGGGTCCCTTTTAGAATTGGCAACCAGGTGTGCATACCGGTACTTTAATCCACGTGGTACATTGCGAATAAATTCGATGCCTTCTTACTCCACGTGAACTGGTTTCGTTTCTTTTCAATTTAAATTGCACAAATATCATTGCTCGTACTAGTAAGAATAACACGTACTTGATAGTCTATGCAAAAATGAAGAAAAATACAAAATTATAGTATAGTCAAAAGATTTTGTTTGTATTCATAGGAATTTAAATATTCTTTAGTTACGTGTAGACATTATATATATATTGTGAGATAATATTGTTATATAATTCTGCATAAGGTCAGACTTTAGTATAATTTGCTGACAGTGACGCAATTTCTGCATATTTTTCCATCTCCATCAAATTCCCTAGTATAGATGGGAGGCTTGTCCCGGGTGCGGAGCCAGGTTTCACTTTCGTAAGGGGGCAAGATTGAAAAGGGTGCTTTTTACCTCCCCTCTGAAAACTAGGGAACCTGTGGGAACGTGGCTGCATAAAGAGCAGGCATCGGAAGGAATTACATAATGCAAGGAAGTCGGAAGAAACATTTTTAAGGGGTGCCACAATTCGGGCCACATGCGACTCAGCACCAGTTAAGAATAGCCAATAGGGAAGGCCACGTGATCCACTTTTTCTCTACGCTTTTCCTTTCTTTTTTTGGACTTTTATTATCTTAAAAGAAGTGTGCAGGACGTGTGTAGATTTTTGAGATACGACTTGGGTCAAGGCCAACCCTGTAAGCTTGATTATTTTTTTTAAGAGAATCTGACACGCATTGGTAAAGTAATTAGTATTAACTAACTTTTTAAAAATAATTCAACCACTGGTCTCTTATGATCGTTACATATATGCGTTAGCTTATAAAAAATTGGTAAATAACGTAACGAATTATTACACATTTTTTTAACTCAAGACAAACCTACATACATGGGTACACAGTGCAGTTTGATAGGTGGAAAGGGTAACATAAGAAAATAAAAGATGATGGCTGCTGGCACGAGCAGAAATTTTGATCAGATTGTTTTCAAATTTTGCATAAAAATATTTCAGCAGAATATTGCAATTTTTAATTCCCATGATTTTAACTGAAAATTTTACGAGTGTGGGGATTTACTTAGGATATTCAAGGTCTGTTAACTTAGCCAAGGATTTTACTGTTTTATGTACCAGGTATTCCTATCAGGTTATAGGTTATATATCTAATGCCTGGGAAAATTTAAAGCAAATCTCCTACTTAATCAACGCTGAAAAGTTAACAATTCGATTAGTCAGCGCGGTTCCCAGGCACACGCTATCAATAATCGTGTGAGCGCATAGTACGGGCAATTCCTGTGTGAATTTTATTGTCTACACCCTCTACTAGCTCGACCCAGGACACCCTCGATCATCTCCCCACGTACCATGCACATATATACCACATAGTATACACAAGCCAAAGACCCCTTCACTATCGCCACTAGAGCTACCAACATACGTAAGCAGTAGCGAGGGTGGTGCCGAAGTGATTTCATGGTGGCACACATATCAATTTAAGGGATCAAACGATGAACGAGAACGGTGGGATTTTCAGTATATCAGTTATCAGCTAAGATTATCTGTTTCATTGAATATCTGTTATCAGATTGTATTTTTCATCAAACATTTACATGGTATTGAGTTTTTATGAACGTTGTAATTATTCTTAATTAAACGTAATAATTATTTTTAAAAATGACAAATTTTTTGTTTTCGAGTATCTAAGTGGGATAAGAAATATATATAAATTTAAATATATTTTTTGTTTTTAGTTTTACGTCCTTCTTATAATCGAGTGCTCAGAACTCATCCGTAAATAATAAGGTCGGAGGGAGACACGCGTTCCCACGAAATCGGCTGGGTCGACCCTTCGATTTTTGGGCCCCTACCCTGTATCCCTTCTCCATAGAGTCAGAAACATCCCCACCGAGGGCCCTCTAACCCCCACCATGAACGGTAGGTCGTGTGTCGTGCTCGTCCTCCCGCACACGACATACGTTGGCCGCCACGCGACCGGTGCACACGCATCCTTCCTCGTCCAGACATCGCCAACTGATCTGGCAGCCGCGCGTACGCTCACCCAGGTTTACTTTATTCGCTGAGAAAGGAAGAGGAAGTCTGTCGTCGCGTGTCTACTCGCGGATAATAACCAGACAAGTGTGTCAGACTTGTGCGCGGTCGGCGTTGCTCTTTTTCAAGTTCATTACATTCAATTGTTACGATTGCTACTTAACCTCAAAACCACTTAAGATCGAATAAAAGATTTTCTTCGGTTTTATAAGAACATAATATTAATCAATTCTACTCTTAAAAGATTTTGTGAAGATATCAGTTAGCTTTGTGAACTAACCTGATTGTGGTCGCGTATATACAAAGTGCCATTGTAATATTATTTAATACTTTAAACCGAAATGACAGTTTTGTCTTTTTCCGTTACAATGAATTTCAAACTGTGTGGCAGGTAACGTTTTGAATGAAACGTCTTTATCGATAGTGCCAATTGCATATCAGTCACATACTGATTTATTTGACTTGGTTATAATTAATAAAACATTTAATTAACAATGTGGAGAGTAGTAGTAGCTCGTTCGGATGACAACAGTACTTTACTGTCATCTGAAATCACTAGTGGTTCGGTCGCTCAAGGACATCTTCCAACACTCTCTGGACCACCTGCACCTCATCACCATTGGGGTTATCCACCACCGCCGCATCCGTCTTATCAGCCACAGCCTCATCCTGATATGCGTCATCATCACGATATGCGTGCAGATCTTAGACTTCCGTCTTCCGGTGAACTGAGACCGGAACTTAGGCACGACATGCAGCGACCTGAACTACGTCATGAGATGCAAAGGCCAGAAGTCAGGCATGAAATGCATAGGCCGGAACTAAGACACGAAATGCATAGACCTGAACTTAGGCACGAGATGCACAGGCCTGAAGTACGTCACGAAATGCAAAGGACTGACATCAGACACGAGATGAGTGGCATGAGAACGGATCTAACGGAATTAAGACCCAGTCACGAATTACCTGAACTCAAGATAGATGTCACGGAACTCAGAACACAGGAGACTCAGCAGCAGACACAACAACAGGTACAACAGCAAGCGCAGCAGCAGCAGAGTCAGTCGCAGAATCAGGCTAGCCAGCAGAGAAACATGAAAAGAGCTATGAGCGATTCTGATTGTGATGATGTTTTCTCCGAAGAAAGTGGAAAGGAACCGTAAGTAATTTCGTTTATTATTATTATTGTGACAGATGCTTGAACTTGTAATTTGCACATGGGGTAAACAGATGAAAATAATATTCTGCATATAGTATGTAACACGAGTAGAGTGACCAGTAGTAACAGATTTATGCAAGCATCGGTAGAATTTGTTTTGATTGCAATCTATGAATATTTATATGGTCAAAAGCTTTTTATCGATGACATATGGCGTGGCTGACCCTTGCATAATAATGAGCTGGCAATTATTATGATATTGTGACTCTAACAGAGACTTCGGTATGAATGCAAAGGTATCAGTCATTGACTCACAAGGAGAATTAATTGACGTCTGTTTACTTCTGCTTTTACTCGTTTTGTGAAAAATTATTTTTATAACACGAAATACAATGCGTTTCTATATTTAACTGTTTTCGTTGTTTTTTCTAATGACAGTGTAATCGCGCTTTATAATTGTGCTGCAATTGACTAATGGACTAATTAACCGTTTCGTCTTTTTTTTTAAGGTGCAATTCTCCAGGGGGTGATTCCTGTCAACATGCTTCTCGCAAACGACGAAGGGGGATGATCGAGAAGAAACGTCGCGACAGAATAAACGCATCCCTTGGCGAACTCCGAAGATTGGTTCCAGCAGCGGCGAGGGATCCTCATAGCGGAAAATTGGAAAAGGCGGAAATCCTTCAGCTCACCGTCGAGCATCTTCGAACCTTGAGGAATAAGGGTGAGTTGAGAGATAAAAATATTGGGATATCCACGTGATCAGATGGGGGATGAATATACGGAAAAGTATACATATACCGGAAATGCAATTGAATTTTAGAAGAGTTAAATCTTTTTTTTAACAAACGGCATCCACTTTCAATTGAATGATATTACACATGTCTCACCCTGAAGACGCGAATACATTTCTTGAACAGATGCCAAGCTGAACTGTTTCTTTAACGGTTTTCAAGGACGCAATTTCACATAGCGGAAATGACATTGTACGTCCGTTAGATGCAGCACATAACATCCTGACACAATGAAATCGCATCCTGTTTTCCTCGGGGTGATTTCTTCCTTTCAAAATCCTTCCTTGATTTAACCCTTGCAAGATTCTCCATTGTAGGCCCAGAACAGGAAGTAGGCGGTGGCACAAGGAAGTGTGTTCGTCCAGTTACATAGGAAATCGTACAAGATCAGATCTTCCTGTTCCGTTAATGTAATTAATTCACACTCTGTGAATGAAGAAAAAAAAATCAATCAGCCAATCCTTAGCTTCTCCGTTTATAAATCGTTCGCTAAAGATTACAGAAATGACAGTTTTTTAAATCGACTCATTTTTTTTACGTCTTCTGTACTTGTAAACAATTGTAAATCTCAACGTTTCTATGTGTCTGCACAAGTCACGCCCGTAACCTGTACTTGCCTACATGGTCAGCTAAAAGTAACATTTTCCTTCCTCTCGACCGGAAGACACCTGTTGACCGTGAAGGATAGCGAGGGAGCCGCCTACAGGGTGCAAGCCAACTAACAGTAACCCGATAACCGAACTACCATCTGGTGTGCCTAGCTTTTCTTGTCGCTAATTCGAAATAGATCCTTTCCCATGAATTGGGAACACGCCAAGCTCTGCATTCTGTTAAGAATAAAAGAAGCTCGTTCGAAACGTGCCTAGACGAGATGAAAAAAAATAGACAAATAACATACAGGCTGACGATCGTTGGTAAATTTTGTATCAAAAAGAAAACAGCATACAGAAACAAAAATTACCGCGAATAGCGATAAGAATCTGAAAAAGCGTCGATTGAGGTGAAAGGTGAAAACGAAAAAAAAAAATTGAAAAGAAAAAAGTTTGAAAAATCTATTCAGTCGGAAAAACATCCCTCGCTACACTGGCTCTAAGTCCACATGGTGAATCTGTCAGGATGGGCAAGCCCGGTGTATTGGGCATTGAGAGAAATTCTATCTGCGTCAGTGCGAAGGAGTCCCGCTACTCACTAAGCTTTTGGGAAGCAGGTGCTGGACCTAGCTGAGATCCTGTGGGAAGCACAGGAAGTCAAGAACTCTTCCGAGTGGGGTTCCCACGATTGGTGGGGGCACAGGAGTTTCTAAGGGGGATGAACGAGAGTGCGAGGGAGAATGTGGAATGGGTCGTGGGGGAATCCTGTGTGGTTCACAAAAGTGGGGGAGCGGGGACCAGGCTAGGTGCCACGGGGCAGATGTGAGAACCCTGTGGGAAACCAGCTACCACTACTACTGCCTTGGTATAACTCGGCGATTATTCCATCGCGTTGTTTGTAAACGGTGCAAGAGAAGCTTTAAGCTCTTGAGAGGGTGGCGACGCGATATTAAATTTAATATTCTGAACTGTCGGACTATATCTGAGCTTTGATGTATGTACCCAATAGAGTCTGCACCAAGTATCCTACTTCTAGTTACTAATTTTCAGAACCGAATAAAACCCTGTACTTAATACAGGTAAAAAGATAATGAAACTTTGACTCGTCGTTCCTAACCTCAAAATTCTGTATGTTGCATCTGTGATAAGGAAAATGTTGGCAATGTACTCGACATATATTAATTAATATTTCATGAAAACAGAGTATAGTGGTTATGTTAAAAGTGACCTTTGACATTAGCCGATGCTATTCTTTTTATCCTGCTGGTCTGATTACTCCTGTTTTTTATTCACAGAGTGTCTACACGGTGCATAGCATTATGGGGCATTATGCAAGGACACTACCCGTATACTGTATAGGTTATGTTAGTCCATGGGGGTCTAAACGGTTCCCACGCTACCTGTCCCTTTCCCCATGGTATAAATACCCGGCTGTAAGGCAAGTCCTCCAGAGCGACACGCATAAAGGGCCACGACCATAACATGCGTTTGGCCAAAAGTGCCATTAACCTATTCCCCATAAAAATAATTTCTATAAAAAGACGTTAATGAAATGACCCAAACATGACACAAGACAGTGTCGTCCTTTGGACATGTTTGAAGCTTTTAACTGATTCTTTTTCTTCTTTGGTTTCAGGTCCTGAAGGATACGATATCGACTACCGTGCTGTCGGCTGGGGCGAGTGCGCAGCCGAAGTGGGACGTTATCTGGTGACAATGGAAGGCTTGGATGAAAGGGATCCTTTGAGACTTCGCTTACTTTCCCACCTTCAAAGTTTCCATAGAGAACATCAACCTCCAGGACCCGTTGTACCTACGGCCACATCCTTGACCTCCTCGTCAACAGCTACCAGCTACGATCCGCCTAGTTCAGCTGCTACGGGGATGCCATCCGCTGCAGGAAGTATGCCGCCACTTCTGGGTGGTGGTCCACTTGGTTGGGGACAGTATCCTGGACAATATCCTCAGCAGCAACATGGAAAACCGTACAGACCCTGGGGTGCCGAATTAGCGTACTAGGTACTGGAACTGAAGGTGCTGGACTAGGAGCGTAGCCAAAGAAATTATAAAAACGGGTGTCATCTTTACACGGTGCGCTGGTACGGGAACTGTCAAATAAATGTACTGTGAATGTCTCGCCGGAAACGGAAGTCATGACAAAAAAAGGTGCCGTAATGCGGACCAAACGAACTGACCGGGTACGAGTGGCTGGTACAAAAAAATATTGGCCGGACACCTCCTGTGTCCTGATGTGGTTTCCTGGGATTTCGTTTGTCGAGTGACCGTTAACTGAAAAGCACATGTGTAGATTAAGATCTTTTTATTTTGTTAGTTAATCGCGTATTTATTTTACCTGTAAATACATTTGTACGACGCGAGGGTAAATTCTTGCCAGAAACGTTTTGCGTCGTAAACGTCTCAGGAATCGATAGACGATTTTTAATTACTGAAGGAACTAGATGAAAATATTATATGAGTGATAATACGATAGTCATACCAGTACCTTATGGAAAATAAAAAAATATTTATTTAAGCTTCACTAATTCTAAGGACGATCATGATGCTCTCTGTAGCATCTTCAGATACTGTACAGTGTATAATTGTATATAGTCGTAATATTTAGTGCTCAAAAATATTCGAATTCTCTGCTTGGAGTTTATCACGAATTTTTCCCAGACTGGAATAAATGATAATGTCAAATTGAGGATCGCTATATAAACTCCGGGACATGGCCATTACATATCGAAGTATACGTGTGAGAAAGCGCTTTAATATTTTTGCAATACGAATTTTGTAATAAACCAACATGGGGTTCAAAGTATGTAATGTTACTTTTTTCAATTTGCTCATTCGATCCCCTCGTTAATTACTGATTCTCCTTAATCGTTCCTCGATATTCTATCCTGCTATCCTCTTACTTTCCTAATTGCCCAAGGACAGACGCACCATTCAATTTATAATTCAGCCGATCACCTTAACAACGACAATCGAATTTGTCGTATTAGTTACGCGCATGCGCAGTTGTTCGCTTTACGACGAATGACTTGCAGCTTCGTACTAACCTGTCGTACAATGCTGTAAATTGTCAGAGCCATCTCTGTTACGTGACTGTATTATTCGATCGAATCCAGCCTTTTTACGCACTAGACAAAAATACCTGAAGTATTTCGTGTCGCTGTTTATGGGTCGACTGACGTTCAACCCTGCGAAGAAGGAAAATCTATAGACGAGCAAATGGTTACCGTACGTACTGGCGTCTCTGTCGCATAGACGAAGAGAGCCTTGTTCCTTTCTCATGGTAAAATCCCATTCACATGCAGCTACTAAATCCCCTATAGACACTAAAAACTTCTAGAACGCTCCCTTCGTTTCGCATTATGCGTAAACCAGTTCCCTTACTCGTTAGTTTTGCATGCCGCACATCAACCAAAAAGGTTATTCATGCAAAATGCGACGAGAAAAAAAGAAACATGGCGTCGTACAGCCAAGGGGCATGCATGCAAGGAGGAAGTGGAAGAAGCAGAAAAAATAAAAGAGGGAGACCGGTAGTAATTACAGGTTGACCGTGGGCGCGAACTCGTTCTTCACTGACAAATTTTCATGGAATTAGGAATACTGTGGGACACGTGTCTATTATACTCGACTTGCAGCTTGCAGAATTTCAATTCACGGCGGCTCTTTGTCAAACGCTTTGAAAATGTTATATCTTTTTTAATTGTCTTCGCTGAGACACGTGCACTTACCAATTACCAGAATGTCACTAATCAACACGTGGTGCTACTAATTACTGTGAAATGAGTCAGTCACTTTTTTATTTATACATATCTGACCTCATGCAAATATACATATAGCCAAGGTAGCCTTATTTGTATTATAATTAAAGACAACAGCGATATTTTCAATAAAGTTAATTTATTTTTGTCTCATCACGTGTCAATTATAAATTCACAGCCTTAATTAATTGTTTGTCTATGTACATATAAATCTGCTCTAATATACGTTGACAATAATAATCTTATTTACAAAGTTGTCAGGGAAAATACATATAACCGTATAATATTCTATGCACACATATATTATGCATACAGTTTCTCATTTTTTTCTCCTTTTTTCAAAAATCTAGTTGAGCAAAGGTTGTTAGGCACCTTTTTATAAAAGGACTGATATTGATCTAAAGAACGACCGATATTCCTGTTATTGCATTTTACACTGTTCTTGTCATTAATGAGATCAACTTCTTTCGAGAATTATCAATCCAGAAATACTGGTGTCACCATGGTTAAGCGACACGTCTAGAGATAAGTATTTTTGAAAAAAAAAAATTTATCAAGACACTTACACAGATTGAAAATTCCCATTGGTAAGGACGATTAATCTTATTACATTACAGCAATGTATACATCAGCTTCTTTGCACTACGTTGTGTCGAGGTTTATCTCGTTTCTTTTGCTTAATTCATTATTCGAATAGTAAATACGTGGCGCTAAATGATATGAAATTAAATGCTAATGCAATTTTTCTTTATAGGAGAAACGACTGAAAACTGGTGTCAGACAAAAATAGCTTGCAAACAAAGAAGTCAATCGATAGGACACGAGGGACGCGAACGACTGAAGAAGAAATTTAAAAGGTATTCGTAAAGTCCTGCGAGACTTTTTCGAAATAGGAAATTTACAAGAGCATTTCAGCGACGTATCTAGGCAAACAAGATACGCTTATGAGTCACACAGCTTAACGTATTGTCAGACGAAAATCAAACATCCTATGGTAATGGAACACGTGAGTCATATATATACTAGTAATGGCGGCCAAGTAATTAAAGTCAATATTTCTTACAAGAAATAAATAAAAGCTGTTAATCTCGTATTTACAGATACTTAAAATTAATATTTATACAAATAATCTCTTGTTGCGTTTCTCTTCTCATAGGAATCTCCACTCGGAAAAGAATGGTCGAAAATTTTGATTTTCATTATTTCTAAGCGAGTATCACCAGTTTTCATGTGATATGTGGAGACGGGCTTGTCAGCTTGTGACGTAACGAATTATGCAATGTCAATAGTAGAAATTAACGAGTTAACACCAATTGGAAAATCTACTACTTGGTTTTACGATTTTCATCCATATTCTCATTTCTTTGATTCTGGCGGGAATTTTAAAATGTAAGTCTAGGACGATACGAGCGAATTTAGGCAAAAGTTATCAACTAAATTATCATCTCGTTTTCGCGATTTTCATTCCTTTGATTCTCCTCGTACTCCTTACAGCAACAACATCTTGATTCGCTATCCTCCAGTCCTTCTACCACATACGTCACATACGTGTCGACGCTCTTGGTGTCCAGAGACGTCAACGACCAGGACAAGGACATCTCCTCGTGATCTGGAATTGTCAATGGCCAGGACGTCGCTGATGTCACGTCGGTATTTGAATTTTGAAA
The DNA here is from genome assembly GCA_030142615.1 of Syrista parreyssii. NCBI lineage: Eukaryota > Metazoa > Arthropoda > Insecta > Hymenoptera > Cephidae > Syrista > Syrista parreyssii. Next base: position 1,656,308 of record JARQTG010000188.1, on the reverse strand, counting down.
TTTCTTCGCCATGCGTTTTCTCGTAGACAATTTTTTGATGGCCTGAAATTTCAAGGAGAAAAATTACTTTAACTCTAGTTCTTTTTACTGCGTAATTCCTTCGTATTGTGCTAGTTAGGAAATTAAAAAGAGGAAAAATACATAAATCAGATTACGACGTGTCGGCATTAACGGGAGAATTGCAAGGAGAACAAAAAGTCGACAGTTTATGCGAAATCGATAAACTCCTGTTAAACTGTGCCACGTATGTATATATACAGTGTCGATATACATATATATACATAGATGCATGGTTTGCACGCTATGCGGTATGTACGTTGCTGTACGTCATAGTCACGACAGATTACTTATTGTTCTCGACATTCGAAAACTTGGACAAATTATTATTAATTTACGGATAATCGTTATGACGAATGTATTTCCAATGCAATTTAATATCAATTGCCCGTATCAATTTCAATGGGCAAATCGAAATAATATACGAGCAATTAATTCAATTGTTGGAATTTGGAATTCTCGATTTTGAAAGGTCCGTTTGCCTGCTTTATGTGAAATCAATATGACTGCATTCAGATGGGACATGCATTAGTGGGACCTTTTCAGGATATTAAATTTTCCCACGAAAATTCAACTTCGATTAACGAGGGTCAGAAGGTCTGAAGAGTTTATTAAACTACCCTATGACAAGCAAACATCCCTTAGTATCATCGAGATCTTAATAATTGCCACAAATTAATAATCGCGGCTAAATAAATCTTAATTGTCAAAAATTCAAATAATAATAACAACTCGAGTAAAAACAAAAAATTAAATATATCTAAAATCCACCAAAATTTTAACTCACCCTCAAAATTCGTCTGCCGGATTTAGTAAACACCTTTTTGAACATGCTCGAGCAGTCTGAAGATTTCAACAGAGCTTCAACGTGAACCGTAAATTTATTTCAAGATGCCAGGAAACGATGGTTTATTAACTAGCCACGTGTGCAGCGATCGATTATAAATTAATCTCGTAAACTCTTCGAGTTACGAGAACTACTGTACCGTGATAATAATAGAATGATAACAATTTATTTTTGGCAAATCAAAAATTTGTCTCAACACGACGTACTCTCGTCGACGTTCTCCGTCGAAATGCTAGCTCTTCCTGTGGCGGCACCCCTATTTATAAGCTCCCCACCCCCGCTTATCAAAAAGCCAACCACCCCACCGTCACTGTGCTCAGGGGTGGATCGAGCATGTCGATATAACAGGGGACCCAGCTAGCTTTAATATTTGTAAGTGAATCCATGTAATCGTAATGCACCAACCCCAATCGTCCACCCTCCTTCAGGAGTAACCAATGGTCCATGGGAACTATAACCCTGTACAGGAGACTAGAGAAGAATTCAAATCGAATTAATGCACAAGTGATCGATCGGAGACCCAATCAAACAGCATCCTTCGAATCACACCTTATTGAACTTATGATAATTTAATTGAATCTTATTTCCCTAGATCGAACCTACCCTCGCGTTATGCATAGGAGTATACAATTTTTATATCACATTCACTCACTGCCCTACTGACTACGTATGTTAAATACGTTACTACAACGGATCGTTAATCCAACCCCCTACGAGAAACACATGGCTGTACGCGTCGATCTAGAAAATCTTTCTCAAAAGTCGAGTCACGTGATCCATGAAATTTTTCACTGGGATACATAAGACTTATGTATATATTCAACCCTGAATTTTCAACCCCTAACAAGTTTTCATCCCCAATCATGCTATTGTCGGTAAGAATTTGTTTCATCCCTTATTAAAAAATGTCGAGTAAACGAGCAATTGAAAAATTTTTTCTTTTTAAGAATATTTGTATTTCTATTTTCTTTGAGCTTTTTTATTATTTTTTTTTCCCCTCTAGAAGGGATGTCTTTGCCATGACTTTTTTGTATCTTCGTTTCGATGCAGATACCATTGTCTATTTCTATACATGATTTTCAGATCGATATCCAAAAGAAGGGAATCCTAAATCATATTCTCCCTTGGACGTCTATATGTGCATGTGAAGCGTGTGAGCGACGCCGTTCTCACGCGACGCCACGCGTCGCTCTCGCCCCTTGATCCACGTTGCCACGTGTCGTCTGATATACCCACGGAAACTCATAATTGTCATAACATCGTTCCACGTTCTTCCTTTCTATTGCATCTAACGAGTATCTGCCAATCGGTAGAACCAGTACATTTACTTATCAGCATATACGCCTGCGGTAACCTGGAACAGAAGGATTAAATAATTTATTCAATTTTAATAAGATTTTCGAAAAAATATACGAATTTAATCTTCGCGACAATTTCAACTAAATCGTATCTTTTCTTCCCGATTGTCTATGACTCTGTTGGGTATCGAAATGTTCCTTGTTATTTATTTCTTCAAAATATTCCTGACTGTCACTTTCATCTTTCTTTCTTTCAATCTCGATTTCAGTCGACACATTTTTTCAAACTTTCCTTAGCCGTTGCGCACTTCGAAGGAACGAATGAAAATCTTCCACTGGGTTATACACGGAATTCACCATGTAAGGCTTTGAACCTGTAATTAACTAAAGCCTCTCAATGTCCAATGATCGAAAATTGCTCATTGATCTTCTAAGTGAACACGTTTCGCATTACGTTTCTCACGTGTTAAACTGCATCGGTCGAGTGCTCGATTTTTATTGCGATTTAGATTTTGTTATTGTCGAGTTACGGTATGAAGTTTTTGTTTTTTGGGCAGGGGACGGATACTATTTATAGAATTAACTGGCAGCCTGTCATGTTTTGATTACAAATATATTAAATTTAATGTATTTAATTATCATAATCAAAATATTCCAGTCAATGACGTAACCCGCGTAGACGATATATATAACATACATAGTTTGTATAGGTACATTTAATCCACGTATAAAATAAGCTTTTCCTTCTTGTATATATTCCCCTTATAGATACACGCGTCTTATTATTAGTTTTTTTTTTTTTTTTCCGTTTCCTACACTTGGTAACCCAAGTAACTAAATCGCTAATGGCACGTGGCAGATGTAGTACAATACCCGAGTAAAATGCAGTAGCGTAACTCACATAAAATATAATCATTGATTATCGAACAATACATTTGATTGTGACAATTTTTTGTTACCAATGTAATAATTTTGTTGTATTTTCAAAAATATCCGTGTATGCTTGGTTGTCGAATGTCAAATTATATATTTTACACGATGTCTTACTTATTACTAAAAATGATCAACTTATCGGTGCAATTTTGATTTCGAACAGAATCAATTTTGATGAAAAATCATTCACAATTTTATATCCAATTACGTGAAAACTCTTTTACGCCATTGCGCTTATGTATTTCTATATGTACGTAAGACTACACCCGTTATTCTCTAGCTGGTGCAACCCTGTCTAATAATTTTGAAGGGAAACAATTGCGAACGGCGATGAGGTAACGATCGGCGCGTGTCGTTCACGTGGCTTAAATGTGGCTCAAACACATCTCGGCCCCACGCTCGTATTCAAACAAAATAAGGCTCACCTAATTGCGATAGCCGTTCCATTAGAGATTAAACTTCAAAAGAGAACGAAAGTTGGGTTAATTAATGCAGTGCACTCGGTTTTGTATTGGATTACCATTTTTATTGTTATAAAGAACTCAGAAGACCGTTCGAAAGCCAGCGGAGTGTCTGTTAGAAAATTCAATATATATACTAAATATTTAGACCGTGTACTAAATATTTCAAATCAATACAGAAACTAAAATTAACTGTACTCGTACCATCGATTGAGGTAGGGGTTATGTAAATTCAACAAATAATTAATCTATTCGAAACTTTCTTGAAATTTCGAATTTCTCTATAAGCAAGAATCAATCAGTAACCAAGTTAGAACTGACAGGCTGTTAACAGGCTTTTATAGAAATTAGCTTAGTACCAATAGTTTACGGTTCAATAGAATGTTATCTAATGAGGGTTACAGACTCGAGCAGATCCTGATCAATAACTAATCCTCACGTATGTCTCTTGGATCCTGAAACGTAACGATCCTACCTTCCAATACTAAGAATTCGTACTGCTGTCGTCATTGTTGTCGTCAATTCATTGTTTGTCGGCCATGTTGATTTCGGAGTAAATATTTGATGGAACGAGATTGTGACTTGTGGCACGTTTGCTCTTACTTTTACCAAGGTCTGGAACTCGATGCGTTGCGTATGTATGTACGTTCAAGTTATGTATTTATATGCATCTTTTCGACTATATTATATCCCGAAGTGAAAAGCTATTTTGTAGAGCGTCTTATTCTATGAATATTCAGAATCACGCACGTTGTCAAAACTTACGTACGAGTTGTATCAACTATGTAGGTTATGTGACATATTGCTATATGGTATTCTGGTAAGTATTTCTGTGTTTACATTTCGTACCAAGAGACTCGGTCGAGTTTCGTGCCAAGTACGGGCAACCGGAGGTAAATCCTTTCGCGGTTTACTTATCTATTTTTGTCTTAAGTCTTGTTTTGTCTACTACACATTTCTCCCGGATCAAAAATTTAACAACGATTTGAAATTATTTATTTTACACGTGGACATTGAGACTGGTAAGATTATAGTATAGGGAAATTCAACTGAGTTAACACTAGTTAGAGTCTCAAATTGATAGTCATGTCTAAAAATAACAATTTTAAGTAGAAAATGGTGTTGGTTCGTCAAGTCCCTTAAGGGGCTTTCTTTACTTGTATCCTCTCGGTGGGTCTGTCCTGACAAAACATTATACTCACCAAACTCCCCACCACTGCCAGTAATTGTTTCACTGTTACGAACGCTGGATTTGGAGGATCAAACCTAGAATAATAAGGATGATTCGTTAGTTCGGTCTACTAAATCAAGTTTATGCAGTTTTTTGTTTTCAAGTTGTAACAATCTCTCAATATGATTTATATTTTCGCGCCTAATACATATTTCGCTACCCGAGTTCCATTTGCCTGTCGACTGTGAAACACATAGCACGATTATTAGAAACAGGAATTTTGACCCAACAATTAGATACAAGTGAGTACTTAACCCATAAAATGTTTCTAGTAGTAAATCCATGTTATTTGATTTTGATTCGTTGGATTATTAGGCTTCTGGGCCAACATTATTGATATTACATGAAAACAGGTTACGTGCCAGGACCATGAGGCTTTTAACCATCATGTCAACGCCCAAGGAGATTAAGAATAGTTTTCCAAAAAATGAACGACAGATTTGTCATTACAATCAATCTGCAACGATGTATGACCACACGAGGATGTGGAAAGCGTCAACGGACAGCTACGTCGTTTAAGCATAACAAAAATATAACGACCAGAGCACACTCTACTGAAATATCTGAACGTACCCTTGATATTCTTTTTACAGTCAACGATTAATCGATTAATCAATATGGACTCTATTCTTCAAAATTCCAGTTGTATTCAGTTAAAAATGAATCAAATTTGTTTCCGATCATATCTATTGATTTCTTCCAGCATCGAAAAGTACATGACGATTTTTATTGTAAATTTGAATTTCACTATTGTATTGTCACCGATTATAATTGTATAGTAAATAATTTTGTTTTTCATTTGAACTCAGGCAAAATAAAAATGCATCCTTTGGGTGTGTACAAAAAAAACCACTGTCCCAAGATTCGATTTGAATCACAGACGAAAATTGACACCTTTTAAATACTTCTTGAAAGCTGTAAGAAATAACAGCTGTTCCTTATAAAAAGAAAATCAAAAAATACAACAACACCGTACCTTCTCATCCGTTGACAAAAACAGGCCCCATTGATTTTCCTAAAGCTCCTTTAATTAACTTCGTGAAACCTGAATATCGATTGGATACAAAGACGTGAATCAGTGCCAATAATTCAGTTATTTTACTGGCAGTAAAAAATGCCTACGATACACTTCGTTCGAAGCCTGTTTCACGTTGGATAACTGAAGATTACTTATAATTCCGTGATACGCTAGATACAAAAGAATTAACGTTGAGTATAGGTTATGTGTTCGAAAATATTGTATACAGTACTTTTTGAAAATATTCCATATGGCACTATAGGGAGACCGGAAAAAGACTGGAGTGACCGAATAAACGGAGAGAGAGATGGGAGAAAAAACCGCAGAATACTGAAAGGTGCCGCTGGACAGGATAATAATTCAGTGTACCTTATTATATAGAACAATTGGTTTATTAACGATGTGGTCTTTGTTGCTTTCAGACATTACGATAATCTTCTAGAAGCTTTGATGACGTAGAAAGCTATTAAACTCACCGCCATATGTTTCAATCTTCTTAAGTGTTACTCGAAGAGTCTCGAATTTATCACTTTATTAATAACTTCCATTTTACCATATAATTCGATAAAATATTAGATATTGGTACTGCTTCATATAACTGTGAGGTACGTATGGATTTTATCATATGATTTTAAATAACTAGAAATTGAGTTATATGGGTGTGGGGCGTAATAATTTATATATATATATATATATATTTCTTTCAGCTTTTGATTCTGAAAAATATTGTCGAATCATCGTTAACCTACGAGGGGCTTTTGTCAGCCTTTCTCCAATATGCTAGCAATCCTTATCAAAGGAATGGAACAGGCTGTGCGCCAACTTGGACTTTCTTCAATTTCTATTCAACAAAATTCACTAAGGTCAAGGGCTTTCAGGTTATGTTCAACGGAAGCTGTTCGCGTGGTTCAGATTCATATACCTTCCTACGGTTGGATATGTATATTGGATATTACCACTTTATCACAAGAATCTTTTAGGTAGTCAGAATAAACACAGGTGGAGCTACCTCATAGTTGTTGGCTGTAAAGGGAGTTGATGCTACGGAACCAATAACTTCTTCTCTCTCTTTCTAGTGTATGTGGCTATTGTACAGCATAGTACTAGGGTTATGTAAGAGTAGGATAGTGTTAATCCTTTGGAGTGTCAAATGCGTGGGAATCACCTCTGTTCAAGCCTCTCACACGCGACTGACACACGTTATATTGGGGCCTCTTCGATTGCGGGGGGCCCAATAAGTCCCCGCACTAGGTGACGTGGTAGGGTGATTTTTTTTCTTTTACGAAGTTAATTAAGGATACCTGATATATTATGACTGAATAAGTTAAATGTATGTAGTTTTATACGGTTCTAGGGTCTTTTTGGTATATCGATTAATACACATTAATACAAATGTTTTGATGCTGATGATACTTAAACTGAGAATTTCCTTATTTTTGGAAAATTTACATTAATGTTTGTAAGTTTTTGGTTATGTTTCGATTTTTACTCTGTTGAGTGAGATATCCATTATTCTTCCGGCGGAAGGATTTTTGAATATTTGATTTTGAAAAGGAATGTAATTTTGAGATATTCAGACAATAAGTTGCAAATCTTTTAATGTCTTTATATACGTCCTAGGTCTATAGTTATATATTGTACGCTACTATGCTGGTGCACTATTCGATCGTTGCAACTATAAATGCGACAAAGTTTCTGTATCTTTACATTAATATTTTTTAGAGGTTTTTAAATTGCTTTTATACAAAAATATCTACGACGACTGGGCTTAGTTCGAAATACTGTATTTATTTTAATTGATGGCTCAAATTGCCAAATTAGATATTATGATTTAGGAGTAACTACGGTTTTCTTGAAAATGTACAGGAAACTCGACCCAATGCAGCGTCTCTTACTAAATCAATGTCAAAAGTGGATACACGTATTTCCTGAAAGTCAAACTATTTAGAGAATCATCACGTCATAGGAGTATAACAAAATGGTGGTGTTTGTACTACATTAAATTGTTATTGTACAACGCACTCTCTTTGCAAGAATATTCTAACGGAGAGTGCCACTTGATGAATTACTTTGTGAAAAATATCAATAAAGGTATATCATACAAATAGTATATATAGTATACAATGTTAGAGTATCAGTGAGAGCATAGTAATAGTAGGGAAGGTAAGAAACATTTTATTAAATACAAATCTCATAGAAAAATATTACAATTATATACATTCGAATATGTCGTTAATTTATTATATATAATTAACTATAAAAATAATGTAGCTTAGCGAAGAACTATTAATTAATCATTTAATATTGGAGTGTGCAGCAAGTTTGGGTCATACGGTATACTCATGACATTGCCCGGCAATAAAATCGGAGTAGCTTTTACACGAAATTCGTACGGAAGGAAGTCATAACAGAAGTCATAGAAATCATTACGAGTTTTAATGATTTGTAAACGAGCCATGTCGTTCATCAAGGCGTCAACTTCATTCCTATAATTCTCGTACTTTTTGCGTCTTATGGTCAAAGATACAACATCGGCAAGCTGCAGTATGAATTTTTCCGAACGTACTCTTGTATTTAATTTGTATTTTGATTCAAGGCGTTTCCATAAATATTCGTAGAGACGATTTGTCGCCCATGATTTTGGTCTTGGAAGTTTTGCCCTTTTGTACACTTTGCCATTTACTATGTAAGCTTTGTCTACTTGCTTCGGTTTTTTAACGGATTCCTTATTCTTTAATTGAAACGGTCTTTTATTCGGTATGGTTGGCTTGTTGATTTGTTCCGCTGGAGTCTTTATTAGGTATCTGTCTATTTTTTCTAATTCACGTCTCTTAATGTTCTCCAATACCTTCTTTATTTCCGCCATCTTATCTTTATTCTGTAGAATTTGCGTACTTGCTTGATTAGTATCTTTATTTAGTATGGTCTGTTTTTTAGTTATTCGAGATACTTTCAAATGAGATGTTATACTTGAAATTATTGTTGGCCTTTTGACCACGTTGCTTATAGTATTCGAAACAGATGGACAGTCTGTAATGGTTTTATCGATTATTGTCTCGTTGTTTTGTGTATTCTTATTTATTTCATGTTCGTGTTGAAGTATGTTACTGATTTTATTATCAATTTTATTTGTTTGTGACGTATTACTTAAGTCTTGTTGGTCCACGGTAAATGATTTAATTTGGAACATACCATTTACTACATTGTTGTTGTTTATATGGTTCAAAGTGGAAGGTGTTGACGGAACAACTTTTTTACTGTAGGGTGTTGATTGTGATATAGGTCCCATTTTTAAATTACTTGTTGACGGAGTATCTGGACAGAAATCAACGTCACTTCTTTCAGTTATAATTGATACGGGTGAATTATTATCCCTTGGGATGTCGGTACGAGTGTGATCGGATGTCATATTGACTTTTGAATCTTTAATGCTTTTACTGGCAAGAATATTGTCAAATGTGTCGGCTGCTAGACTTTTACGCAATTTGTGCAAGAAATTTGGCTTCGATTTTGGTAAGTCATTTTTGTCGGATTTTGTTTCATCATTTTTTGTATCATCTTCATTGTGTGTTATTGATTTCTTGGGGGATGAAATTTGGGATAGATTGATTGGACTTTCTGCCTTTCTGTTAGATTTATTTTGCGATTTCTGAACAGATTCTTCAGGGTCTTGTGAACTATATTGATTATTGTCAAACGAGTGATGTATATCCTGATTCTCCGGAGTAGGATTTTCAAGACTCTCCAATATAGTACTATTTTGTTTTTCAGATATTGATTTTTTAGATGATACTAAAACTGGAAAATTGTGCGTGCTCCTATTATTCTCTACATTTTCCATAGTTTCCTTTGTTTTAATAGGATACTCATTACGAAAGTTCAGGGATGACTCGTGTGAATTTTTTACTGATTTTGGAGAATCCTGCAAATTAGACTTCGATCGACTACGAGTCATTCTAAATCTTTCAACATTTCCTGATTGATTTATATATGATTGAAGAGATTCATTTATACGATTTAAAGATGCTGTTGAATGAGTTCTTTTGTCAGCTGTTAGAGTATTTCTCTTTACGATTGATGGATTTTCAGATTCACTAGATGAATTGTCTGCATCTGATCCTGTAGAAAAATCTTTTTTCTCTGTATAATTAGTGTGCATTTTCTTATGGGGTGTAGTAGACGAACGTGTTTCTCTACTTGGTGTTGTAGTTTTCTTTCTATTTATCTTATGAACTACTTTATCCACATTTTTGCATTTTGAATTATCCTGAGACTGATCACCGGTTTCTTCGTTGAATACTTTTTTAGAAATAACTTTATGCTCAGAATTTTGCTCTTGAATTATACGATTCTGCGATGCTCGATGAGTTAATGATCTTGAACCAACGTTTAATACTAAGTTATCTAATGTTGGCGAGTGAGTTAATATTACTGAAGGACTTAATACCTTCGAATGATTTAATAATTCCGAGATGTTTGGTTGGTTTTTTAATTTAGAAGGCGTTTGAGGTTCATTAGTTTTTGAGTTAAATGATTTCTTCTCGGAATTATTCATTTTTGAGTATAAAGTCTGAGTCATCTGTGTTAAACTCATTGATAAATTATTTGCATTAGATGCAGGATCATTCTCAGCAGTATCATTTTGTCTATTTGACTCTTCCATAGTGTCATCTTCTATAGCCTTCTGCAACATAGAAGCCGCCAGACTTAATCGTTTCTTTTTAAATATATTTAGTCTTGACTTCTTTAAGGATCTCTCAACAGAATCTTCACTTTCATTAGCATTTTCGATGCTTCTTTTTGAAGTTATATTTTTATCCTCCAATAATAGATCATCAAAAACATTTCCTGTTGTTTCTTTATGTTTCGTGCTTCTAAGTACTCTTTTTGATTTTATAACATGACCATCAGTGTGGTCGCTCTCTCTTGAACTATCAGTATTCCGCTTATTACTTCGATTTAAAGAATTATCTTCCATTGTTTTATGAGTTTCATTAACAACACTGTGTTCAGAAAATCGCTTATGGTTACGTAAAATCTTTTTGTATTTATTTAATGTGTCATCGTTATACGACAGATAAGAATTGTCCGTGGCTACTTCCTTTCTGCTTCTTGTAACTGGTGGTTCGGAAGTAGTGGTTATTGATGTTTCATTCAGAACATTCAAAAAATTACTTGTACCATGGCTCTTTCTTTTCTTGGATGCAAATAAAGCATGCTTCTTCTTATAAATGCTTTCGTCTTTGTTGGACACATCAGATGGTTCACAGTTATCAGTAACCTCCTTATCTACAATAATTCCCTTTCTCTATAGAAAAATATAAATAATGAATGATTCAATGTGTATTATATATTACCTTGCACAGAGGATTCATTTTTAGTCTTAGAAACACTGTTGTGATCTTTAGATGTAACGTGTTCAGTGTCATCTATGTTTTTCCACCATTCCTTCGAAAATTCAAATGATTCAATTCTTGATTCTGGATCAAGTGAAGTGCTAGCACGATTTGCTATGCTTAATCGCATAGATCTTCGTGCCATAATAGAATCACCATCCAAATTCTTCCACCACAGTGGATTATCTAGATTATCAAAAGCAAGATATGAAATATGTCAGCAATAAACACAAGAATTAAGAATTACTTTTCTTAAATTAATAGAATATTCAATATAAAACTGTATTGCTTACCATCATCAATTATATTTGAATCAGGATTTACAATGCCAGAAAAATTACTGGATCTACCATGTCGTGAAGATCGTCTATTCACGCTTTGTCTTCTTGACATCTTCACCAAAATCTAAGTTACGTTTTATAATTCTATTATTACTTTTGTTATGATTTTATTGATGCAAGGGTTACAACGTTAAAAGTCCGCCATTACCACATTTGAACGTTATTGCGCTGCGGTGCCGCCTCCTACAGAAAATGATTACATAAAGTAGAAAAATTAGACGACAGATGACTATAGATGCATATTCCACGACAAAATATGTCGACAGAGCGCTCCAAACCAAATTCTAATTCTACTCCAATTTACTTGTGATTTAACGTTTGGGAAAAATAACAATAAAGAGTGGAAATAGAAAGAATATTTTTTACATTAAGATAATTGTAGGCTATATACATATAAATGCCGATTTAATAAACTGTAATACGTCTTTATCACTGTCTAATTAAGGGATAGAAATAAGTATTCTTAAACATTTGCTACTTTATAAAACTGTTGCAAAAGGTTACAGTCCCTTTCAATATGATATATTTTTCAATATGTGATATAATAAATATTTGTACATTTTGGTATTAAAATATAAGTTTCAAACATTTTTAGTGTTTTAGATTATATGATTAAGTTATTTACAATTTTTACATTATGTCTGAATGTTATTATTCTTACAGACATAATGTCATCGGTAGTACCACATGTCGAGAGAGATTTAGATTTAAGTAATGCCGGTCGTGGTGTATGGCTGGTTAAAGTACCGAAGTATATAGCCAACAAATGGGAGAAAGCTCCTGGCAATATAGAAGTTGGCAAATTAAAAATAACCAAGTGAGTAAATCTGTTTTTACTCATAGGATATGTATGGAGATAACTTATATAAATTTTTCTAGAAATCCTGGACAAAGGGCAGAGGTGTCTCTGAAATTATCAGAGGCTGTTTTAGCATTGAAAGAGCCTGGAGAAGAAGATATTCCTAAACAACACAGATTTGATGTAACGACAGTATCACAACAAATGCTTGGTGTTTTTTCCCATGTCACACGTTAGTTAAAATTAATGTATTTCAAATATTCTCCTTGACCATTATACTTATTTACAACACTCATGATGCAAGTGTAAAGCTAATCGAGACTAAAAATATTTCCATTTTTTTAAGCTTCCAGTAGCTCAGATGCTATTGTTCCAGAAACAGAAAAGTTGTTTATGGAAGGTAAAATTGTACAAAAATTAGAATGTCGGCCCTATGGTGCGTACTTTATTCCTAAACTATAATAACAGTTTATATCGACGATAATGTATTACCTTTCTATCTACAGCTGATAACTGTTACATGAAACTGAAGTTAGAAAGTATTAAAAAAGCATCAGTACCACAAAGACAAGTTCAACAGTTAGATAGAGTAGTTCAAAATTTCAAACCAGTATCAGATCACAAACATAATGTAAGTTTTATTTACTGTTTCAAAGTCACAAAATTCTATGTGTACAAATTCACCTAGAAGTCTTAAATATTTTTTTTCTAATTTAATCCAGATCGAATATGCCGAAAAGAAGAAAGCCGAAGGCAAGAAAATGCGTGATGATAAGGATTCTGTACTGGACATGTTATTTGCTGCATTTGAAAAGCATCAATATTATAACATTAGAGATCTTGTGAAAATTACCAGGCAGCCTATAGTAAGTTATTCCAAACAATTTATTTATTTGACGCTGTACTACTACTCTAGCATTCCTCTCTCTTTTTCTTATATATGTATTTCATTCCAGGTATATTTGAAAGAAATTCTAAACGAGGTGTGTAATTATAATTTAAAAAACCCACACAGAAACATGTGGGAATTGAAACCTGAATATCGTCACTATAAAGATGAAGAAAAACCTATCGAAACAACAACCACTAAAGCAGATGATTCTGACGATGACTAATGTTTCTACTTTACATTATTTTTAATATTTCTTATGCAATATATACTTCATCATTCGACAAGGTTTTGATATCCATAATACTTTTCACACTCTAATGACGTTATCAACGATAGTTAAAAAGTGATATTTATTTTGTGAAATACGAAGGAAAAAATTAAACGAATTTAAACAAAATGTTCCTACGTTATGATATAGGAAAGTGTAAAAAAAATCTATCATCCAAGAAGAATTTTAACTAGATTACAGGAAGCACTTTTTCAATGATATGATACATACATCTATAATAAAATGATTAAAAGAAGAAAGCCAATGACGTTGATATGTATTTTTAGTTTTATTGTTGGATATACTCAGACCATGCAACACGACGATTGCGCAGCGGATCGCTGTATAGAAACAATTGCTATTGGAATATGGTACGGGAGTTCACAAAAATACTTGAAGACGTTCGTGTCTGCTAGAACTAGATCATTTAAGCATATATCTACATATGAAGGTTTTACAAAGATCTGTAAACTCGCATCTATCTCACTGTCAGCTAATACAGAGGACTATTTCTTACTGGTACTGGAATATAATCCAATGGATACATTGTCATTGATTGATGATTATCCACAAGTGCCTCAAATATTAAAACTAAATGATCCTCGATACAGTATAATAAGCCTTTTCTCAGTCGATCATAAAATTCTAAATGTGCTTTACAATCAATTTCAAATTTCATAGCAAATTTTACAGTACAATAGTATATCTTTTCCTATCACCAGCCTGATAATATATCAACTGCTATGAGATACGTCTCAATGCACAATTAATAAAACAGCACAAAACTTATTTACTGCATTTTACAAAATTTGGTCCAAGAATTATGAATAATTTAAAAGGTGCAGACAATATTGAATATCATCAGGCAGTATCAGGATTAAATGACTCTTGGCAGACTGTAATCAGCTGAACAAGACAATTAATTTTTCATTATCTCAATATACTAGTGGTCACTTTTACAATTACGAAAAACTGTACGACACACGACTGTTGTCTGATACAAAAAAAATATTCTTACAGAATCTTTACTACTTTGCTAACAGAGTGCGAACAATCTTCTTTGGTTTGATTATAATCTGCCACGACAATAAAAACTGTCAAAATTAATAATAGGACACTGGTAATACGATATACAATTATTATGAGAGCTATGTGACATATGTATTGTGGATAATTAAAAACAGAAATAGAGAGAAAAAAGAAGAAATCTTCATCTTCCTTCGTTAGGCTATGTTATACGTCCATAGTAACAAACACAAGATTCTCTACCCTAATACGTTGTGGTTATTCAGTTACTGACGGCATTCATGAGCATAAAGTTTATTAACCCAGGAGTAGCCGCGTGGGGTGTCTGAGACACCCTAACTCAATTCTTTTCAAATAGAGAACAAAATCGCGCGATCATTCCCGAGTTGAAGGATGATAACTGCTATTTAATTATGATTTATGTCTCAATCGATATAATGCATAGATATTAATATACGTAGTATAGTTGAACTAATTCATGATAATAAATGAAAATCAATGTCAATTACATAATTACGTTAAAACGTCAATGTAGGATGTAATGTCTATTGTCAATCGTTGTACAGTTCATAGCTAAAGTTTCTAATGTCCTTTTCTCTTAAAGAATATTTTTTGCGAATCCTTGAAAATCCTTTCCAATAAACTTTTAACAATATCAAATGCTTAACGTAATATTTATAAAAATGTCTCGTTCAAAAATCAAATCGACTTTTCAATATATATATATACAGTTTCTCCCATACTACTAAAACTGATTAAAACTCCGTAGTTACATTGATTATCTTCGTTGCCTTCCTAAACGTAAAACGCATTTAAATAATTTACATAACGTTACCCTATATAACACTAGTTATTGACTGCCAAAATTTCATGAAAACAATAATTTCCATTACTGTCCATTTTGTGACCTATTTAAAGCGTCACTGAATGTGCTTTAAAAACTTGAAATCATCCGTGTATAAAAACGAACACAAAAAATACGTATGAATGAGTACAGAAATACTGCTGAGTGTATCAGTAAATAAACGTTACATATCTAACCAAATAATATTATTCATTTCTTTTTTAAACGATAGTTTAAAAGACAGTCTATGTATGTATACCTGCTACTCGTCACCTCGAAGAGAGCGTCACGAAATCTATGAATTCGTTATAAAAATAAAAATTTCAAATAGACCGAATTTCCGGTTAAATTACTGGATATACCGTCTAGGACGATACCTTCTTACACATCTTAGGCATTTGATTTATATCAATCGAATAGTCGAGTCACCCACTGTTCGTTATCAATTTTTTGACTTCCACCTAACACCAAATGTTATTTAGACTTTACCGGAAATTAAAGTGACATACAATGGTCAATTTTACCATGAATTTTGTACCAACGAAGTCTTCCTTTTGATTGAATTTTATTTTCTTACGAATTACGAATGACGAATGCACGTAATTTTATCTATGCTGAATGAGATCGCTCTCCGTCACATTTGAAATGTTATAAAAATTGTACGGTAGATTCGGCTGTAAGAAATTTTGTAACGCAGCCGGCACTGTATTGAAATACGTTGTGTTTCTTTCGCGAAATACCGTCTCTTGTACAGTGACTGGAACTTCAGCCTGAAAGCTTTGGATAGCTGTGGTGGGTATTGCTTGAACAACAATGGGTTGAGATACTGAGGTATGAGGCACGGCTTGTATAACCTATAATACAGATATTTATTAATCCTTCTCATGTAAACAAAGGAAATAATTATTAAATTCACTCACTTTGTCTTACTTACTTGAACTGTTGTAGGCCCATTATGCTGTGACATGGCAAGTTGATCATCCGGTGTGGTAGGTTGTGGCTGAGGCTGTGGTGGCTGCTGATGGTGTTGTTGTTGTTGTTGTTGTTGCTGCTGCTGCTGTTGTTGATGTTGTATTTGCTGTTGCGGTTGTTGTAGATGTTTCGTATGTGATGTATTAATTCCATGCCTACGTTTCATATGTTTATTGTAATTTGGCCAATTGGTGAAGTGATGCTGACATTCTAAACAGCTGTATGGCCTCTCGCCAGTGTGTTGACGTCTGTGGGTCTGAAATCATATTTTCAATGGTTACTTTAATTTTATAGAGAACAAAATTAGTTATTGGTCAATTGTCTTTCTTGAATAATACGTTATAGTATTGTCATATAAAATTTATTGAATACTTGCTAATACTATTGCATCCATCTAGGATATCTTCATTGTGCTATTAATAGTATATCTATTCTCTTTACTTACAGTCAATATTCCTTTGAAACGAAAGCATTTGCCACAGAATTCGCACGTGAATGGCATTGCACCTGTATGTATCCTATGGTGTTCACGTAATGTTCCTTTCTCTCTAAATGTTCTCCCACATACAGCACATTGATGAGGTTTGGCTCCAGTGTGAACTGTTTCATGTTTTTTCAATTGAAGTGGTGTCTTAAATCTGTAATACAAGATTTATTTCGCATTGTTAACAATTCATTATCCGATAATAGAAATCATAGTGTGAATAAATGACTTACGCTTTCGGACATTGAGAACATGTGTATGGCTTATCAGCAGAATGTGTTAAGAAATGTGCCTCCAAGTTTCCTTTCTGTATAAAACTCTTGCCGCACTGATCACACGTAAAATTTCTTACACCAGAATGTATACGCTTGTGCGTTACCAGATTTGGCTTTGTAGAAAATCTGAAAAAAATATTTCGGTAGCTCAAAATCATTTTTGTAGAAAAATTAGACAATAAAATGATACTAAGTATTTTCATAATAAAGTAAAAATAATTGTTTGTGTGGATATCTTTCGAAATGGAGCAAAACATAAACAGTTACTGGCTCTAATTTGAATTACCTCAGGGGATAACAAGTAGTTGCTCATTTGTGGTATGAATCATTTTCAAATTGTTAAGTATAGTAGAATTTACTAATTTCGTGTGAATAGAATATTTTAATAGGCTAGTATTTCCTCTACCTACCTTTTATCGCATTGGTCACATGGAAACCGATTTTTCATAGTATCTGGTAAATGGCATCGACTATGAATATATAAAGCACTCTGCTGCCTAAAGGCTTTTCCACACGTTTGACAAATATGAGGACGTTCTTCACTATGTATTGCTTTGTGAGAATCCAATACTTTTTTGTGAACAAAGGATTTTCCACAATCGTCACAGCTAAGTTGAAAGAAAAACAGTTTATGCGATGCATATTATGCTCCACTACTTGCAGTTAACTGTAAATATTTTCTAACACAAGGACAATGGCATTATTACTTACTTAAATTTTGACTTGTTTTTATGTCTCTTTACGTGTGTAAGGAATCCATAATATTTGTCATAAACCTTACAGCATTGCACGCACATATATTTTGCTTTTTGATTGTGCACAGTTGCATGGTGGTCCTGTAATGTATCTCGGCTTGGTAATTTTTCATTGCAGTCGGTACAAAGCCAAGGATATCTTTCTAAACCTTCTCCTCTTTTACGTCCTGGTTTCAAAGGCTCAGTTTCACGAGCTTCGATCATTTCCATGTCAGACTCTGTTCCTATATTTATAATATAAGATTACATCTGTTTTTTATATTTAATGTCCAGCAAGAGTGTATTAGACGAAGTCAAATACAATTTTTCCCACCTGTCATATAGTTCTCAGGATAATGCTTTAAGGAGACTTTTGCATTAATGTCATTATGCTCTTCTTCAAAGTCTGAAGCTATTCCTAATTCCAAGTCCTCCATTTTCTGTGCTTGAGATCTCCTTTTCAATCGTTTTCTTGTTTGTTTGGGAGAATTCTTCTTCACGGGAGTTCTACACTTCCTTTGCTTTGTAGACTCTTGCGTTTCTTCAACTTCATATTTAGATGGGTCACTGTCGTTATTATCATCATTGAAATAGCTGTCATTAATTTCATTCACAGAATCATTAATATAATTGTCAGACAAATGACACTCAACAATTCCTTCTGTGACTTCTTCTTCCTTTGGAAATTCTACTGCCTTCTCCACATAATCTACATTTGGCTCTAATGGCGGAGGTTCAGACTTTGGATCTATCAGTAGCTGTCGAAGGGAAGTTTGAGCTTGATTAGTCTTTTCAAAGAATTCGCTGCACTGGTTCAAAAGAACACAACAATCAATGCAGACTGACAGTGGAAGACCATCTGTTATTACCACCTATAGGAAAATAGTAAAATTGTATCACATTGAGAGTTAAACAAATACAAATACATTTTACTATGTCTTATAGACTTAAAATATACCACCAATATCTGAGAAGTCCAAAGGAATAGGATGAAAAGAAATTTGAAGATAACATAATTCAATAAACTCAATATTTATTAAAGTTTAAAAACCAAAAGAACGACATAACAATCTTAATAACAAAAGTACTGCTCTCTTAAGACTACACATCAAAACTAGAGAAAAGCTACAATATAGACTGATATAAAAATAAAAATACAAAGACAATACCCCAAAAATGTATTTACATTATTAACTAAGACAAATTATCCAGATTAACTGTAAAACTATAAAATTCTTAAAAGAAAAATATTCCTCCCTTAAAAGCACATTGTCAATAATAGCGTCCGACGATTATTCTACGTTGGTAAAGATGTCAAATCAAGTAATAACGATAAAAGGATAATTCAACGGAAGCAAAGAGTAGTAAGATAAATGAAGATAATATAAAAGAAAGAATAGGAAAAGCCGACAAGCAGGATGCATTTACAGACACGAATTACAGCAGCATTTATCGACTGTACCTGAATCTGCAAGCACTTGGCAATCTTAGCCTCTATTGCAAGCTTTTGGCCCTCGGCGTCATAGATTCCAATGAAGTTCTCTTTGGTCTCGGCGCAGAGCCGGCACAGCTCTGGCTCGGACATTATTTTCCAAGGCTAACCAGCGACAATGAAACTCGGACACTGAGCATTCTCGGGGCACTACTAAATCGCGAATAATCCAGAGTTACGCGTCCATAGGAATAGCTCGTAAACAAAAGATCGGCGAGGACGCTAACCGGAGGCCGGACATATTGCTCCTATGCGTTAAAGAAAAATATTCCTTTTCATAACCTGAATATTCTCTATCACATGTAATTTATGCGTGTCCATTTATCGTCAATGAAATCGCATCTAGCTAACGGAGGCTAGAACGATTATTCCTGTCACGACATAATTTTTCACAAGATATTTGACTTATTTTCAGATATTATGTGCCAAAAAGTGGTCTGCTGTGTTTACGCATGCTCCGTTAATCAGCACCATCTGGAGGCGATCAACATTACTACAAGTCCACATATTAAACGCGCATCACGTTCGAAACAATTGACAGTCAATTGTTTAAAGGTAATCTCATAAATTAATTTCATTTTAGTCGCTGCTTTCTTTAATAAGTATAATTATTTTATCCTTAGCTTATTATAAATTATCGACAATTCGTAATCGACTGTGATCAACGACGCTCGTTCCATCTCCGAGGAATATAAATATCTAATAATTCAATGCCTATTTTTTTAAAGGTTTGGATCATCGAATAACTGTTTTAGGGGAACTAATGCAGACTGTATGCAATGAAAGTCTTTAAGCGTAATAATGTTTAAAGAAGCCGTCATCATTTCAGGACAGTAATCCAATGCAGCCTCGATGATTCACGTAGGCCCTGAAAGGTTTTGGTACGCATACGTCATGTAATGACGAACAATTTATTACTCTCTCCAAGTCGTGGGTCGAGACATTTAACATATGTGCGTTACTTTATCTTCTAGTTAATCGCATATAATTAAATATTCTGCAATTGATAGTATATATATTTTTGTTTTATCAAAGGGTACCAAATAATATTCCGTCAACTGTTTCTGGGTCACCTACATACATAGCGCATCAGACATTGTTTCTAACGGTACCTGAGAATATTTTCTGACGATACACCGTACTGGGAGACACATATGACAATTAGCATAAAGAATGGCAAAGATGAATTCTTTTTCTTTGTGGAAAAAAATATTTGTTATGCAATACATTACAAGAACTGTCTTAATAATGCAAAAGCTAATCAGTAATGTCTACATATCTGACATAACCATGTTTGACAAAGTACGTATCTTTATTCTTGTTTTATATGCTATATTAATTAAGAAAAACATTTCCTTGTATAGTATGAACAGCTACATTATGATTCTGTTGTTTAATTTAAAGAAGAATCAATCCAACAAGGTTGAGGATAATCATGGCCGCGAAACAATCACAGCAGATAATCGAATACGTGGAAAGTTCGTAATATTATTTACCGCAATAATGTCAGGTATAGAGCGAGTATAAAAATTATCTCTTTGGTGCAGACAATCATATTACTCTCAACAGTCAATGGCGGATTGATACTGTAAGTCTGTTCTATGATTCCTACAATCGCTGTAACATTAACGATTTCCATAAAATTCACGAAAATAATGTCCTACATAGGCACATTGGATACGCTAAATCTAGAGTCGTGTCTTAGAAGACAGACACGAGGGAAAGGATTTACAAAGATATCGACTCTTTAAGATTCCAAGGGTGTGTTAGCGAAAGTCCACGTTTTCTCGCAGGCGTTTGTCAAAGAGAAATAACCAAGGAAGTTGAATAAACATATTGAAATGAGAATGAGCCTTTTAAGGACCACGATAATTTCACTTCAATAAATTTATCAAAGTTACAGCAGATTATCAACGAGATATACAGTCGATGGAGCTTTTCATTTCTTCATTCAAAAATCCTAATTCAATTTTGATTACATGCTTTCGAATGATCTCACTCTATAGGTCAATCAACGCACAATGCAAGATCACTTGGATACATAATAAATAGTGTTATGATATTAACTTTAGTGGATTTGGAACATTAATTATGCTTTCGCAACGAAAATACATATGTAGCAAGATCGATGGATGAAAATTGTTCTGGAAAGTTCTAATAACGATTTCAAATTCCTCGCGTACAATCACGAGGTACGCATAGCTTGTTAACATCGAGTGACAATCGAAAGTAGCACCAAAATTGTACCCGGATATAATATTCTTCAGAAAACAGCACCCTAGGCGAATTCTTCTTATAACCAAGTATAATAACACGTACAATATATTTCAATAGTAATACTATTTTTGTTACTTATCACGTACCAGTATCCATTACCAGTGAATAAATTTTACGTAATTTTCTTCAAAATTGCTTTCTATTTCCTATTAATTGGTACCTGCAATTACGTACAGTTCAGGGTAACATACTACGCATAAAGAAGCTATGAAAATGACAATACGTGTAAGAAGTCACGTTTGTCCATGAAAAGACGTGAAAGTTTTCCAGTCTTTATTATATTTACTCAATTGGATTTTTCATAGTGTACAGCATTCGAGGTATGCGTTTACAATATTTGTACACGGAAATTTGAAGGAAGAAGTTCACATGTCAGGGTTACCAGTGGGTGTATCTCTCGAAGCTTTCTATCTGTCATGACCTGCGGCCAACATATTATCAGGCACTATACGAAATCGAAGATTGGCAATCGCCCCGAAAATACCTGGCCGCTCGTAAAAGTACTGGACCGATGAGTCTTCATTGTGTATATATAGGGGTGCCACCGATGGAAGCACTGCAGTTCGTTCGTGAACGTTCATAGGTGAGCATCGTTTTCAACTATTTGACTGAACATTTCTTTTTCTTTTTGTTAACAATCCTTTAGACGGCGAAGGTTTGAGGATACCTGTGAGTGTTTTCCATGTAATATAATATACCTAGAAAAAGGATTGACAGTTAATTTGTTAGATTTTATTAAAAATTTTTAAATATTCATAGCCGATACCAAAACGTAAAATGAATGCTGTACGCAGTACGTGTAAATTGTGATTAAAGTCATTTCCTTGTATGACTTGTGATTTAGAGTACGTTTTATCTTTAATTAATTATTGTCAATTCAGTGTGAGATGTTTTATGGAAAAAGAATTTCTGTGTTATGTTGTATTCTGGAAACACTGATCCTTCACTCCCTGTGCCACCCCATACAATATTGGGCACATAGGACCGGTTTGAAAGAAAGTTGACCATCGAAGGTTCCTTCGAAGCACTTGAGCTGCATCTAATTAAACCAGGTTATAAATGGTTCATCGACCTTATGGATGTACCGGACAGTTTCCTGTATAAGATTTGGATACAGGTTGGACCTCGACTCTGTATCAGAATACGTGCATAAAATAATTTAACATGAACAGTGGAATCCTTATCGTCACCAATATGTGCATAACGTGCTCTCCATGATTTTATTGATACATTCAAATACAACGATAAAAAATATTTTTTATATTGCAGAGAGAAAATGTTGCGACTCATCGTTATTGGCGCTCTGGCTACGCTATGCGCGGCACAGTTTCAGCCGCAGCCCGCTGGAAGAATCCTGGAGCCACCTGTACCGGCACTTTGCGCACAAAGTAAATGATATTTTGAATTCTTTCTACTTCCGTAATTCATGCAAATTTTAGTCGGATCTCGTGACCAAGACCTACTGACTCGAATACATACATAAAAATATCTAATATTCGATATTTAAATACTAATTCCATAAATGCTGTTTGACGAACCTAATGATTTCCGGTTAAGGAATGAATTATACCGATTTTATAAAATTCGTAATGACGTGTTCACATGGTCCATTCAATGAGATATGATAATTACTGAGGATCGTCCCTATGCTAATCCAATTTAGAGAAATTTATTCTAATCAGCCGAAAGGTACGTGGCATTTCATTCACCCATATCTACTATAAATATAGAAAGCCTACGATGACTTCATTATTGTATGCCTATCGATTGGTAATGCAATTTCATTTATAATATAGAATACTAGGTTATACTTTCTCGATCGCACCATTCTGGATATAAATGAAATTAATTCAATTAATCAGTAAATTAATCGGTTTCTATTACATTTAAGAAAGCATTAACCCATAAAAATCCTAACTGAGTTGAAGTTACTATACCATGTCATTGATCAATTTAATTATAATTCATAAAATCCATTAGTAGGTACATCAATTCATGATGGGATTCTCGATAATTCTTTTTCACTTTAATGTATTGAAATATATAAGTAGATATTCTCATCACGTAGCTCTGTGCATTTTGTAACGAACTTTCTTCTTCTATATTTGGGAAAGCCATCATTAACATTGAACCCGTCAAGTCTAGGTATAGTGGCCGCTGTAGGTCACGAGTAACGGTAATTGCCTAATGCATTTCTCTTTAAAAGAATTAATATTCTTTTAAATTTTGAATGAGAATTTCATTATCGTTATTCACTATTTAATACATTTATCGCATGTTCTGTCGAGTTAACTATAAAAGCTAAAAGTCGTACCTATATTGTAAAGGAGAGATCGTAAGGTAATGCCGCTCACGTTTCGTTTTCATTCCTGTACTAAGAATTTGCCTCCCAGAGGGCGTCTTTCTTACCAATGAAATGTAATTGAGATTCCCTTAACATCCAGTAAATAGCAATTGTCCCCCTGCGGTTCGTGCTTTACGATTGCCATTAAGGCACTTTTATTATTCTGCCCGCATTGGGAAGTGAAACTCTGGAATGAGATAAGAGAATTCTCTCTAAAGTGTGCCACAGGGAAAACAGGATTCCATTACTGATAGGAACAGTGTCAGCTATTAGAATACCATTGACAATCGTCAAAACAAATATTTTCAGTGAAAGTTGACCCGGAAGACATAGAATAATTTTTTTTTTGTACAACTGTGCTAAGTTGGAATATTATCCGCAAGAGGATCGCTTAAAAAGATTATTAGATTTTTACGTTGGACAACGCTTATTGTGAGATTGGATTTAACTCGGATTAAATATTGTTTTTTAAAATTTTATTTTATAGGAACTATCCATGAACGGTTCAATGGAAAAGGTTATTACTTCTCGTGGGCTGAGCCCAGAACCAGTGGACAGGAAATGGATTGGCTTGCTGGAAGAAACTTCTGCAGACAGCGTTGCATGGATCTTGTTTCTTTGGAAACTTCTGCTGAGAATGAGTTCATCAAGAGCCGCATTGTACAGAGTAAGAAGCAGCTCATGACCTACTTGTATCACTTGATTCGTATTGGTAGTGTGTGGAGGATTTAATAAATTATTCATTTCGTAGATAACGTTAAGTACATCTGGACCTCTGGCCGTCTCTGTGACTTCAAGGGTTGCGACCGACCTGATCTTCAGCCTCTAAATGTGAACGGATGGTTCTGGACTGCTGAGCTCCAGAAATTAGCACCGACGACTGATCGCACCCAAAACGATTGGTCTGAGAGTGGCGGGTAAGACGTTTAATTTGGTGCTCCATGAGATTACTTTATTCATATTTGATTGTTAGTATTTGAAATAGAATATCTTTCTATTACTTAGAATGACAATTAATTGCATAAATAGAAATAATGAAATATTAGCAAGATGCCTTATGAAATGCTACTATCTTATATAGAATGTGTATCGAGGTGTTTATTTGAATGAAGTTTTTCCTTGTAATAATTGTAGGATTTTTCAACTGTGGAATAGAGCATTGTTCAATGTCCTAAATGCTGATAATGTATCTTGTGTTTTATGTGATGTTAATAAGAATATAAATATTACTTTCAGTATTGGCAAGCCACAGCCTGACAACCGTGAAGCCATTCAGGGTGGGGCACCAGAAAATTGTTTGGCTGTTCTTAATCAGTTTTACAATGATGGTGTTAACTGGCATGATGTTGCCTGTCATCACAAGAAACCATGGGTCTGCGAAGAGAACGATTCTCTTTTAAAATACGTACGATTCACCAATCCCAACATCCGTGTTTAGGAAACATATGTAGAAGATTGTCATGAAGCATTTTTTATATTTTATTTTTGAATCGCTCGTTTGTTTCTGGCGCATGTATTTACGAAAATTCTATTCAATTAGTTGAAGATTTTACATAAAAATTTAGGCTTCATGGCAAGTACTGTTCTAATGTGAGACAATAAGGGACGTGACTGAGTAGTATGTATGAGCACTGTATTTATTGCGATTATAACCCCTCTATACCCTTGACTTGTAACTAATGACAGATAGCTCTTTTCATTAATTTTATTCCCATGTTATAAATATTTAAGGATAGACGAATCTTAGCATTTGTATCACAGCTTGCGGTCAGATACAGTATTTATATTGTATGAATGTTTATATAATTTGCATTACAGAACTAATATTCAACAATAAATCTATATTTTCTGTGTAAAGAAATAATGACTTTTTTGTTTCTTAACATCTCTTTGTTGGATTCTATGCATGTAATGAATATCAATGTAATAAATATTGAAAGTTTATTTATAAAATTAAACAATTGTAAAAATTGACACAATTTTTTACTTTTTGCCCTCAACCATAATGATATGATATCCAAATTTTGTTTTAACTGGTGGATCTGTATATACTGGAGACCCAAGACTAGATACAGGTAAAGCAAATGCAGCTTCTTGAAATGGACCAACCATAGAACCACGTGTCATCCAACCTAGATCACCCTTATAAGGATTAAATAGTTAAATTTAAATATTAATAGATAATTTAATAATAAGATCCATAATAATAATGAAATAACGAACGTAATAATTAGTTACATCACAAACGCATATTCAAATTGGAATACTTACTCCTGATCGTGCTTTGTCTTCACTATAAATTGCTGCAACTTCATTAAACTTTTGACCAGCTTTTAACTTCTCAAGTGCTTCTAATATTTTTGATTGTTTCTCGCATAGAATATGTCTTACCTAGCAATAGAGTAAACAAATATAAAAATGCTACTGTGCTAACAAGATACTAAATTACCTAACAAGGATCGTGCTACGATGAAAAGTACAGTATGACAAACGAAACATTTACTTTTACAGCAGTGCCTCCTTTTTTCTCGCCTTTTCCTTTATCGCCATCGTCTCCACCTTTTGATTTTCCAGCTTTAGCTCCACCGGCAGCTTTTTTCGGTGGCATTTTCACTGAATCTAATGCTCTAATCTGATGTCAACAGAAAGAATTGGTGCGATCGAGGTTAGAACCACGTGAAGAAATGCGCGCGCATGAAATTTCCAGTTACTAATTTCCATATTGCAATCATCCTGCGTATCACATTTAAAATTAGATTAACACAAATATACTTTAGAAGATTAAATCACATATTATCTTCTGAAGTCCCTCGTTAAAAAAAAAACAAACTTAAATGTCGGTTCTAAAGTTTTGTAACGAACCTTCTTTATTAATTTACTAACTAAAATATCAAATTGTATGTTTTGTAATGTGTAGCAAATTTATTACTTTTTTCATATACAAGACCTCGTAATACGAACAATAAAAAACTGTAACAAATATGTATCGTAATTATACAGATGGATAACGAAATTATTATATCTTTATTTATCAGAGAATTACAGTGATACTGATGAGTTGAACAACTTTACCAAAATTACATTGAACAATACGAGGATGTGGAAGATCAGAGAAAAAAAGTTGTAACGATGAGTTTGTCATTTTTGAAATTTTAAACCGGTCCAAGATGCTGCGTACGCAAGGATTACAACGCGCCGGACGACCAATGATTGGGCATGCGCGGTGAATGCCAATTGTTCGCTAGTCCCGTCATAAGCAGGAGTCGAAATAATAACATTTTTCTTTGGACGAAAAGCAGGTGAAATAAGCCAGTGCAAACGATAGATAGAGAAGAATATCGAGGTTTTGTGAATTTCCCCGTGGAAAACAAAGTTTTCCGTGTGCTAAGGGCCAGCGGCCGGGTGATGCGCGCATATGTCTAGGCTCGGAAGGACTCAGCTTCTGGCTACAGGACAGGTGAAGAGGTCGGCCGCTGACCACACGGCGGTGCTCAAGAACTTGACGAAGCGCAATAAACACTCCGCTGTAAGTGATACAACTGTCGCCACAACTGCCGCAACTGCTGCCGTCGCTGCTGCAACTGCTGCCGTCGCCGCCGCCGTCGCCGCCGTCGCCGCCTCGGACATCGACGAGATCAAGAACATGACGGACACAGCGGCTGCGACGAACACCCAAAAGCGGGCTAATTTCTCGGCGTTGACCGTCGCCAACCCCAATGGAGTCAACAAAATTTCGCCGAGTTTAGCAAGCGCAAAACCTGGCTCGGCTAGGAAGCTCGTCATCAAGAATTTCAAAAGTAAGCGACCATGGAGGAACATAACCTCGAAATCAGCTGGCATTGCTTGACTGTGCGAGGGGTATTATATTTTCATTGCTTGGCATACTGCCGTGTATTTTGCGAAATAAGGTACCGCATGCTCGTGCCATCAGCGCGCTTCCTTCTTTTCTTTACTTGACATCTCAAGGACGTTCGCCCGCAGATATGCCCTTCTTATAACCAGCTGTCTTTGGCACTAACCTAACCTATCTTAAATAAACCCTGACGAGATGAACAATTGTTTCATCCAATTTCTGCATCTCACTATGGACTGAATCATCTTTCTGGATACAATGCAATTTTTAAATCTGCAACAATTATCTTCCAATTCTAATGTTGTATAACAGATAATACTTAAAAAATTGTGAATGATCATTCTTTTCATGGGATTTAATATTATTATACTAATTATATAAAGATATAAAAATAGGTTGAATGTTGAAAACTATATATACTAGCGTTTTCTTTTTACGTTGTTTGCTCAAGAATCATCTCCATTGCTGTCTGTAAAGAATACAGTGATTTCTAGAATTTGCTATCAATTTAATTAGTCATCAATGATGTCCCTATATAAAAATGAATATTTGTACGACTATTGTTTAAATATGATAATACAATTGTTTGATAACATATATTCTAGAATAGTTAATACAAGTCAAAGCTAATGGAAAATAAAGAGTAATATATTTTTTTTGTTAACTATATTATGGCTACAATATACTTACTGTATATTACATTTGTCCAAGTTCATTCAATCATGGGTGCATGATATATAGAATACTAATTAAGTATTTAATATATTAATTATAAATGTTCTTATTTCTTACTTATGTTTTCAAATTGTTATTTGGAATTTAGAGTCTTAAATTGATAATGTGTTAAATCTGTACACAGATAAACCAAAACTACCAGAAAATTACCAGGAACAAACATGGGAAAAATTACGAGAAGCTGTTGTTGCAATACAAACCAGTAAAAGTATTCGATACTCCTTGGAAGAACTTTACCAAGCTGTGGAAAATATGTGTAATCACAAAATGGCGTCCACATTATATGCAAATTTAACAGAACTTACTGAATCACATGTCAAAGCCAATATCGAACAGTTCTTGGCAGAATCAATGGACAGGCACATCTTCTTAAAAAAAATGAATGAATGTTGGCAGTCCCACTGCCGACAAATGATTATGATTAGGAGTATCTTTTTGTACCTGGATAGGACTTATGTCTTACAAAATCCCAGCATTTCGTCTATTTGGTAGGCAACAATCTATGGATCGTCTGTGTTTTTGTCTCAGTCACATTCTTGTTTTTTACTCTGTATATTGCAGGGATATGGGATTACATTTATTCAGACTGCATATCGTCTTAAATAATTTAGTGCAAACTCGTACAGTTGAAGGACTTCTAATGCTAATAGAGAAAGAACGTCAAGGTGATACTGTGGACCGAACTCTTCTCAAATCTTTGCTCAGAATGCTGTCTGATCTGCAAATCTACCAAGAGGCCTTTGAAACCAAGTATGTTATCCATTTTGCTACAGACTTTCCATTCTATATTTATTGATGAATCCAATTTGTTTTGAGCACAGTTAATTATAGTAACGGTAAATACAAGTTCATACACTTCTTCCATAGGTTCCTGGTGGCTACAGAAAGGCTGTATGCTGCAGAGGGTCAACGACTGATGAATGAACATGATGTTCCTGAATATCTTGCACATGTTGATAAACGACTTCAGGAAGAAAATGAGAGACTGTTACATTATCTTGATACGTCCACAAAGTGCGTATCGTTTTATTAAAACTATTTCAGCGTAACATAACTACTTTTGATAAGAACCTTAATTTTCATGGACTAATATTGCAGATGGTCACTCATACACACTGTCGAGAAACAATTGCTGTCTGAGCATATTTCAAGCATTTTGCAGAAAGGTTTAAGTGGCTTATTGGATGAAAACAGAATCAGCGATTTATCGTTACTTTATAATTTGTATAGTCGTGTAAAGAATGGTCTTGTAGAACTGTGTTTGAACTTTAATAGTTATATTAAGGTACGTTTATTAGTTTAATTAATTACTACATTGAAAACATCGTTGGAAATATACAATCACACTATCCTCTACATTTCAGAAGAAAGGAAAAACGATAGTGATAGATCCAGAAAAGGACAAAACAATGGTCCAGGAACTTTTGGACTTTAAGGATAAAATGGATAACATCGTTAACACGTGTTTCCATAGAAATGAAAAGTTTGCCAATAGTTTGAAAGAAGCTTTCGAAGCGTTTATAAACCAGCGGGCGAATAAACCTGCAGAACTCATAGGTGAGGTTCATGTTCCTTCGTATATAACAATAAATACAAGATTTTCATTCATAAATTTTAATGTCTTACATCATTCTTTATTATTTTTAGCAAAGTTCGTAGATTGCAAATTACGAGCTGGAAACAAGGAGGCAACGGAGGAGGAACTAGAACGGTTGCTCGACAAAATAATGGTGCTGTTTCGTTTTATTCACGGAAAGGATGTTTTCGAGGCGTTTTACAAGAAAGATTTAGCAAAGCGGCTATTAGTAGGCAAGTCGGCATCCGTTGACGCTGAAAAGTCAATGTTGTCGAAGTTGAAGCAAGAATGTGGCGGAGGATTTACTAGTAAACTGGAAGGAATGTTCAAAGATATGGAATTAAGTAAAGATATTAATATCGCATTCAAGCAGGTAAGATAGCAAGAAGTATTCGTTAATTTCATTATAATTGAAGCAATGATTGATGATGGTTTTTATATAAAAGATAAGGTTCAATAGTTTGTTTTCTTCGAGACCTTTTTAAGATTTTGTGTTTGGTTACTCACAGTATGCAGGAAATCTTCAAAATGAATTAACGGCTAGTAATTTGGATTTAACGGTATCCATACTCACGATGGGTTATTGGCCAACGTATCCCGTCATGGAAGTAACATTACCAGCTGAGATGGTTCAGTATCAAGACGTCTTTAACAAATTCTATCTGGGTAAACATAGTGGAAGAAAGTTACAATGGCAGCCAACATTAGGCCATTGCGTTCTCAAGGCATGGTTCAATCAGGTAATTAATGGAATATGTTAATAATTTTTGTTAAATTATCTTTTAATTGAATTATTACTTACCAATGATTTCTTAACAGGGCAACAAGGAACTACAGGTTTCATTATTTCAAGCTTTGGTATTAATTCTATTTAATGATGCTGACAACTTGTCCTTGGAGGATATTAAGGCTGCTACTAATATTGAAGATGGAGAGTTGAGAAGAACTTTACAATCTTTAGCCTGTGGGAAGGCTCGAGTTCTGCAAAAGAATCCACGCGGAAGAGATGTTGCAGATAATGATAGATTTGTCTTCAATGCTGAATTCACTAACAAGCTCTTCCGTATTAAAATTAATCAAATCCAAATGAAGGAAACGGTAAGATTGATTCTACGTTTATCATTGCGAATTCATTCTATTGAAATTAAAAACTTCATTAAAAACATCTATCTTTATGTCCGTCAGAACGAAGAACAAAAAGCAACTGAAGAAAGGGTATATCAGGACAGACAATATCAGATAGACGCAGCAATTGTCAGGATCATGAAAATGAGAAAGACACTTACACATAATCTACTCATAAGCGAGCTCTACAATCAACTGAAATTCCCTGTTAAGGTAAGTTACTCCGTTAAATCTTATTCAGTTCTTACAACATTAGTTTATCTAGTTACTTAACATTCATGTTTTGTACTTGTAGCCAGCAGACTTGAAGAAACGAATCGAGTCTCTGATAGATCGTGACTATATGGAACGAGATAAGGACAATTCGAATCAGTATAACTATGTCGCGTAACCTCAACCGAATGCCAAAGTCGAAACGAGCTGGGTTAAGTTTACGTTTCTTAGTAAAAAATCAACAGGTGAATTTTGGTGTATGCTCATGTTAAATGTGAAGGATTGGAAGAAACAAGTGTGGAAGATCAAATTGGGATAAGACGATTGACGAATTATCAATCTGATATTGCGCACCGTCGTTAAATCCAACTGGAAAGAAGAACTACTTCGCGTTACATATACTGTATCGATGTCGATCTTGATGTGACAAAGCTTCAATGAGAAATCATGAGAAATCGTGCTCGCTGACAATTAGTCTGAAGACTTAACGTTCGGACAGGATAGAAGGTCTACTGGCAACTTTGAGTATAGTGTCGCCACCTGTTATGTCGTTTGTGTTATTTTTTGGGTTTCGCTAAGAAAGAAAAAAAAAAGAAAAAAAGAAAGAAAAAAAAAGAAAAAAGAAGATATTACAGAAAAATAATGGACCACACGCAAAGATCTTCGCCAACACGTTGACCTAGAGATGTGTCGACAGTTTTTTAATGAGATGCAGTTTTTCACAGTATATTAAGAATTAACTGAGTATAGTGGAAAATGGATATAATATAATACTGTGACTCTCTGCAATGACAATAGTTTGAGGATGAAAACGCAATATAACGTTAACGCGAGATAAAAAACGTCATAGTGCTCCTTTTCAAAGAAAATAATAAGAATTAAAAATATTAAGAAATTCGTACACGGTGTAGCTTCGTATTGGAGTGATTCAGCCCTAAAATGTGAAGAAAATTCGTTAACCTTTGAATTAATTTGGATACTGGAGAAAAGTAACCTGAGAACATGGATAACTTAAACTGACACTTGATGAGAATAATTCTTTTATGATCTTTCAGGTGCTTCTTTATGAATCTTTAATGACGATGACACTGTAGAAAAAGAGACTTCGAATACCATGGATGACAGTTTGTTAATTAACAAAGTACATTCATAAATGTTCACGGCTGAGACTGAACAGATTCTCATATTAAGAAATAATGTAATACTGCAAAGTGGCTGAAGTTGATACCTTGCAATGCAGAGAAATTTGGCACTTGTTTTTGTTTTAACATAATCCAAAAACTGACCTTTTCTTTTTATAATCCGAATTTACTTTCTTTTTACTATAATTAAGTTGAATTAAATCGGCGCTATATATGAATCTTTAATTTTCAAAGTTTTTTTTTCGTAAGTTTCTGCCTGAGTCCTTGTTGCTATTTGAAACGATTTGTCTGATTTTCTGTTATTTCTGCATTGCATGCATTTCTTGTATTTTAGGTACAATGTACTTACATTAATATCAGTGCAATATACTTACAGTCATTAATGACTAATGTATTTGTAATTGATCTTATAAACATTCGATAAAGTGAATTTGGTACAATAAGGAGATCTGACAATCAGTGAGCAGTGATTGCTTGTAATGTCAGTTACACAAGTCTTATGAAATTTCTACTCTCTGTGTTTGCAAGGTTCAATTTCACAAATGCTCAAAAGCTAAGGAATTTTCAATCTCTAATGAAAACGGAAAAGAAAAATTTCTCCAATTTTGAGAAACAATGCGAAGCAAGTACTGTTGTTAGGAAGTGAGACAAGACAACAAGATACATCAGATATTCGACAATTAACTAGTAGCTACAGTGATTATCCTTAGGATCAGCTAAATCGCAAACCCTCTCAATTCTAATTTCTAGTGTAATCTAAAAAGCTAAACATGAAAAATCGTGGAAAAAGATGTGTCCAGTGTTTTTGTGATTAATATGAGAGTAATAATTAAAAGAAAAAAAAGGGAAAAACGGAACAGTAAAGAAAACCTTAACGATATGCTGAGAAATATGTGAGATTTAAGAAAAAAAGGTTAATAAAAAGGAATATAAACAGAATTGCGTAATGTAAGAACAGATTGTTATTGAACAAGAAGAATACTTACAATTAATATTATTATTGATGAGAATTATTAAATGAAACATTGAGTGGCTTATGATTTCGTCTTGGCGACGATTATTTATCAACTAGCTTCATTTGCTGGGATTTTTAAGGACTGAGAAAGGCGTTACTGATTGAGCGATACAAAAATTGTAATATTCAATCCCGATCTCGGAAAGAGAGTGAGAGTTTTACTATAAATTAATTGAATTAAATACAAGGCGCTGATTATATCTCTTACACAAACGTAGTACAAAGTAACGCGAGTTGATGTTGGAGAGATTATTATTATTACTCATATTATCCAAGCTCTACTGTATGAAATTTCTAATGGTCCACTCTTTAATAAAAATTCAAAAGTGGCATAACACATTATGGATGTGTTTCGAAATTTACTTATATTACTGCAAAAGTAATTACATCTCTTTCAGATACGTCTGCATAAATAAGGACACAGCATTGATTGCAGTACTGGAAGTAAATTTTGGAACATATTCTATGCAACCTTGCACGCTATGCAATTGCGTTCAATATTTCAAACTTTACTCGTGCTCAGCTTTTAAAAGGTGAATTTGCCAATAGCCTTTAAATACAAAAATATTCGTTAATTATCGTCCATGCTTCATGGATATTACTTTACGTGTAAAGCTTAAAGGAGAAACTGTCGTCAATTCTCAGGACGTCGAAGAAGGACAAGTGCTATTGTCTCGCGCATTACTCTATACTGCGTTTGATCCGAATAAGTAAGCTACGCTACGAAACTTATTTTTGTGTAACATTTCGTAGAATTTGTCAAGATTGTAAATAGGGTAAGGTTCCGTACTTGTAATAAAACAACGAAAAAACTCAAAAAATTTAGTAAGCTAGTTTTGCCATGGTCACCTCGTATTTACATCACATACAAGTATACACTGTATAGTATAACGAATTGTACTATAAAGACAAAGTGTTAAAGAGCAATTAAAATTCTAATCCATGGATATATTAGTTTCGAAATAACACTAGCATTCCATGTACTGAATATACATAGTTACAAAACCTTACAGTATTAATCGGGGATGTAGTCAAGTAAAAGTTTCCACAACTTTTAATTAAACATCCGTTTTATTGTCTGCACATGATCGTTCTTCATGTCTATTTCATTGATCAACGATTTCGCAAAGTTAGCTGCATTAGCTTCCTTATTAAGGAAATCAGATACTAATTTAGAAGGTGGTTTTCCACCACCATGAGCTAGACATTCTCGTCGATACTTTTCACCAGACGAACGGCAGAGGGGATCAGCTTGGAAATAAGTTTGCCAGATCCAGGAAGCAATAGCGCGAGATATGAGATAGGAATAATACTTAGCGCCATAGCCAACCAAATGGGAGAATCTCAGTTGCCATGCCTGTGAATAATCTCAGTAAATATGTTATCCTGTTTAAATTTTATAACAGTTGTCAGAATGAAAACGTACCGTATTCTCCACGTATGGCAGACCATAAAACTTTTCCTGGAGCTCTGCCAGAATTTCTGTACTAGAACGTTCCAAGCGTTTACTATGATAAACTTGATCCAGCATACTATAAAACACCTGATTCTGTAATTCAGAGGCAGGAAACATGTTCTTAGAGGCACACAGTCTGTGCAGCATAACTTCCGGGATTCGTTCCTGAGTCTGGAAATGCTTGGCAAAGGTTGCTACCACCTGAGAATAACGTTTATTTATGGAATTTTTTTTTACTTGGAAAATGCTATTGGATTATGATGTGTACTCACTTTTGGATCGCTGGCAAAGTATTCCATAAGCACACTTGGTACTTCAGCAAAATCAGTACTACATCTGGTACCAGTTACATGTTGATATTGAGTTCTACCAAGCATTGAATGCAACGCATGTCCCATTTCATGAAAGAGATTATCCACGGATGATGGACTCAATAAACAAGGAGATGACCATCTTGGCGATGGTAATGATAGCATTAACACCACTATAGGATTCTGAAATTGTCATGGCTAATGAATAATTATCTGTGCTTCTGAATGAGTATTAAAAATCAATATTAAACAAGGTATAATCTTTACTTGGTAAGAACCGTCTGGTAATTGTTTGCCACCTCTGATAGTAAAGTGACAATCTTGATTAGGTTTTCCTTCTCTTTCGTAAAAGTCACAATAAATATAGCCCAGCGTTCCTTCATTTTCATCAATTACAGCCAACTTTCGCACATCCTTTGACCACACCTCACCTGGTAGCACGGGTTCTGATTCTAATCTGACACCATATAAAGATTGGGTCAATGTACTTAAGCCATCCATACATGCTCCTAGTGAGAAGTATGGCGCAAATTCTGCAGTGGATGTATTTAGCCAAGACTTCTTGGCTTTCGCCATGAAATACGCAGTATCCCATGCCATTAATGTCTATATTATAGAATTTTCAAATAAGTAAATCTATATGAGGATATTAAGTTTGGCGACAGAAAATATTTGTAAAATACAGAACGTCGAGAGCAGACCTGGTTCGAGGAATTCTCTGCATTTTTCATCTCTTGCATCACATCAAAATCTACTGCTGCACGATTTCTTAATTCGTGGTTCAATATGTTTAGAAAGTCGTACACAACCTCAGGTGTTTCTACCGTACTCCCTTTGACGGCTCTAGATTAGGAATGAAATATTTTTCAGTGTAAATATACAGATAACTCTTTTTGAATTATATGGATATGCAGTTGTGAAAAATTCACCTGTGCGCATACGTAGGAAATCCACAAATTTCTGCTAATTCATGTCTAGAATTAAGAAGTTCTCGTAGTAGGTATTCCTGCTGTGCATCTGGATATAAGAATATCTTATAAGCCGCTTCTCGAGCAAGAGCATTAGACGAATCCGTGTAAAGACCATGCACCAATATTTGTCCTCCTTCCGTCGCAAAACTAAAAGTCATTTTATTATATAAGACAGCGAATGTCGTAAAAATATGGTTTGCAAATATTAAGAATAAAAATTTTTAACGTTCTTATTGGATAATTACTGTTCTCTAATATTTTTCGGTAAAGTTTCGCTCTTTACAGCACGTGGATCAACAGCGCCTGCCATAAATCTTTGCCCCATCTGTAAAGTAGAAATTTCAATAGCTTTTTATCTATTTTTTTTAATATGGAAGTCCAATTATTTACTTGTAGAATATAATCGTTTAACTCGACAACTTGTTGTCTTTGTTGTTCAGGTAAATGAATGCCACATTGTTCAAAGTCGAATATAAATAATTTTGCTACATGATTATCTATGTCTGTTGTTCTCTGTACATCGCCTTTGGATACAACACGTGTTAGAGCATTATAAAGTTCCCTGTGAGTGTTTAGTCTATAATAAACAGAAAGAAAGATGTTTATACATTTGTATGTGACAAAGAGAATTTAAAAGTATTAACTAACTTTTCAACGACACCGCTAATTGCTATACAAGCATCTGCTGCAGCATTTGCAAATTCAATTTCTGGATGAGCTATTCTCACAAACTCTGCCATATCAGCTACTTTGCACAATGTGTCTGATAGTTCATCAAATATTTCCACCATCTTTCTTTTTCGATCTTCACTTGTGGCTTCTGCAATAAGTGCATCACAGTGAGATAATGCACGTCTTTTGAGAGCAGTAAACCCTTCTGCATTTTCAAGCTCTGGTATGCCAAATAGCCCCTAGACAAGGAGTAAATGATATTCTTAATGATGCTGCAACTTTGCATAAAGTTACTCCTAGCAAAATCATACAACCGATTGGTATTAATATTAAGTTTCGTTATACTTACAGTTTCTTTTCTTGATAACCAGTATTTCTCTGAAACCTTTGAGTTAAATGCAGTAGCCAAGGATGACCAAGTACTAACTGTTCTGCATCTTTCAATTTGTCCTATCGCAGCACTAGTCAAGATTCGAAGCATCTTCTAAATGAAACTACAGAATGGAAGCACTGTCATTCATAAATTATCATGCATATAATATTTTTTAAAAATGTATAGCATTACGTAGTTATCACTGATAAATAACCATGTGTAAAAATACTCTAAGCTTTTAACACTTGTGGAAAGGTTACATCATTGACATTAATATGTAAAACCTATGAAAGCACGTGGGGTTACAAAAAAATATTTTTCAAGTCTCTAATAGTATCCTCAAAAATCTTTAATTGTTTATAACAATTTAATACTACAACATTAATGAAACTTTAAAATTCTTGAAAACATCATCAAGCACTCTTTTAAATACCAATCATGTCTAGTTCAATTTTTCCCTTCTCTGCCTTATCAAAATGTAGTGGCACCACTTTCTGCTCAATGATATAGATATATTTGTACTCGAATCTCGAATTCTGCTCAAATATACTTGGATATACTGAATGGAAAAGAAATTTCATCGGAAAGATATTTTTTAAATAACGGTCAAATGATCATGTTGTACCGTTCGTCATTGCTTGTTAGGCAGGAGTAATATTTAATTGAAATTCATGTGGTTGTGTGCAGCTTGTCTCGTAAATATGGCTTTCATTGAGTGATTCGATTCTCCTGAGAGATAGCATCTACTAAAACCTTCAGGGTTACTCAAAAAGTGTGCAAATGGTGAGGATACTATGATTTTTGTCTCATGCAAATACTTGAATTCTTCTGCAGTTGTACCTATAGATTCTGAATGTAGGAGATTCTTATTATGTCGGTCAATGAGTCAAATTTTGAGGAAGGGGTACAAGGCCTCTGCCTATACAAGGATACATCTTACCTTTTTCATCGCCCACACGTTATTTCCTGAGTAGTTATTCATCAGATAGCTGCAGTAATAAAAAAACTTACAAACTAGACAGCCTCCCTTATTATTGTGCTGTACTAGAATAGTAGTCATTCTGCAGTATCTTGAAGTATATTGAGCGTAAACTACCAATGTTCTGGAGGTTTTGTTACATAGAGTAAAAGTTGTTTTTCTATGGAAACTGAATTATCTTCGTCTTTTTATTCTTGTTTTGTATTGCTATTATTCACTTGACTTAGTATTTCATCGAAGTTATTCATTGAACTTACATTTCAATCTTACACAGTCGTATTCTGGGGCATATGGAAATCTCTTGACTGCTGCCAAGCAGTTGGCAGAAAGTGAAATTCAGCTAATAAAGGCTATAGAAGGTTCTAGGAAAAGTCAACGGAAGCTTGTTAAAGGAACCATGTCAACATCAACGAAGGCTGTCACTGGAAAAAAGTCAGCCAAAGTATCAAATGTGATTATTACCTACTTATCTATTTGTAGGCTCAGATACTAAAGGCAGATATGACTTACTCTCATCTAAGGATTACATTTTACAGTTACATTTTAGAATTAGAATCATTGTCTCTTATATTATTTCTTTGGAGTATGCAGCTTTAGTCACGACAAACGCACTATTAACATCGCACAACAATGATTCTACTGTAGAATTCAAATGGAGGCAAACATCAGGTGGTACGTTTGTCGTGAATAACCCAATATAACTCCTTATCATTTTATGAAATGCTAATCTGTATAATTTACTGCGTATAACATGTGACATGCAGACTTAGAGCATCAGGAACTTCTCTACAATTTTAATTTAATGTGAATGTAGTCCATTAGAATCTCCTGTAAGTTCATTTTTTAACACATTTACTTAAACCAGTTTTACATTTACATAAGGTTTGTACAGTATTTTGTAATACAATAATTCTTGATTGCATTTCTTTATTCTCTATAAAAAAGGTGAGACCTTCTGCTGCTCTGATTGCTGCAAAACGGGACGCTGCTCAACGGAAACTTCTACAGGGAAAGAAATCAAATAACACCTTCATTCGAGATATTTATCAAAAAGCTATTGATGCTTTCAACATGGTTCGAAAAGACACTGGCTTGGTTTTTGATCGATGTATGGCTGAACATTATTGTCTATGGGATGAGGCATATCCAGAATGTCCTGAAAGGTTTACAAGAGTTTTGGAAAGATGTGAAGAATATGGCCTAGTAGATAGATGTAAATTTATTGAACCAAGGTCTGCAAGTGAGGATGAATTATTATTGAAACACACTCAAGAACAAATAGATATATTGAAAGCAACAGAGGGATCTACGGATACAGAAAAACTTGAAAAATTATCTTCAAAATATGACGCAATATACATCCATCCGGTAAGTACAATATGTTAAAATTTAAATACATGTCACAGTAAGAAAAAGACTGGACAATTAATATTTCCACACATCCTTCCTTCTAGTCGACTTACCGATTGTCTTTATTAGCTGCTGGATCAACCATAAATTTGGTAGAAAGTATCTGCAAAGGAGATGTACAAAATGGAATGGCTATTATCAGGTAATAAAGTAACTACAATTTTTACACATTAATACTTAAATACCTTATGTGACATGATGTATATAAGTACAAATATTCTATAATTAAAATCGTGTACATGGTATTTTATTTCACAATTGCAGACCTCCTGGGCATCATGCAATGAAAGCAGAATATTGTGGATACTGTTTCTTCAATAATGTCGCGATTGCAGCACAGACACTCTTAGAAAAGAATTTAGCTAACAAAATTTTAATTATTGATTGGGACGTCCATCACGGTCAGGCAACACAGCAAATGTTTTATAATGATCCGCGGTAATTCTTTCATCTTACCGAAATTAATCATCTCAAACAGAATTGAAATCGAGTAATTACTCCAAAATACTTTTAGAGTCGTCTACTTCTCGATTCATCGTTACGAACATGGTGAATTCTGGCCAAATTTAAAAGAGTCTAATTATCATTACGTCGGAGAAGGTTCGGGAGAGGGTTACAACTTTAACGTGCCTTTAAATAAAACCGGCATGACCAACGCCGATTATCTTGCAATATTTCAACAGGTTCTGCTACCAATGGCTTATGAGGTAGATGTATTTCAAATAATAGAGATTTTAACAAAATGTTTAATACTTATATTTTCGACAGTAATAATTTCAGAATATCCTATATTTATACATATATAGTTATTTGTTGTTTGATGTCATTAATTTAAAAAAAAGTCTAATTGATAATGATGCTTTTAGTTTCAACCGGATATTATTATAGTCTCAGCCGGTTATGATGCAGCACTTGGTTGTCCAGAGGTAAAACAATACATTTTTTATTACTAAAACCCTTTATTTTTCTATGTTAGTTCTGCCCTGACCATGTCATTGTATCTGCTGGCTTTGATTCTGCAGTAGGGGATGAGAAGGTTATCTAATACTTATTATTTTATCAAAATAATCTCTTAAAAATCACAAACAATCTTGAAATATTGCCTATACTATTCTATTTCGAAGC
Organism: Syrista parreyssii; assembly: GCA_030142615.1. Taxonomy (NCBI): domain Eukaryota; kingdom Metazoa; phylum Arthropoda; class Insecta; order Hymenoptera; family Cephidae; genus Syrista; species Syrista parreyssii. The sequence continues at coordinate 1,615,363 of JARQTG010000188.1, read as the reverse complement.
AAAATAATCATTCGTTGATATGATACAGATAACAAACACTTTTATATGCTTTTGTTTCATATAGTTTTATTATGAAATTCAGTCAGAGTTAAGATTATTATAATTTGTTAATATTTTAGGGAGAAATGGAAGTAACACCTGCATGCTACGCACATCTTTTATCCTCACTGCTCAGTTTAGCAGGTGGAAAAGTTGCTGTAATATTAGAAGTAGGTATTATCATTGTTAATTATTGATTATCAAAATGTTCATTATAGCTTTCGTTTAATTTGCCATTGTTCACTATTTAGGGTGGATATTGCTTAAAGTCTTTGGCCGAAGGTGCAGCGTTAACATTAAGAGCTTTATTAGGTGATCCTTGTCCGATGTTGCGTCCGCTGGATCCACCATCTTTGAGGTTTGTGAAAAAGTAATATTAATTTTCTCTTCTGGCAATAAATTCCTTTATTTATTTAAGAAATTATTGTGTTTCAGTATACGTGAAACAATCTTAAATGTCATTTATACTCATAAGCCATATTGGAACTGTTATCAGTATCAAGAAACTTATAGCATTAATAGCACTACGAACAACCAAGAAGATGACAACAACAGACATTTACCTACAGTCATTTATAAGTACGTTGGTCAATTTAAAAAAATGATTTTTATTTTTGATTTATTTATGTAACAGACCACAACAATACATTTCAGAGGCGATGAGACAAAACCTGATTTCTACGAAACGCGAAACTGTTATCCAATGCAGAGTTCCGAATTTTTAGAAGAAGTTGATAGAAAATTAAATTTCTTAATCCAATGTAAGTGACTCATAAAAATACAAGGTGTATTGTGTTTTTTCAATGTCATGCTAACTCGATGATTTGTCATGGATTTTTCTTTTCAGTCACTAATCTAACTAAAGCACCTAATAGAGTGTGTGTTGTGTACGACGAGAGAATGCTCAAGCATATCAACGTTCCGGACGACTCTCATCCGGAAAAGCCAGACAGAATATCTAACATTTACACAAAGCACGAAGAGTACGGTTTATTGAAACGATGTCACGTTTTGCAGGTGCGAGTCCGGTTGTACTAATAGTTTGCATTGTGAACGATGAAGAGTTTATATCAATACTGTAATATATTATTTTATTTAAAGGGAAGAGTTGCGACGGAAGAGGAACTGCTTTTGGCGCATTCAAAAGATCACATAGATATAATCAAGAAGACTGCTGACACAAAATTGAGAGACCTAGTGAAACAAGCGTCTGATCTGAATTCCGTTTATTTGCACCCTGAGACCTGGTCTAGTGCCTGTGTTTCTGCTGGTTCATTACTTCAAGTCGTTGATAGTGTATTGAATGGTGAAAGTCAATCAGGTGTGGCTATAATCAGACCACCTGGCCATCATGCAGAAGAAGATGCTCCTTGTGGTTTCTGTATCTTTAATAATATTGCCATTGCGGCTAGATATGCTGTGCAATATCATAATTTAAAAAGGTATTTACATAAGGAAATAGAAGCAATACAACCATTCTATTTAAAAATCTTTATGGTACATTTCCTTTCTTTTCTAATACATAGGGTATTGATAGTGGATTGGGATATTCATCATGGTAATGGGACACAAAGTATTCTGGAACAAGATCCCACTGTTCTTTATATATCAGTGCATAGGTATGATAATGCTGGATTCTTTCCAAATTCAAAAAAAGCTAATTATACTGTTGTCGGATCTGGACCTGGAGAAGGATTCAATGTGAACATCCCATGGAATAAGGTAAGAGCGAATTGATTCATGAGTATGAAGTCATGTGAATATTGAATGATTGTTTGATACATTGCTTTAACGTAGTGTGCCTGTGCTTCTGATTATTATTACTCCAAACAATGATACTCGATGATTTTCATAATTAGTCAATCAATAGCAACGGCTATAACCAGATAGTTTTCAGAATTTCACCTAATTTCTGTCAGTCGTAAAACAGCATTCTCTTGCATTTTTTATATAGAAGGGAATGGGTGATGCTGAGTATATAGCAGCATTTCAACAAATCGTAATGCCAATTGCCTATCAGTACAATCCGGAATTAGTTCTGGTTTCAGCAGGATTTGATGCTTGCAACGGTGACCCATTAGGAGGTAACCATACAATGTTATTCCATAATCCTCGGTTCAAACATTATTTACAAATTTTAATTTATAACCTTGGACTTAAATTGTTAACTGCAATACCTCGATTTTCTATTTCCTCAAGGTTGCAAAGTGTCTCCAGAAATGTATGGACATTTAACACATTGGCTGTCATCATTAGCAAATGGTCGAGTTATACTCAGTCTAGAGGGTGGTTACAATATTAATTCGATTTCCTACGCAATGACTATGTGTACCAAGGCTCTTCTTGGAGATCCTCCAACAATTTTGGATGCTGGTCAAGCACCGTGTACAAGTGCAGTTAATACAATAAACAATGTTCTCAAAACGCAGAAGCAATTCTGGCCGAATTTGGCCTTTCAAATGTCTTTGCCAAAGGAGAAAGTGCTTCCCAGGATCAAGCCCAACCGAAGATCTGCCGAAGAATGCTTAAGAGTTGAGGGTGATGTCGGACACAAGTCCGAATGCAAAATTGCTTTTGAGGAAATTGAAAGCGAGAAGCTAGAATTAAATCTTTCGTTTGATAAACATAGTTTAAAGACTGTGACAGACGAAGAAATATTCAAGCTCCAAAACGAAGTAGAAAATATGAAAATTAGAAGTTTAAAGACCATCGGACGAAATACCGAAATCATCGGCGATGTCCCAGGTAGCACAACGGGTGCCCCAGAAGAAATTGGAGCTTGTTTTTCAGGTATGTTGCCAGTCTCAAAAAGGAAGAGTCAACAATAAACCAAACCTATATTTTTAGCTCGTGGTTTCAAAGAGTATATAAATCCAACGGAGAAGAAAGATGAACAAAAATCAAAGGACAGTCATCCTGGTACGAGTAATGGCGCTGGTGGTAGTAGGGAAGGTCAGAGTGAAGAAAGCAACTTGGCAAGTGCTGTTCCCACGACAAATCTTTTTGACTATCTCTCAGACAATCTGCAGGTTTGCTACTTGTACCATAATGAAAAAAAAGTTCTATCCTATCTACAGTCTATATTCTTTCTTAATTGCCTCAGGCTCTGGTAGACGGAGAAATGTTTGCAGTAGTACCTTTAAGAGAGTGTCCACACTTGGATACTGTGAGCGATGTTCCAGCCAGTGGTATAGATGTCCTATCACCTTGCACAGAGTGTGACAGCACTGCTGAAAACTGGATTTGCCTCCAGTGCTACACTGCACATTGTGCTCGTAGTGTTAATCAGCATGCTGTGACCCATAGTCAAGTTGCAGAACACCCCATGACCCTAAGCTTCAGTGATCTATCAGTTTGGTGTTATGGATGTGAGGCCTACATTGACAATCCAGTAAGTACCACATATTTCATTAGATTTGCTACCACTACAGTTTTTTCAGAGGTTGTAAATGCACCCTTCGAAACATCTAATGGTTTTGATTACTGATTTCACAAAAAAGGGAACACTATGTTTCTAGCGATTATACGCAGCACGGAATGCTGCACACCGTAGCAAATTCAATCAAGATCTCCCATGGACATACAGTGATCCAGCACTAATTATGGACACACACTGATACCATTCGTTTACAATTTTCATGCCCGGCTTTTCAAATTCAACATGTTAAAGTTTGTATAGTGCAATAGAAATAGGAGAAATATCTGCTATCAAATTACAATACGACAAAACTGTACGGGCATTTAAATACAGGGATAGTAAATTTTTTTATGAACTTGGGTAAACTATAATAATTAGTGTATGGTATGAGATGCACTACGATAAAGTTTATCAAGCTCAATGCACTGTGCAGTGGTTATTTTTTTGAAAATTAAAATACTGAAAGTACATTATTGAATTATCTTACAGTGGTAGTGTATTGAATTAAGATAGAGATGTATTTTTCTATGTAGAATCAAAATCACTATCTATGATAGATAGTTTACTTCTATAGTTAGTCAAGCTGTAAGACAATATACTTTAACTGTTAAAGAATCGTATAATTTTATTCAGAAAGATCAATACTTGTACGATCATTAACCACTTATGTCTGTTTTCTTCAGCGCGATTCAAGCCTTGAACTCGGTTTAACTGTGCTATTAGCCAATTAGACACTTGCCTTTTGAAGATAAATGGAGTTTATGCATTGAACCGCGTTGAAAAAAACGGGCTTCAGTCTGGAATCACGTCTCTCAGACGTTCAACTCTCTGCGGCCCACAATTTGTTTTGTAAATGTGGGAAACGTATGCGGCTCGTTAATTTTTGGTATAAAAAAATAGAATAATCAGATAGTTGGGGTCCGCGTGACGTGCGATTACATGCCAGGATAAGTGGTTAAGGCAATTGCACGATTAGTAACACATTGAAGAAATATAGCATATTTTTGTGTCTTAAGTACCTATTATATATAGCTATTTTTATTAGCGTCAAAGAATTCCGTGCAATTTATTTTGATATTCAAAATCAACAAGTAAAAACTGAACTCCCAATGAGGATAGTGGATGAAATTTTATTTTCTCATAAAAAGTAATACGATTATTTTTCTCACGAATTATACTAAATCAAAGAGCTTTTAAGAATTGTACGACTTCATAATATAGTAAATGCTGTTGTATATCAATTTTATATAAATTGATTTAGAAGATAAATTATTTGACGTTTGCGTAAACAATGTGGTACAAGGAGATATAAAATAGAAATTCCGTCAACAGCTAAGTATCATAGTAATTGAAGTACCAAGGAAAAGATCAAAATATTGACTTAAAGAAAAAATACTGTATTTGCATTTAAGCTAATATATTTTACTCGTTTGACTCTTATGTACTGTGCAATATACCACAATACATATATCGATCACAAGTCAAAGTATATGGTAACTGCAATTAACCAAATGTTATAATTAATCGACTAATTAAAACTGGGCATAAGTTAGGATTTAATAGTCTTCCTTGAAAACAATATCTATTCGAATTTCCAAATTCAATTCATAGTATGAAAAGGTATACTTGCTTTACATTAAACGTAGTAATATTGTGAAGATTAAAAAAGAATATACAATAAGTTAATAATCAACATCGACATCTGAATCAATAATAATAAGACTGACAGAGTAAGAAACAGTAACGGTGCACGATGACGTATCATAATTTCTTTGTTATATATTTACTTTTGAAATGCAGGGTACGCGTAAAATGCAAACCTTAATATCAAAAATGAATTATGATTATACTTTATATATAATTTTTGTCTCGTATGTACAATTGCTTGTATCTAGTTAACTCTAATGCATTTGATGTTCAATTACCGAACATCTAATAGCCTGTAAATCAATTGATTCGCTGTTACCATGCGTATAAATACATTTCATTAGTCACTTAATGCACTAACTTTCACTTGTATAAATTTGCGATATAATATTTTAACATTTAATTGTAAATCATTTCATTATTGCCTCCGGGGGAAAACTTGTCGGTTCTACGCGATAGAATAGGTGATCAAACGAATTATTAATTGCAGTGCAGCAATAGTAAATACAAGTACGGATAAGGCTGTGGTTGGCATAAGAGAAAACTAATGAGCATTGCTGATCTCTTAGGGTCAATAGCTAGATTGATTCATATTAACTATTAATTACTTATCGACGTACACAAACTTCATCACGATTAATTTTATTAAACGAATTAATTTATCAATTGAGTTCTGTGTAACGTTCTTCTTTACGAAGAAAAAGAAGTGTTGAACAGCTAATAATCAAAACTTATTTATTCCTAATCATTCATTGACTCCAGACCTTCATTCTATCTTACATCTAATTGCCGACCGCGTATACATAAGGCATTTTGTTAATAATTTGTCGATTAGTCAACTTCCACGTTATTATTTGTCACTTAACAATCGTTTCTAATATCAATTGGATCAATAGTAAGCATCGAGTTAATGTTTAAAAATTTTAAAGATATTAATGTATTCATTATCGGAGTATTAACTTCAGTCTCAATGTGGAACAAGAATGAGAGTGAGTACGTCCTGATTTGAATTTTACATCTGTTAACAATTGAAAAGCATGACGTTTCCGTGGGCTATGAACTGACATTTTGATTTTTTTCCTTCGTCGGATATTCAATTCTTAATAACATTAAACCAAACTGACGTAAGAGCTTGAATAAATTTTCCGCTGGTTTGTCAAATAATTGCTGAATACAAGCCTCCAATTTTTCATAAAAAATACAGTGTTTAATCGTATCAAGAAGCGGTAACCGTTCTACGGTTACGTGCGGATAAAACGTCTTGATAACACGATAATTAAGTAATCTCGAATTATTCTTAAATGCATATTCCATGAAGTCATCAAAGAAGCTTACAGGAAGTGCGTAATAAAGTCTGTATGGTATCTTTTTAACCATAAACTGTTTTTCGCACTCCCGTAATTTTATGGCAATTTCCTCATAGATATCATCGATTTCCCTGGCCCCGTGTTCGTAGAAAAAAAAATCTTTGGTCAAGCGATACTTATATTTATCCTTTGTTACGTAGGTCCGTTTTGTATTTCTGAGTTGCATTAAAGCTGTTGGGAACGAGTAGGTATGCGATGTGAATATATGAATATGTGTCAAATGTGGTTTAGCTTTCAGTTCTGCAGCAACGTGCGTTGTCAATGGTAGCACACCGCCCTGATGAGCAAAACCGTAAAAGAATGTCAACAATATGTTACAAATATACCATGTGGTTTCAAGTTTTCGAATTTTTTTCCTTTTTCGCTGCTGCGACTGCTTTCCCACGTTATAATTAACGTAAGCAACTGTTTCTGTAGTCGAGTTGTCGCGCATTCTTTCAGCATAGAGAAACACTAATGGCAGAGTTACGGGAATAATAAAGCGTGGCTCCTGATGTGGAAATATTGATAGAATCAATATTGGTAGGATGAATGACGTAGTCATCAGACCGACGATACTTTGGATACGTGGTAATTCAAGCCATCTAGCTTTTAAGCCACTGTAAGGAATGGGATATCATTTATTAGATGTATTTGAAAAATATTATTTTTGAGATTTTTGTTTAAGTGTTCAGTATTGCTGTTTAATTTATTGATATCTTTATGACTCACCTGTATATCATTTTACCAAAGGTGATGAGACCAATGATTCCAAGGACGTTGTACAATAGTGGTACATTTACTAGGAAGTGTAGATAACGTGGATGGAGACCATGACTAGCAAGATTTTTAGTTTCTGAATTGTACTTTAGGAAATTGAGTGGAGTCACTACGAAGTTCTTCATGCCAATGTCTAAATTATGTATCTCAGCTAATGTTAAGTAGCCAAAGTAAAAACTATCAAAGAGTATAAAGAAAATAGCAGTGGGAATACCATATAGAATGAATGTAAAGATTCTTATATGGAAATCAAGCAGCCCTACAGTCTTTGAACCAAGACCTCTTTGAAGCCAAAAGAATATTGGTGGAAATGCAAAGGCTATGAAGGTCGGTCTATTGAAAATACCAGCAACAGTTATAGTTGCCAAAATGAGACAGTGATTCAAGGAATGCTGTGGCAAAGATGCCAGTAGCTTGTAATATTTTACTTTTTCTACATCACTTGGAGCTCGTCTGTACCTTTCAAATAGATGATCACTTTGAAAGACAATCTGAAATAATAAAAACTTATAGTCACTCTGTAAATGACTTTTGTTTAATTATTAAATTTATTTATTACCTTCTCTGAATAGGCCATGCATTCCGATACAAAATACAACAGTAAAGATATTAATACGAGCTCAATACTATTGGAAAATGTTCTTGTAGCATATGTGAGTATAATGTAAGAACTGGCATATGTGACTAATCTCACTCTATAATTCTGTCCATACAGACAGCATATTCTATAAAGGCAATAGTCCGAAACAAATGAGAGAGCACACATAAGAAGTCGTGGGAATAAGACTAGAAAGTATGGTGATTTTAAAGTTGTACCAAATAAATAAATAGAATATGAAGACAATCTGCTTAGAATAGAATATGGAGTTCCAACAATTAAATAGGGAAACAGAGTTGTTCGTATGGGAAAGGAAGCATTATACTCCCATGGTTTGTAAACATCAATATCAAAGTAATTGCCTGAAAAAAAAATCATAAAAAAATATAATCCTACAATTTTATATTGAAACAATAGTCCCATAATAGATTATCATGAATTAAATCTTACCTGCAATTACTTCTATTGATTGAAAATATTCATCAGGATGTATATAACCGATTTGTGGTAGGAATGTCAGTACTATCCTTAAACCAGCCAACACCCAATAAGGTACAATTTTCGATTGATTGGGTGTTGTTGAATTAGATTCATCCATTGATCTATGATATTCATTTTTGTAGCCCATTATGATGACAATCCCATAAGAATTCTTTAGCAATTTTTCAAATCCGCATGTCTTCTGTTGCTTCAAGTTTAAGGTTAGTTGACACTTTTCATACAGGTGTACACTGTAAGCACTTACGGTACTTAACAGTGCTTAAATGAGCTGACAATAGTTTTGTTCATCAAATGCATCGCTATTTTTGTAGTAAATAAATATTACTGCAATAAAATCAAAACCAATTGACATAATTAAAAATCAGTCAACTCTGTTTCATCTAACGAAATGTCAGCTATCACATAAGTTTTAAATATGCTATAGCAACGCGCATGCTTTGCGTGCGAAATTCAATTTGTGAATTCAATTCAATGTTTTAAAATTAATTAAGGTATTTTAAATCAATCAGTTTTTTCACCACTGTTAATTGCAAAAAATTAACGAATATTTCACCCTTTCTTAAACCAATTAATCTATTTCGAAATGGTAGTAAATCTACTATTCAGTTATAAATGGACTAACCATTTGATTTTTTGACATCTCTTATTTTCCTGTTTATTAATGCTGCAATGATCCTATTAATTGATGTATAATAACACACTCTATTATATTTTTTTATAAATCAGTCAGTCAACCTCCTTCTCATCTGTATTTAATTGTTCACTGATAAGTTAAATCATTAACCTTTGTACACTGATATTAACCCTCCCCAATGTAACTGAAACTGTTGCAGTCATACCTTTATGTTCATTGGACATCTGTCACATCATCAATATCTGTGATGCCGCTGGTAATCTTAGCTGTCAAAAACAACATTTCACACACATCACCCGACTACTCAATATTGCGGAAAACAGACAATTATTCGACATTTTTCGATAAAGTTTGTTTTTATAAATGAGAAAACATAATTACTTAAACTGCAGTACCATAATAATGAATTTTTTTTTAATTTTAGATGATATAATGCAAACAATTTAATATTCTTGTATTAGGAGCACAATTCGTATATTGCCGCAATTCATATAATACAGATTTGTATTAAGATGACGATATACGTTAATGACTATAGTTAATTTTATTTTTTTATTTACCTAAATTCGGTATCGTACATTATTTCAACTGATTAAAAAGTCAATAATCAGAGTTGAGAATGTTTTTTTAGAATTTGTTAATGATATATGTACATGGTCTACGATATTATAGAATTTTATTTTATAGAAACGAATCATTGTTGTGCATTAACTTGTATCAATCAAAAATATTAAAAATAGTTCCTTTATTGTATCCAAGTAAAGCTAAGATTTTTCCTCCTAGATGCCATTGCACATCTGAGACAGTTATTCCTTTTGGTGTTCGCATGCATGTTGCTCCCTCAGGACACCATTCGAACATATGAGGAGTTTCTGTGAGTGCTATTAAACGAGTGGAAGTGGGACTCCACTTTACACCTTAAAAAAGGAACACAAGATTTGAATTATTTCAATGAAATGAGTGCTGAGATAATAGATATGGTATAACTTACTGGTAATAGGATTTCGGAGAAGCAAAAATTCTACACTGTCAAGATTTATATCCCATATCCACAGTGTAGTAGGATAAGATTGATGCCTTACAGCTAAATAACGACCACAGTAACTGAATTCTAATATGTCTACATTGGTTATGATTGGATCGGTATTGTTTTCCCTTTTAACAATTGAAATGTTTATTGGACGATTATTTATTTCTTCTACTATATTTTTAAAGAAATAAAATTTATACTTTAATAAATTACAGTGTGCAGTTGACATTAAAAAATAATGTTTGATGTACTTACGAAGATGTTTTTCATTTGCTGATGAATATTTGTTTGAATCTCGAATTTGAATAATACATTCTTTATATACTTTATTCATATAATCAGATTCATTTATTATTGAATTAAAGCATAATTCCAAAAGTGGCTTCCATGTTATGTAATTTATAAGCACAACCATTTCATTATATCCAATAATAGCTAGCAGTTGACCACTTGGAATCCATTTGACTTTATTGATTCCCTTTAAGCCTCGTTTAAATTCATTTTCTATATCGCATTTATCTGCATCATCTTCTGGAGAATATACTCCTACATGGCTATCCGAAATAGCCGAAAATACAAGTAATTTTGATTCTCCTATATTGGAACACCATATACACAATAGTTCGCTATCAGGAGACCAGCAAATTCCGTCAATATTGTTTAATCTTTCACAAATCAATTTCTGAAACATTAAAAGCAATTGTTCTTGCATATTCCAAATTATATTTAAATTTCTTTTACAAAAATGTACAACAGAAGGATCCAGTTCAGTCGGTACAACAGTTTCACCGGTTGCGGATTTATTGTTGTGTAGTACTTTACTCATCTCTGGTAGTACATACAAAACTGCCTTATCTAAGGAGCATGTCAGCCTACGGTATATGAGCACATGGGACGCTAAATTGTAAACGTTAGGTTAATTTTCAAGCAAGAAAACTTAATCAAAGAATAAAGGGAGTAATGACTACCCGTTACATATGTTGCGCGTGCAATCGCTTTCCACATTCTCTTGATTGGGGATATAATGGAGTTGTTTGTTATGGAGCCTGCAATGCTATTGCAATATACAAACCAGGTGATTCTGGCACTGGTAAAGTTATTAAAACCCTTCATCAACACAGTGGACGAGTTATCGGTCTTCGATGGATTAAAAAGCCGGATTTGCAACCAGAAACTGAGTTTCTGTCAGCTTCGAATGATGGCACCGCTATTATCTGGTCAAACACCAGTGACACGTTTGAGGCTACATCGATACTGAAGAATAACGATGCTCTTACTATTGCTAATGCACTGTACCTTCCTGAAGATGGTAACAATGCAAGTGGAGACTACCTTACATTAATTATTTGTACAGGATCCATTAATGGAGATTTCAAACTTTGGAAAAGAAGCAGTAATGGAGATCTTGATTGTTTTCAAACAGTTGAACTTAAGCAAAAGTTACCAGTTGAAGCTGCATTTTCATTTTTGCCCAATCATCAAAAGCCTCTATTAGCTTTGTCAATAGAGGATTCTTCAGTGCAATTATACTGTCAGGATTCATCAGGAAGTTTTATAAAAATTCAAGTATTGATTGGTCACGAAGATTGGATTCGTTGTATGGATTTTGCTCATGATGACAATGGCAATGTGCTCTTAGCTACTGGTTCACAGGATAGTACAATACGTTTATGGAAAATTTCTATGGACAAAGAAGAAGTTGCTTCTGATGAACTTAAACAGAAAAAACAACAATTTCTTGTTGAAAAAATAAAATATAATGTCACATTGGAATCCATTTTAAGTAGCCATGAGGGATGGATTTATGGAGTACACTGGCATCCAGTAAAGATAGACAATGGAAAATATTATCAACCTATGAAATTATTATCATCTTCGCTCGATAAAACTATGATAATCTGGGAACCTGATCCTATAAGTGGTATTTGGTTAGAGTCAATAAGAGTTGGAGATGTTGGTGGAAATTCTGTGGGATTCTATGGTTGCAAATTTGGACCAAATGGAGATAGTATACTAGCTCACGGATACCAAGGGTCTTTCCATATTTGGAAATATTTACGAGAAACAAATAAATGGGCTCCAGGAATAGCACCTAGTGGTCACTTTGCAGAAGTTGTAGATTTATGTTGGGAGTCAAAAGGAAGGTGTGTAATTCGATATCATTCAATAAGCCTTGACATCATTAATAGCAATACTATTAAATCTAACTATCAATATAATTTGATTACAGATTTCTAATGACAACCAGCTCAGATCAAACTACAAGAATTCATGCCCCCTGGAAACACGAGTTAGATGAGTGTTGGCATGAAATAGGACGTCCCCAAGTTCATGGCTACGATATGTCTTGTCTAGCAATGTTATCCCCTTACATGTTCGCATCAGGGGCTGAGGAAAAAGTAATAAGAACATTCACGGCGCCAGCAACATTTATAAACTATTTAAAAAAATTAACTAATGCTGATGACTTCCAAGGAGTCTTGGCTGAGAGTGCCTCAGTGCCTGCACTTGGCCTAACAAATAAAGCGGTGTTCGAAGGAGAAAAAGCAACCGGGGAAAATTTATATGCTGGCTACTCTAAAGATCTGAGCTACGAACAACCTCCAACCGAAGAGGAATTAATTCAACACACACTATGGCCAGAGTTACAAAAGTTATATGGACATGGGTATGAAATATTTTCTCTGGCCGCGAGACATGATGGTTCTATGCTTGCTACAGCTTGTAAATCTACGTCACCTGAACACTCTGCCATTATTTTATGGAGTACAAAGACCTGGTCACAAGTTCAAAAATTAGTATCTCACCAGCTGACAGTGACGCAATTAGCATTCTCTCCAAATGATCGATTCTTAGTATCGGTATCAAGGGATAGAAGATGGTCTCTGTTTCAACAGGACGAAAATTCTTATAATTTAATAGCTGCTAGTTTGAAGAAGGATAGTCTCCATAGTCGTATAATTTGGTGCTGTGCGTGGTCGCATGATTCAAAGTACTATGCGACAGGATCCCGTGATGGAAAAATCGGTATATGGAGTACTTTCATTCAGAATGATAAAGTAGTCGTTCCGATTACTAGTTTGGATACCAAAGACAATTCAGTAACAGCAGTTGCATTCGCGCCATTGTTTGTTAACATGGATACATATGTTATAGCAATTGGTTTTGATAGTGGTAGTATTGAAATTCAGAAAATTATAATAGTTAGTGGGAATCCTGTTTGGAAAAAGTATGCCACATATAATACATCCGAAGCTCATCATTCAACAGTTAAAAGACTTATGTTCCAGCCACAGGGAGAAAACTCACAGAAAGGAATTTTACAGTTGGCAAGTTGTAGTTGTGATCATATAGTTAAAATTTACCAATTTAATCTTACGGAATTATCTCATTTGTAAATTTGGTATGCAAAAATATACATTTATTTATGTATATGTTTATGAGAATTATACTTACCCTACTTATTTTCCAATTCCTCGTTTTATAAATAACAATGCTATCTTCTTCATTTTCTGTTACTATAAGAGCCAGCTTCTTTCCATTTGGACTAAATTCTAGTTTCTTGTTAGCAGACGATTTTAAATTCTGTATGTATGTTACATTTCTATTTTCCACGGACCATACTGATATTTGAATCTGTACAAAAATATACAAAACATGACAAATAGAACTAAATGAATAATATACTTGATAATATAATTTAATTACATTGAAATCTCCCACTGTAATAATGTGTCTACTATCCGGAGACCATGTTACTTGTTCTAATCCTGCACTACCCTCAATCAACTTGCATCTCCATTCTGGATAGCAAATTGAAAATACTCTGATAATAGCTTTCTTGAAATTGGAGCATAATATATATTCACTGTCCAAGGACCATTCGATATACTGCAATTGTTTATTAATATTAATTAAATGTATCAACAGTAATCCCATTATATTATATTCCGTCATCATGAGAGGTATTGTGAGGAAAGCATCTGTTGTAGCATAGAGTCCAACATTATATACTAACCTCAATAATATCCTCAAATACATATGATTGAAAAATATCAAAGGTTCCCGTATTTTTAATAGTTAAATTTCCTTGAAATGCTACTGCTAAAAATCTTTCATCATTGGAAAAACTGCACAAGTGGCTATTCATACGAAATATTTCATTTTTCACTTCTGTTGCCATCGCGCGTCTCTCACAATTTCAAACCGGTACCTTGAAAATGCACTGCAGGCAACTATAAAAATAATTTCATATGAGAATATGATTAGAATATCAAATAGTAATTGAGTAATTCACAGTTTACATCAAATATATATATACTAAGATAATGAAATCTCGATAATACTTATTATTTATTTATGACATCCCCTTTATCAGTATTCGTACATTAAATAAAATTCCTCTTGTTTATTTCATAGTTGGTATTATTGAATTTAAAAAAGCTTTCCTATGGCGGTTAGTAAATTCGTTTTTAGAAGTTTTACGTGAAGAATTCAGTAAAACGTAAGCCTATATTTAATAATTATTCATTATTCAAATACATTGAACATTATCATTTTGTATGTCATTTTTTTATTCTAATACTTACAATAGAATTTCAGTATATATCCATAAAAGATATAATTGTGTCTCTATAAGGTTAATCAAATTATTCTCTATTTCTTCAATACTGAATGGTGTTTCAGTAACTGTTTAATCATCTTAATAACCGTCAATTTTTTATTGTTTATTAATTTTACACATAATCATTTACAATTTTTATGCACACAGGATTTAGAAAATGGCTATCTTGGAGTTTGTGATTCCTTTGGAGAAGGATGAACTTTTACAATCGCATGCAGGACAGTATTGTGTCAATGAAGTTCTTCCACTGCGTGCTATACCCCAAGCTATCAATGGTATGTGTCTCAAATTTGTTTATGATAAATTGTATTTTGTGTGTCAATGAAATATGGGAATGAATGGGTATTGCTATCAATATTCTGATGATTATAATAATATATTTAATAGATACTAGAGCTGCATTGCAAGATAATGGTGCAAACTTTATTTTGGAGCATTTTGACACCTTCTTTTCCATAATTGTACATGGTTCAAAAATTGAGCTACCTATGATCACTCGAGGATTCGATAGGCTCATTAGAAGTAAGTTAATAGTCATTAAAATTAGAGCATACAATCTGTTTTTATAATGATGAGTTTCATAGATCATATGTTTTTTTTTTTATTCATCCAATAGCTCTGGAAATATTACTGGATGATTTGGAGAAGGTATTTGATTATGGTGCTGAGTTGACACCAGAAGACAGATCCCGTTTACTATGCATCAATAAAATGTTAGCATATCTTGTATCTTGGTTTATACGTCATATTGATGATCGTGTGCAGCAAGATGCTGGTAATACAGATCTGATTGGAAAGGTACATAAATTTATATCCAAACAAAGAAAAAAGTATATGTATGATAATGAGTGGATTTGAACATAAAACAAATTCTTTCTTCTCTACTATGGAATAGCGAAAGAAAAGTGTTAAGAAATCAGATGCAGAAGAGGAATGGGAAAAGCGTAAACAAAAATCATTGGAGCTTATATATCGTTGGTTGCAACAACCATTACAAAAGCTGTGGCAACCTCCTATTGTCGAAGATTCATTTATCTCGTAAGTCTATTAAACATGATTACTAGTAAATTAAATAATTTATTTGCAACACCTATATCCCATAATTACATAACTTAGGGGAAAAAATCAAATCTTTCAACTGAACAAGTTATTCAATAATATACTTTTACAGTGCTTTGACGCAAATATGCTATTCAATATTGGAAGACGCAAAAGATTCGAAGCAAAAGCCACTTCGAGCTACAATTTTCGAGGTATCTTGTTAATATGGATTATAAAGATCTTATATAGAAAATAAAGTTTTTTAAATGCATTCCTACAGAACCATATTTTGTTCAGATTTTAGGTACACTTGTAAAGAGGTACAATCATGGTGTAATCTGTGTCATAAAAATAATACAGGTATGTAATAATTGTTAATTCGCGCAGATGCAAGGATTGCAATTTATCAGAAACTAATTTTTCTGTTTTGTTCAGCTCGTGAAATTACACGACGTCTTGGCGATTCCACTTGCTACAGGAATTGCGCAAATGGTTACGGATACCGGATGTACCGGAATGATAAAGGAATTTGTACGAGAAATCAGCCAAACCGAAGCTGAAGAAGGAGATGCTCGCAATGTTTCAATATTTCTGGAATCTCTAGCTTCAGCACGCCCTGACGTCCTGTTACCTATTATAGGAAGCATCATAGATTATCTGTCAAACGATGTAAGATTTTATGTGTGGATTTCTGAAGAAATTTATTAACGAAACTTTCTTTACTTAATAGAAATGTTTTACTGTAATATCTTATATACTACTTGCAGCAATATACTATGAGAAACTGCGTGATCGGTATCTTAGGGGCTATAATATTAGGAGCTTTAACTGGAGAAGATTTGACTCCGGAGCAAAAAGAGAAACGTGATGAGTGTCTAGACAACCTAGAAGAACATATCTTGGATAACAATGCTTATGTCAGGTCGAAGGTACTTAACACATGGCAAAAGTTATGCTGCGAGGGTGCTGTTCCTCTAGCTAGACAAGGAAGTCTTCTTAAAGCGACTGTGTTGCGATTGGAAGACAAGAGTGCGAACGTTCGAAAGCAGGCATTTCAATTACTCCGTGCGTTGCTTCAGGGTAATCCTTACGCTGCTAAGGTAGAGTTCAAGTATTTTATTTTAAAAAGATCCTCAAAATTAATAATATATTATAAGAATTTTATCAGAAGAAAATTCTTAACGCTTGCAGCTCAACCAGGATGAATTATCCAAACATCTTGAGGAAGCAAAAACCAAACTGAAAGAACTGCGCACTGAACAGGCCAGTCAAAGTGTTCGTGGGGACGACGAGAGACTGCAATTTTGGAATAGTCAGCTTCCAGCAATAAGGACAGCTATCAAACACGTTTTGAAAGAAGGTAATAATTATGCGTTACATTTCTTTAAGCGATTACTAATTTATTGAAGCTATACGAAAAATGTAGAAAACATCGTAAATGAAAACATTGAAGACGTAGACGAGGCTTTTGAGAAAATAAGGCAGTTGATATTAAAAGAGCATGTACTAGAAGCAGTGCAATACTTATGGCATGTAAGTGCACAACTTCCTGGAGCACCAGATATGAGGAATATTGATTCCAATAGTCAGGAAGAATGTCTCTTTTTATTTTTACTCAAAATATTTATGGAGTCGGAGGTTTCGGACTCCAATACCATAAATAATAATAGCAAGACAACCGAATTAGAAAAGTCTAAAGAAAAAGAGCGTAAAAAGCAAAAAGAAGAACTCAATGCACAAAAGAGACTCGTCGAATACTTGAAGGCAAGTCTAAAGAATAATTTCTCTATTCCCTCCGCATGAAATATCCAAACTCTTAATTATAAATTCAATTGTTTATTTCTCAGGATTGTTCCCAATTTGCTCAAGAGCTCGCAAAAGCTATACCGCAAGCTGAACATTTTCTTTTTTCCACCACAGCCGGCGATGCTATAGAAGCCTGTGCATTTCTTGGTACAGCTTGTCAGTTTCGCGTCGCTGGTGCCATAAATGGAGTACGAAAAGCTTTATTCCAGGTCTTTAGTCGCGATCAATCAGTCCAGGATAATGTGGCAAAAGTTTACAAAGAATTGTACCTAGGAACCAGTGAACAATATCAATCAGAGCGCCAACGTGGTTTAACTTCTGTGAAAGCTCTTATTCGCTTTGTAATGGATCTCGAACCTGGACAGAGTCCTGCACTTACTCAGTTAATTGCTTCCTGGCGTAATAGCAAGGAACTTGATGCAGACGCTTTGCAGGTAATTGAGTATATATAATTTTCTTCTTAAATTAGTCAATTAATTACTGATCTTTGTATAGGTCATGTGGGAGAAATTCTCAATGAAATTACCAGACACCACTCCGGAAGAGAGCAGAGCTGCTCTTGTCTTAATAACTATGGCAGCGCAAGGTGAATCTGCTATAATTACTGGAAACTTGGATGTTTTGTTAAAAATAGGCCTTGGTCCACGAGCGAAAAATGATTTGCTCTTAGCTAGGGACACTTGTAGAGCGCTTCATAAGATTCCGAATAATAGTACAGACCCCTTGAAGCCTCCCGTTAGGTAAACTGACATATCTGTTAGTAAAGATGTTTTTTGTGAATACACATTTCACTATTTAATGTTCGCTTTCATTGTTAGGTATGCAAACGATCATGAAATATTCCAAAAAATTCTTGAGCTTTTAACTGAAAATTTCATGAATCTTGAGGAAGAGTGTTATATTTCCTTTGCAACGGATGCTATCAACATTATATATCACGTAAGATAGCATATTTTTTTATAAGGTTTACCCATTTGACGTAGAAGACTCTCAGAAAGAATAAATATATTTTATTAGTTAGCAGATCAACCTGATAAGTTGATTAAGGAAATGATTCTTGATGTGGTTGCGAAAGGTAATTTTGTCAAAGATGGTTCAGACAGAGCTGTAGCACCCGCACCACTCTTAGCAAGACTCTTATATCTTGTTGGTCACATTGCCATTCGACAGATGGTACATCTTGATACTGCAGTGTACAAGGAATTAAAACGTAGAAATGAATTACGAGAAACGAAACGTGGACGTAAATCTAAGAAAAAAGATACGTTACCATTGGAGAGTGTTCCAAACACTCCTTCCTGTGCGAGTCAAACTCTTCGTAACAAAGAGGTACTATTTCAAAGTTTTTATATATTAGCAGCTTACAATTTTGTTAATCTATCATTTTTCTTTGACGTAGAACAGTACTATTGAGGACAATGGCGAAGAAGCTCTAGAAGGAGCCACGGCTGATGATGCTGATGCAGAATTTATTAATGCAACACTAGAGAATGATATCGTTACAGGGGATGGACTACTCGCTAAATTTGTGTACGTACATTTAACAGGTTGCTCATATATTCTGTGTGATTATTAATTATTTTTCGAAATCATTGTTATACAATTTAGTCAGTGGCTGAGAGAACTAAGTAGATTTTTCAAAATAATTGCAGTCCTCTCGTGCTAGACGTTTGTCGATACCCAGACAAATATAATGATGAGAATGTACAGGCCTGGGGTGTTCTTGCTCTGAGTAAAATGATGACTGTGAGTAGCTGCTTCTGCGAGGAATCTCTACAACTTTTGGTTACGATAATGGAACGTTCGCCCTATCCTGGAATTAGAGCAAACGTTTTGATCGGACTGACGGATTTGACTATTAGATTTCCTAATCAGGTAGAGCCTTGGACGAGTCACATTTATGGCAGGTATGTTGCAAGATAAGACATGTATATTTATTTAATAGTACTTTGGAGTTAAATTACTATAAATAATATTGATTACAGACTTCGTGATGACAATACGAATGTACGAAGTACTTGTGTTCGTATGTTATCGAACTTGATAATGAGAGAAATGGTGCGGGTCAAGGGCCAAGTGTCAGAATTGGCACTTTGTATTGTCGACTCCGATCCTGACATTTGCCAAAATACCAAGCAGTTCTTTAGAGATCTTTCTCAAAAGGGCAACGCCTTATACAATGTAATGCCTGATATATTATCTCGATTAAGCGATCCTGAGCTTCATTTGGAAGAAGATCTGTTCCAGGAGATTCTCCGGTAAATGAAAAAACCATAAATTTTCTTCAGTATTACAATTTCACAATAATTAAATATTCTTTATTTTACGTACAGTTATATCTTGGGATTATTACAAAAGGAAAGACAAGTGGATACTATAATCGAAAAGCTCTGCGCACGTTTTAAATTGGCTACCACTGAACGTCAATGGCGCGATCTTTCTTATTGCTTATCACTTCTTCATTTTAGTGGAAAAAGTAATTATTGAAACAATCAGCAGTCTTAATTTCATTACGGATTTTCTCTTAGCGTGTAAACAATTAAATGGTGCGTTCTTTCAGGTATTAGACGTCTAATAGAGAGTCTGCCACTTCTAAAAGACAAGATTCATCATAAAGAAGTGCTAAAGGCACTTCAGAGTATAATCGATCAGACAAAAAAAAGACCGGATGCAAAGGCAGCTTGCCTCGAATTAGAGGAGAAGATTAAGGAATTGCTTGAGAACACAGAAACTATGGAAGATAAAGACCCAGATACTGAGGCCATGCCCCCTCCACGACTTCCTCCCCGTAAAAAAATTGCTCGTAAACAAAGAAAACAAAGCAGCAGCGAAGAAGAGAATTCGTCGGATGATGATGATAACGAAGTTTTCACCCCAAAAAAAGGTACGTAGTAATTATGATTAATAATATCGATAAGTAATACTTATCTATAAATATTTTCACAAAACCGCTAAATACTCTTTGAACTCATGATATACTGATTCAGACAAAAGAAGTAAACGGAAATCACGTACAACGGAGCAGAAGTCTAATTCAGACTCTGAAGAAGATGCTGACTTGGTTTTCAGCAAAACGCCTTCGAAGCGAAGTGAGTGTCAATTGAATTGCAATTTACAATATATAGATTGCTTTATTGATTTGTATAAAATAAAATCATTTGTTTAAATCTTTATCTTTTATTAGCTTTGAAAACACCAAGACGACAGAAGATACTCGAAACCCCCAGTACTCTAACGACTTCAAAACGAAGTCGAGTAAGTAGAACGCCTGCAAAATCATCGACAGAAACACCGACAAGGACATCACTGCGATTATCAACGCGGTCAACACGATCAAAAAAATTGTAAGATTAGTTTAGCACGTAGATTATTAAAGGCTTCTTATAATTAATTATTTTTCAGTAAACTAGTAATAAGTTATTTCTTTTATTGCATTTTAAATAAAAATAATGGAAAACAATTACATTGGTATCTAACCAATCTCCCGAATAGCATAAATATTTGGAACATAATAATTTATTATTGCATTACTTCTTTCTCGGGAAACTTATCAAGAAAAAGAACTGATAAGCTATAATTCGATTATCTAACTGCAATAATTTCCAATAAACAAAAGGATATACACAGAGGTAACATTATTTTATAAAGTTGTTTCGTTTTTTTTAATGAATTAATAAAACAAAATAACAATAGTATGCACCCACATATCATTGTGTCAGAATGTGACGATTGCTTAAGTAAAATTCGTTTGGAGTTCGATAATCTATAAATGTAAAATGATTGAATTCATGCTCCTAGAGTATATTATCATTATGCTCTTAACACTATCCTTAAATCTGTATATTTCTATAATTTACAGCAAACTGTTTTTACCTGGAACAAACCATACGAATCCCATAGATTCCATCCTGGAAACCATTTCTTTAATCGATACAAAGTAACAAAAGAATTACTATCAGAAGATATAGGATACCCAAGTCTCTTCTAAATCATTATAATCCTATGTTATTATACATAAACAAAATCTTTCCATCAGTACTAATAGAGAAATCATCGCGTTAATTTCTCTGTAAGAATATTCTAAATAATATAAAATCTTCAAGCAGAGAATTACGATATCCATGAACAAGACTAGATACTGTGACACACAAAATCATCAATTTAATCTGTATCCACGTCTCCGTGGATCGAATGTATGTGGGAAATTGTTATAAACAAACGAAAAGTGAGGAAGAGAGAAAATCTAATGACTCTTAGAAATACGTACAGGGCAGACTAAGAAATTATACTGAAATAAAGTAAAAAACAAAAAGGAAGTTCGAAGGCAAATTAACATGCGTACAGACCTAGGACATCCTGATGATGATTTATGCAATCATTGTCTTCTCTGCCTGTACAATGTGAAACGTACCTTCGATACGAACACAGCCGAAACATTGTACACCTGTATACGAAATCATCGAAGTCCATATGATGATTAGTAGAATGTTGATGACTATTACACTAAGGTAAGTCACGGCTAGCGCTACGCTTAAACGTCATAGAGCGCACTTCCGTAGCCGATTTGGTTGGTTTGGAAGTCATCGAGATTATGGAAGTACTAGAAGGTGCAGAACTAGGAGTTGGACTCTGCGAGAGAGATGCTCTCTCGTCATTGGCAGATTTTTCACGTTCTAATCTCTGTTTACTAAATTTTCCCATACCAGGTCGATAGATCTCCATAGCAGGACGATCCTGGAAGGTGTAATTAATCATGAAATTCCTACTACTGATTTTTCACGGTACAGATAATATTTTTGTAATGATTGAACTCATTTTATTTTACCTTGTTTCTGATTCTACGTTCTAATCTTGGATCCTTCTTATCCTTTTCTTTATCCTCAGCTTCATTTTTCTTCAGGTTACTCTGGTCGGCACCGTCTAAGGATTTATGACGTCTCAATGATCCACCATCACCCGCTCCCCCTTCGCCACCACTTTCCAATGAACTGCGTCTCTTTACCACTTTTCCCGCGTCCTTCCTGCCGTTTAAGTCGGTGCTGTAATTTGTCTCCTGATCAATATGATCGTTCGACCTCGATTTGGCTGACTCCTTAGAATCATTCTGACACGATGACGACACTTCTTCGCTTTCTAAAAATCAGGACATGTCAGGATCATCGAACGTTCTAATAGTCCCATAGAACTTGGTTAAGTTGAAAGTAACGATGGCTCACCTTGAGTATCTGTGCTTCGTCTTGACGACGAAGTATCCAATTTCTCATCCTTTACGACGGTCTCCGAAGACTTATTATCATCAGAGTCTACTTTGAGCTTTTGCTTATCAGTATTCTTCTTCGTGTCATCCTTAGACGCTTGATTTTTCTCTGTTCTCTTGGAAGTAGCGGATACTACGATTTCAACTTTCTTGTCTTTCTTCTGGTTAGACTCTCGTTCCTCCTTCCTTGACTTCGCACCAGTTGCAATCGTTGCCTCCGCACTAGTATCAACATTTTGTCTCTTAGCTTCAGCTAGTCTCTTCTTCTCTTGTCTCATCTTCTCGTAACTCTTTCCTCGCTTCTCCTCAGCCTTACGATCCCTTAATTCCTTCCCGTCATCCTTAGACTCGTTCTTCTTGTCTTCCTTCAATTCGTTTCGCCTGTCTTCCTTAGGATTGTCTCTGTCATCTTTTCTGCCGTATGGTTTTTTCTCCTCGTGTCTTCTTTGATGCTTTGATGCATCTCTGTCCTTGTTTCTTTCATCTCGTTCCCGGTATCCTTTAGTTGGCGTCTTCGAGTCTCGGTCCCGAGACAATTTCTCACGCATTTTCTCATCTCGCTTATTTCGAGTCTTCAAATCCTTCAGGGACAGCTTTTCTTTCTCTTCTTTGTTCTCCTTGTTATCCTTGCTCGTCTCTCTCTCAGCATCTGGATTCTTAAGCACCTGCAACAGATGATGTCTTGTACTTTGTAATGCACTGAGAATTCTATAAGACGACACTGATCTATCTCGACTTACTCAGACGAGAACTGCTAATTGTATTGAAGTTCAAAGATAAATAAAACGCCTAGAGTTTCCATGAGTAAAATAAAACATATTTTTCAAGAACATAATAGAATTATTCTTTTCGTGTTCAGTGGTAACGCTTGTGCTGTTATTTATTAAAGAAAATAAGGAGCGACAATAAATTTCGTGCATTCGTGTATTACAAATAACGTATAACGTTTTGGAATATAATTTCTTAAGAATCTTTAAAGTATCGCGTGGATATGAAAAGGGACATTGCCGATGATCCCTCAGCAGTGGACTGATTAATGGCAGGAAACATGAATTTCTTCATTACTCATCAGCTGTATAAGCCGTTCATGAGTTTTTTCGAAATCCTGGTAATCCAGTCTTGATAGCTGTCTTAAAAGGACATATCTTGTCGCTAATAGGAACACCGCTACAACTTTTTGATTTAGTTAAGGAGTTTGGGTTTTGTGTATCCCATATCTTTCTTAAATTCATCGAATGACTCTTGGGTAAAGCTGGGAAATATTCATTATTATCTATACATTGAATTGCTACAATTTTTTTGTTTCTTTCTGCTACAAGACTGCGTTTGGTATGAAACCAATTACGATCATGTGCATTATATTTCCTCCAGTAGTACTCTTCTCTTCTACAACCCTTTTCCCGGTAATCAAATAATTTTTTAATATCACATTGTCTTATATCGGTATTCTCATGTCTTTTGATACGCGTTATTGTTTCCTCCCTTGTGTAAATGTCAACGCCTTCAGAGATTCGTTCACGGATGTTACACAAACTGTCATTCACTTTTGAATCACTCAGTTCCTCAATACACTTTACTTCAAAGAATTTAACGTGATGTTCTATAGGCTGCTCCAGGACGTCACCGGGACATTGGGAAATGACTTCTTTTAAAACAGGATTTGAGGGCAAAACAAGGTATAGGTTTTCGTTCTGGTCTTCTTCGCTACAGTGTATGTGCTGCGAAGGGGAAGGAAAAAAATCAGCGACTAAAAGTAGACAATGTTTCCCAAACAGTAACGCATAATAATTTTTGGAAGTTTGTAGTGAAAAGAATGACGCGTTTTCAAAGAGGATATGTGAGAGTTTGGGAATCACTGAATTGACCCTTATATAATGGATCAAATGGAACTGGATATTTTAGAAACCTTTTAGTTTACTAAAATTATCAGTGCAATTAATTTATAAGAGAAAAATTAGTAGATTATTATATAAATGTTAAGTCTCTTATAATTAGTAGCAATATTTATAATCACCTTGGATATTGTTGGTTCATCTTTTGCTCTCCGCCTCTCGAGATCCCGACGACGTCGTTCTTCTCGCTTCTCATCCCTTAGACGTTGTTTTTCTTGTTTACGTTGTTTTAGAAATTCCAACAGTGGTGTCGTTATTACTTTCTTTTGTGAATCTAGAACGTGTTTAGTATTTAATTTTGTTAACACTATACTATGTTGTGTATTTATAGTGATAATATTCATTGTACTGCTCTGATACTTACTGTCAGATGGCTGATAAGAGTATTCTGTTTTTGGCTGCCCTGTTCCAGATTCGGATTCCAAATTTTTTAAACTTTCCAGGAAACTGATGTAATATGGATCTGACTCAAGAGTACCACATTTAAGATCCTTCTTTTTCCCTACACGTTTCTTGGGTAACCTTTGGAATGGAGCAAATTCCACTACAGCTGGATACTCTACACCCTTTGAGTCAACGAAGACATAATTATCAAACTTCTCTCGAAATATAAAAATGTCCTGCTGCTCCAAGAAGTTAATATAGGCACGTGAGAATGCATATTGACCAAGTGATGTATCAGCTCTGACAAAATACAGATAATCATGCTCAGGAAGAGGAGAGACCTGCTCCATAAACTGCTCCTGTGTCATTGATGGTGGTAGTCGCCTTATTACTACCTAAACAAATAATAAACAATGTAATCTAAAATAGATTGTATTACATAAGATTTGCTATATCAATTATAAATATATTTCCAAAATCTATATATTTGTAAAAAATGCTATCTTCAAAAACTTTAAACTATGTTACAATATAAAAAGAATTGAACGGCATTGTACTTAACTGAATTAAATACAATACAGTATATTTTTGAACAAGACATAGACGTTTAAAATTATTCCTGTTCTTTTTAACAATTAGTTTGATAAAAATGAAGCCTAATTAATTAGTATTGTTTTAATACCAGAATTAATGAAATTTTAAACTGTGTCCTAACCAAACACGAAAATATGTTTTGCTAAGTTACAATCTATCCAGAGGGCAGCAATTTACATAAAATATTTTAAACAGTTTTCTAAACATGTACTTTGTATCATACAATGATGTACCTTTGTCATAGGTCGACATTTCTCCTTTTTATTGTCTCTCAACTTGTTAGCATCAGGAGTGCTGGTCTGTGATTCAGTTTGAGCTGGTGCCTCAGACTGCTGTGTTTCCTCAGTCATTTTGAGATGAAATCGTAGATTTTTATGAAAGCCAAGAGTATTGCTTTTATCATGCGAATCCCAACTTTTCAATAAATAATGTTCGGAGCGAACAATTTTCAAACGGGTCAACAAAATAAACCTCTGCCGTTTACGAACAGTCCACTGCCATCTTGATTGCTACACGATGTTTCGGATAGAGATTTTTTAAAACAGTAAAAGGCACTCAGAGGATTACAGCACATAGATATATCAGAGACGAGTAGAGAGAGATTACAAATGGGCTGATTTTCTTGATACCACTAGTATTTTGGCGCCACTTGAGCGAACCTTTACGTGTAATATACATATATATATATACATTCGACTAATCAAAAACGTGAGTATGGGTCGACGACCCATCGATCATTGGCGATCTCTTTACTTCGCTCTGGTTATATTATGTTCATTATATTTTGCATACTTAACATTAATTTGTTATTTTTTTAATACGAACCATTAATTATTATATATTACAAACTATTAATACTGATATTTTAAGAGTAATTACATATGATCCACGAACATACAATTTTTCTTATACATTTAAAATATTTATTCTTACTAGAAACACTCTTAAACGTATATTAAAAAATCGTTTAGACGATATTTTTGGATGATAGTTAGTCTTTAATAAATCAAGGCTACCTTGGATTTTGTTTTTATAAAATCAAAAAGATAAATGCACTGTAAATAAAAGATATGCAAAATATCATTGATATATAAAGAGAAACTAGAAACTGGAAGTTGAAACGTTATAATATGTAATTAAGTAAAAACAACGTATACAATGAAACATTTCTACAATCTTCTATAATCATCACGTTGTTGAGATTGCGAAGTTGATATCAGTGTAGAATATATAAAGGGTAAAATAGATGCCAATGCTAAACAAAGACCGATGAATGGACGGTACCACACCCAAGCAAAACCAATAACCAGTAAACTGATTGACATTGAAACTGACATAGTTACAGATTCAATTGCAATTATCCCGCACAAGAAGGTGGAGTTCAAGATTAGTGTTCTTAATATATTTGCCAAACATGTTGCTGCTAGAAACATCACTAGCCATCCAAGACCCCTGTACAATAATTATACTTTTATTGGTGTTTGCAATCATTTTTTAGGGGATCATTATATTACCTATTAGTCCATGTGCGCCAATAATTGTGAACGTGTTCCATGTGGAACATTTGATCCACTGACAGCTTGTGTTTACGTTGAAGCAAAATTTCTTCACCACGTGAAGTGATATATGGAACTATTGTTCCTTGAATCATCAAGCCAATGATAGAGTAAATGTCATCAGCTTTTCCGGCATAGGAAAATTGTATTCGAATGTCTCCTACCTGTGCATGAAAATATTATATTATATCATGAATTAAATCATTACTTTCACTGATTGGTACCTGAGGATTCCACAAATCTGCACTATGGTAATATAGCCCTGAGTGCATTTTAATGTCCCTACGCTCTGGTCTCTCATCACTGGTAATTTCAACAAAATCATTGAACTTTTTCTTTAGTTCAGTGCCAAGTGTTATAGATCCTATTTTAACTTCATCTGCAATTTGTACTTGACTCTTAATAGGTATATTCTTTGGATTATGATGTCCAGTTCTAATATAAAATTGCTCAGAATCAATAAGTTTGTCTTTCCACTCGGTAGAATAGTAATGATGTTTTTTATCTTCTGTAGGTCCTCCAAAACTAAAAAATGTTAATTACATAATTGATATCAATCCACTGACTAAAATTGTATAAAATTGAATGTTTGTGTTACTATAAAAGTAGGAAAGATTACCTTTGCTCTTCTTCAATCTCAATCCACTGATACATCTGAACTCGTCTTTTAAGTTTGACACTAGCCATAACAATTCCATAATCTGGTTCTGTTAAGGGTTCAGAGACTGATATATAGCCAGTAAAATGTACTAAACGCCCTTCGTATTCGGGTAGTATCTTCATTGGATTTGGAAGCACAACAACATTACGCAAAGCCTCATCTAAAGAATGTGCTACTTTTGCAGCATGACCCTAGAAATGAGTATTTGTTAATGGAGCTATACTCATTATGTTAAACAAAGTGTTTTCATTAAACACACCTCATTCCAAAAAAGAAGACACATGCCAACAGCAAATAAGACTGAACCTATGATAGCTGTGAGCCATGATTCTTTAAACTGCTCCGAAACACTCATTGGCACATGTACAGGACCTAGTTGTCGTCCATTTGATCGATTCTGATATACTCGTTCTGCATTTAACCGTTGTGGTTGTCCATTTTGCTATTTTCCATTAATATAACCATGGCAAATAAGGAGAAATATTAATTACAAAGACATCGGCACAAATATTGTCAATTTATATAGTTCAATATTGAACATTGTCGCAAATTGGATCATTCGTTGTTACATTAACAACATCGTTATCCATACAATACTTTTATATTATAGCTGTACAATATTGTAGATAGAAAAAATTATTATAAATGAAGTTGAATAATCTATTGTGTAAAGTATAACATTATAGTTATTCTAACAAGTATCTTTCTTACATTTGTGCGATACATTATGCAGTATTAAATATGATGATCATCAAGGTTTAGTTCGTTTTCTTTATGACAAAATTAATTTTTATTTATCGAACTACATTTTGAGGTTACGCGCCTGGTGCAACTCGTTACGTGCCCTTTTATTCTTGCATGGCAAGTATTCTTTACACGGACTCATTTTACCGCAAGCAAATTATTAATTACACATTAAACAATTTTCAATATTCTGCAATCTTCCCATCATGATGTTCAACATTTCATCACTGGATTATACGACATGTCTTCCCTTCATAGATATATGTATCCTTCAATATGACTTAAAATGTTTATTGATTTTTCGTACTTCGTTAAAGCAGAACTAATCTTTAAATCTAAAACGTCATTGGCATGATAACATAATTCTGTATTCATTTTGAACCATTTTAGTTTTCAATGACGTAATTGGTCTAAATTATTTATAAATTGACTCTGCTGCAATACTTAGCAAGGAAAAATTATGCAAACTAAAAATAATATTTCCACTTCGATCACTCTATAAAACGAAACGTATAAAGACATATTTTGGACATTATATAATAGTCTTGAGAGTTTAGTTAAGACTACTTTCTTTATGTCTTTTTTTTTAATTAATGTGAGCAAGTTCATTTCTAAAGTCGGAATGCTGTAGTATAATGTCATAACAAAAACTTCTAAGTTGTATGAAAAAAACAATACTTTTAAAGATATTAAAGACTCTATGCAATTTTGTCATTTAACATCAAAAGAGAGAATCAGACGTCCTTCGCAATCTTTTAAAAAATGGACGTTTATTTGATCACGTACAAGATAAATGAGGAAAATTAAATAGCTGTTATTTCTAATACCTTAAAAATATATTAAGCTTGTACTTTGCTTCGACATATTACCATAACGTTTTTCAAAAAGACAGTGTGTATTGCGAATGATCGTACCGGTTTCAAGCAGTTTCGGATAGATCATCAAGTCATACGATGGACTAATTATGCATTTAATTCTGTCTCGATGTAATGAATTACATATTCATATTCACCTATTAATATTAATCTAGGACGCTGCGAAAGGCACATTATTCCAATTGGCTTATTGGAAATCCACATAGAGCATTGACCAAAACACACATTTGTGGAATGGGCAGCTAGATCGAATCTATGTATGTAGGTGAACAAGTAAATTTCGTTTTTACTTAATCGTATTTTTTTTAAAGCTAAAAAGTTTACAACATATACATCTTCTCATATGCTCGAGGCTTCTGTCCGAAACTGTGACATGCGAATAAAAATGCCACGCAATGATAGAGATGCAATTCTGGTCTATATAGTTTTTTAAAGGGAATTCAATCAAATAAACTGAATGTTTCGTAGAGAGAAAGATATCGTTAAGCATTCCCACTGTATTCCCGTTTGGCAATATGAATAGTAGATATTAAATTTCCATTCGTGGATTTGCAATTTCGAATCAAGCTTTAGAATAATCTTCTTCGCCTATTCCATCTAGCTCTATTAGTACTCTATATTGCGTGCACTCCTCTCATTTTCTCGTATACTTTCCTCATGAACATAAAAAAAGTATCTAAAAAAAAGTACTACAGATCTAAGCATCTCTAAAAATATTTCTTGGTCACTGTTAAAAAGATACGTATCGTTAAAACTTGCAGTTTCAGGACGCTGCTCTCAATTTTCCTTTCTCTAAGCGTGCCAACCTTATAACAAGACTATCGATTCAGTATCATCAGACGAATCTTTTCGTAAGCGTAGCTCAAGTTCTTTCCGAGACCACTGCAACAACCGTTTTCCTGAATAGTCTGGAATCGATACGTCCGGAAGTTTTTCTCTTTATCGATATAAGTCACCGCTGCCATGAGCGGACACATTATGATTTTCGTGTGATCGAGGAAATTGATCTAGAACAAATTAATAGAAAGCCAATAGATAACTTAACAAAGCGCAACATGTTTATTAAAATAAAATATTCTACTCGGTATTCGAAGATATGCATAGTTGTTTAAAATTAATGAGACAGACTCACCTGTATAGATCCATTTGTTAACTGCATGACAACAGCAGATTGTGTTCTGAACCATTGATGCATGTACGGAATTCTCGACATAGAATCGCTTTGTTTTACTGCAACGGATCCACCAGCTTTCATTAAGTGTTCGTTCATGTACCTCAGGAAGAAGTCCAATAGTTTCATCTTCTTGTCGAGGTGACTGGGAAATTCTTTGGTCGTATAATACAACTCTTTTCCCTCACGATTTATATAATGAATGTTGAAGCCATTCGCCAACATTATCAGGCGAGTTCCATCATTAAACATCACGCCAACACCATCGTCGGACAGTTGGTAACCGAAACCATACTTATCGGAATAGTCCACCCATTTACTTACCCAAACAAATGGTTGTGCAGCTGGGTCAGTCATTTCATCTGTGAAATTTCATGGATTGAGTATAGGGATTTCTTAGAATGAATAATAATTAAATTTGCACATATAAAATAACGTCTTCTTCTCTATAACGTTATTACGTGTTAATAATTAAATGACTATCTTGGAAAAACTAGAATTTTCTATTTTATTTATTTTTGACTAAAGTTTAGATTAGAGATTATTAATTACCATAACATGATGAATAAATCTCGGATAGCTAAAGTCATGGAAATGATTTTTATTAATTGTGACAAAACCTTAGTTGTCTTTTAGTTAAAAGAAATTGATTAAATTGTACTAATAAGTAAATGAATTACAAACGCATCCTCACAACGCAATGTAGTCCTGTTGTGAAGATGGTCATTACTATTAAACAATGCCAAAAGTTCAAATAACAAACATGCTATTTTTTAATTGAAAAAGTGTACCTGCAGAGTTAGCTGCTTTGCGCGTCGGTTTAGAATTTAAGACTGCAGCCAGCTGGTCTTTTAACGTTTGCAGCATCTTCTTTATGTCATGATTTAACTTCTGCACTTCAGAATTGCCATCCACGGACTTTGACTTATGGGCTGGACTGTTTGGAATCCCTGGTATATGATCAATTGTCTCCTTGCCCGTGTTATGATTCATTTCAGTCAATGGCTTGCGCTGATTGTGCATCTCCAACATATCGGATCGTGGTGCCATTGTGAGGCAAGATAAGGGTAAACTCGTTGGCATGAATCCTATAGAGATAGTACGTTATTATAATCATTCAAATGATTAAATAGTTTGTGAAATTCAAAGAAATTGAAAATAAGTTTACCTGAAGTGAAGAACACGTCTTTCATCAACTTTCCTACATTGGGACGTTTCGAAGGATTCCCTTGCAACATATTTGATATCATATTCATTGCAGCAGTGCTAAGATGTTGTGGGGTTTTATATTGAACTTGTTTGATTCTTGCATATGTCTCTTTCAGACTGGAGGTCTCGAACGGAGGTTTCCCGGCAAGCAATGTGTACATAATACAACCAATACTCCATACATCAACCTCATAAGAATGTCCAACTTTGTTAAGAATTTCTGGAGCTATATAATTGGGTGTCCCGCACAGTGTTCTGTGTTAGTGGGAAAAAAGGATTAGAAATTTTAAATTTGATATAAGCGACAGCACTGGTTTAGTTTATATTTTATGGAATTTCGTTTTACGTACTTTTTGCGTTCGTCGTCACGCTCCAATTTCGTTGCAAGACCAAAATCGCCAATTTTAACTTGTAAATCGTCATTGAGGAATAAGTTTCCTAGCTTCAAATCTCTATGAATAATCTTATTTTGATGTAAATAAAAAACACCATCTAAAATTTGCTTCATGTAAAATCTCGTTTCGCACTCGGTCAATGCTTTTCTACGTTTGTGTAGCTCCATCATTGACTAAAATGATATTGATACGAAGTTTTAATATTCTGCTCTTAATATTATACATATAGTTTTACGATCTCAAGATGATTTACCCTTTTACGACAGAGTTCCAGGATGATATATATGTTATTTGAATCATCAAAGAATCCATGAAATCCTACAATGTGTCGATGGTTTAAGCTTCTGTGAATAGCTATTTCTTGTGTCATTTTGTCGCGTTGATTACTTTTAGTCATTATTGATTTTGGCACTATCTTCCCAGCGAAAACATGATGTGATTTTGACTCCTTGATTTCATAGCATTTAGCAAATCCACCCTATCGAATTAAAGAGAAGCTTAAACAATTTGTATATAAATTTAACAATACACATGTACTCAAGTATTAGACAAAAAAATTCACATTATAATATTATATATTTAACGAACAATAGTAGTGTTGATAAAATGTCACTGTAAAAACAATTTCGTTTTCTTATTTATAAAGCAATTATACGTAACTATTTTTCATTTTCTTAGGATCATTGACATTAAAGGTTCATTTATGAAATTCATCAATATATATCGATTACCATACATATCAAAGTTTATGAATATGCAAATGCATTATCAGATTGTTGGTATCAGATGTCATATCCAACAAAATCAAGCTACGATCCATTACTAAAAAACTGAACCTTCATAAGTGTGAGTAACCAATAGGTCTCCACAGTATATTTACCCTTGTATACAAATAGTTTCATAAGCAAGACAAAGATACGCGTATAGAAAAGTTTACAAGAAATTGATAAATACAGGAAGAATCTGAAACTTCTGTAAGAAATATTAATCCAGTGTACTTAGAATAAAATGCATCATTGCTTTTATGTAGGCGTTACGGAAACGATTGACGGCATCATTTTCATTTTGAAAGTACGTGCTCACCTTGCCGAAAAACCGGCCTTTGATGTAACTTTTGCCGGAGTTTACGTCGTATATGATGTCCGGAATGGTACACTCCTTTTCCTCTTTCGACATAATGCGTCCTGTTGTGATCCTTATGGCAGAGCGGTCAATGTGTAAAACTTTGAAGTTGAGTAAAAAGTTCGTAACTCACAAGCTTACGCTACAGCGACAAAACTGGTCTTCTTGGCAACTCGCTTTCAAGTAGCTGTTGCTTCTCGCGGAAAACGAGCAACGGACTTTGATGTTTAAATCGCCAGAATATTCCAAATCAACCAATCATGACGCGAGTTTTGAACCACCTGACCAGATTTAAATAATCCCGCGTCAACAATGCGCACTCTTCCGGCAGTCCTTGAAACTTCATTCGCCAGCCGGTAGATCCTCGTGCTGTCCTCAACTGTCCTCTGAGAAGCCAACATGTATAGTGGGTATTTCAAAGTACTTTTACATTTATAAATTTATAACAAAATGAATAACAGATTAATAAGATTGACTGTGCCTAAAGTAAGCGTATAAACAATAAAAGTTCATCAATATAATACTAAGTTTATAGTACCATAGTTGCAAAATGGATTAATCTACGGATGATTACAAAACTTTAAAATATATAGATTTTAGAAATGCATAGTCGTTCAATTTATTTCTTTCGAATATATTAGTTATTAACATTATAATGGTTGAATAATATATTACTGCTATCTTTTAAAGATGATGCTTTTTCAAAATTAATAAGGCCAATGTCTTACGAACTGATCATTCCGTTTCTAAATACATTAACATTAACTTATATGTATATCAATGATTTAAATGAAAAGACTCTGATCTTTGTTGGTTTCAGGAATTTCTCGCCCTGTTTGACATGAAAGTTATGGTTTGTTAATAATTTGTACTCATGTACCAGTAGCCAATGAGAAGTAACATCCGGTAAATCCAGCGGGCGACTATCGGTGCTCATTTTCACTGGTATGGTCGATGCTCCTCTTTCCGGCAGCCGGCGTCCATTTTCCCTGGCGGCTTGTCGACCCTGTTGGCGCGTCTTTAGTCTGTGCGTGGATAATTTCTCATTATTCAATTAACTAGGAAAAAAACTAAAGTGCAATAAGTTATTCCATGGGCGACTAAAGAGACTTCGAGAGTGTAATATTATGTAATACAGTTCTTAGAAATATAAAACGTCGACTTTTTTACGAGAATCGGCGCAAAATCGCGCCTAAAATTCTTAGCTCGAGATTTTTCTTGATGGCGTCCGTGGTGTAATGTGCTTATATTTTTTAAGATTTATACCGGTGTTTTGAAAGCGTGTTTGTCATTACAGAAGTTATTAATAATGGAGGGTGCGCCAGGCAGGGGTGGCTTTAGGGTTCGCGGAGGACCTGGTGGACCTCCTATGCGAGGACGCGGTGGATTTGGTGATAGAGGAAGGTTCGTGTTGGATTATGTATTGTTTACATTGTATTTTCTACTTATAATGATTAGACATAACTGATTACGCGTAGGTGAAGATGTGAAGATATATTCCTCCAAAATAGAATTCGAAAATTGGTGTCATATTTTTGGTTCGGTATTTTATACTCCAAAAATAAAATTGCTGAAAAGTCTTTAATATAGATCATGGTATTGAATTGCGTATTATTTCAAAGTATTCTACTTTGTAGTCTAAGATATTAATAAAATCAGCATTTATTATTATTTGGAAGTATATAAAACTAACCAATTTTGTTTTCTCCTAATAATATCCTATAAACTTATTCTGTTGTACAGGGGTGGTCCTCCAAGAGGAGGAATGATGAGAGGTCGTGGTGGTGGTCCTGGAGGTGGTATGCGTGGTGGTCCACCAGGCATGCGTGGTCGAGGAGGACCACCACTTCGAGGTGGTCGTGGTGGACACTTCCCACCAGGGTAATTGTTCATATACATTCTATCACATACAATATATCTTTGAGTAGTAATAAAGTTCTAAGAAAACTCAAGTTTGGAGAATAAGAAGACACACTGTATTTTATATCAATCTAAAATAATTTAATTTACAGAGGTCCACCAGAACCAGGAATGGGTCCAGGCAATGGGCCACCTCCTCCAGGAATGGGTGGACCTCCAAGAGGAGGTAGAGGCGGGATGGGAGGAGGCTTCCGTGGAAGAGGTAGAGGCGATTTTGGTAGAGGAGATTCTCGTGGCGGTGGCGGTGGTTTCCGAGTTCGTGGCGGTATGGGCATGGATCGTGGTGGTACCAGAGGTGGATCGAGGTACAATAGCAAGTTACATTACATTTTGCACTATTTTGAAACTAACTTGAAGGCTACACTTTGAATTCTTATAGGGGTGGTGGAATGCCAAGAGGAGGACCAGGAGGTAGAGGTGGTTACATAGATCGTGGTAGAGGAGGTGGCGGTGGTGGCCGTGGTGGACCCATGAAACGTGGAGGAGGTCCTCCAGGTGCTAGTGGACCTCCTAAAAGACCCCGATTTGATCAACCGCCTGTACAATCTGCAAACGGCTATGCGACACAGCCACCTAGGTAGACTAACTTCTGGTGACTTGGAGACGACTATTACGCGTATAAAAATTGAAATATTTTAGCTTAACAATTATTTTATTGATCTCATAGCCAAGGTTACGGAGGAGGCGCAGGCAATGGCTACGGCGGAGGACAGCAACCACCTCCACAGCAACAACAGCAAGTAGGAGGTTACGGTGGTGGAAATGGCGGTGGTGGTGGAGGTGGTGGAAATTCCGGTGGAGGAGGATATGGAGGTCCACAGCAAGGTGGTGGTTACACACAATCATCCTATCAAGGATATGAAAGTTATCAACCTCCAGATTACGCACCACCAGCAGTAAGTATCTCTCTTTGCGTGACAGTAAACTAGTAAAATCCTAAATAAAAATACATATAAATATTCTTTATCTAGGGTTACGGAGCGACAGCACCACCTGATAACAGGTACGGAGGAGCTCCTGCTGTTCCTGCTGCTGGAGCATACAACACAGGAGATCCCTACGGTTACAACAAAGCTCCTTCTTCGGGTGAGTATTCAATTTCTAGTGTAAATTTCGTACGATCTTCCTCTCCTTTCGAGGCATCCTTATCTGCTCATTCAATGATAATAGGCGTAACGCGTGATAGGTAGTTCAAACGAAGCTTCGATAACTGTCTGTAATAGTATTGTGAGTAATTACATTAAAATTGCATCTTCGTTTGAACAACCAAGCGCATTAAGAGTGCAGCATAATAACAGTACATGATGCATGCACAGCCAGTTACCAGCAGGGGGCAGTAGGAGCTGCAGTGGCTGCAGGCGGTGGGGCATATGCCCCTAGCAATCATTACGATGACCGATCCTCTAATGCCACCAACGTCACCAACGAGGGTGGCTACTCCACGCAAACCTATGGTTAGTTATTTCGACTGATCATTCCTCAGTCTACTTTTCCTTGTGCCGTAGACTCTACGGGTTCGCTTCGATCCTTCGTTTATTCGCGCTTTTCGTCACTTCGTATCTCATTTATGCTTCGGATGTGATGTGATTCAGACGAGAAATGGCTGATCAGAAAGACGTTACAGAAAAAAATACTTTATTTTTTGAGTACACATATATTTAACAGTTTTTGCGGTACTTTCTTGATATTCAGGAGGCTTCTATATACGTTATCTAAATTTTGTATTGCTTCGTTCAGTACCCGTCTGAAATCATAATACAAAAAGAGCCTGATGGACAATGGTAATTCTATAGTTCTTTTTTATTTGTTTTGGTCACCAGCGCTGCAGTACACTGCTCCCTGCCTTCTCATGCTATTTGGCCAATCGAATAATAGCATGCGAAATTGATAAAAATACGATTTCGCAGCAGAGTTGAAATAGTAAAGAAAAATTTGTATATGACTCGTATTCTTCCAAAAAGGATAATTGAGAATTTGTAAGATGTCTTGAACGTTGTAGATCTTTCTCGTCTGAGTCAGACTAATGCTTTTTTCAAATTGATTTCTTTTTTTTGGAGTATCTCTACTAACACCCTGTCTCTCTGATATTGTTACAGATTATTCAAATCAAGATGGCTCGTACGGGAAGCAGGATTACGGTGAGTACCAATCTCACAATCGAAAAACATATTAAGACCTTAGGAAATCGTTAGGTTAGGCGACACAGTCTTCTCTATATCTATTACTGATACTTTAAATGGCTGCCGTTTGTTAGATCAAAATCATATATATATGTAGAATACGTAATACATATATGTATATATATATAAAAATGAGATACTTCGAGCACGACTGCTATTTGATAGCAAAATATTTATCAATAGGTTTATTTATGAGAAGGTATCAAGGTACTATAGACTGATTCGAAAAAGGCTAGACGTGGTGAAAGTCCCAGAAATTATTGGATCAGCAACAAGATCATAAAAGAGTACACGCAGACCCGAAGTAAATTTAAGATGGAGAAAATTCAAGTCAAGTTAGGTATTTTGAAAATTAAAAGTTCCACGCATAAAATGAAAATAATTGAATTTCGATTGTTTTATAATGCAAAAACGGATAATAGAAAGTAAAGTACATTCCTCGCCTGTTCA
The DNA here is from genome assembly GCA_030142615.1 of Syrista parreyssii. NCBI lineage: Eukaryota > Metazoa > Arthropoda > Insecta > Hymenoptera > Cephidae > Syrista > Syrista parreyssii. Next base: position 1,577,489 of record JARQTG010000188.1, on the reverse strand, counting down.
AGTGGAATAAAATTCACTTCGCAGGAGCGACAGAGCAATGAGATGATTAGGTTTGAAAAACGGTGTAGACCGAAACAATAATAGAAAAAAATCAGTTGCACCCCTCAAGCTTAATTTAGTATTTCTCCGCCTTCTTGACGAAGGTAACGATAGGCTGGGACCAAAGAGGAGATATAACGACAAGGCTTGGAAATTTTAATGAAAAAAATGTCACAGCGTAAACTCTTGTATTAGTTTAATCATCACAGTGTAACAATAGTCACGAGCAAGAATCAGATAAAGTTGAAACCTAGAAAACTATGTAGGTAGAAGTGAAAAGGAAAATGTCAGGTATACACAGGTACAATTCAGATAGAAAAGTCTCAGAAGAGAAATATTCAATCAGTCAGTTTTATATCAATGAATTAATAGACATCTGAAAGTAATTAAAGTGATCTATGCAGTATCAAAATAATAAGTATTATATAAAGAAAAACAGTTATCGAATGAAAAATTCCAAGTTACTGAACGGAGGAGCTATGGTTGTTCGCAGGTGGCAGTGCTGGTTACCAAAACGCCCAGTCTCAGCGACGCTATTAAATATTAACAAATTCGACTATTTAATTTTAATTATCAAAGCACCACTATCTTTTCCAAATTGATTTAAACTCGTAATTCCCACCGCGTGATAAACGCGGACTCGTGTATTATAATGAGCACGATATATTGCCGGAATGCTTTTCAAGTATTGCGTTTGAAAAAAAATTGCCAACGATTTCAGATAATGCAGTTGCATTCGACTGTCGGCACGTACAAAATGATTAACGTAGTGATCTCATAATACCAGGGTTTATCGCGTGGCTGGGAAAATTGTGCGCAACGTGGATTAGCGCGAATAAAACAAACAGGAAAGGAGAGGAACGAAAAAAGAAAAGAAACAAAGCTAAGCGAAGGAGGTTCCCAATGAAATCGATTGAATATGATAAAACGACAAGATCGTTTTTTCTTTTTTACCTGACTAACAGTAAAGTACCTACGTCATGAATTCGCTAATTATATTTGTAGATTTAAGTGAAAATTATTTTCTTTGCGATGGAGCACCGGTCATTTTACTCCAGTCTAGTATAAAGATCGACGAATAATATCGATTTATCGATTGCCGCGACGACACGGGTCGATCCTCGTCGTTGGCAAACCGTTAACAATGAGCGAACAGGTTCGATCTAATTATAACGCAAAGGCGAGATTGGCAGTCATGAAATAAAGAACAAAGAGTGCATTAAATGAACATGTAAAAGATTATTGGATGAAAATCCACTCGTTTGTAAGTATACGAAGAATTTTTTCTCTTTCTCAAGCTCGTATTGCGAGATGAAATTTACTCGTCCGTTGTAATTTATGCACGGCCAAACCGACAGGAACTCGCAACTTCTTTCAACTAGCCGTTTATTTTCTATATTTCTGTTAATATATATATTTAACATATATATGTATATATATAAAGGGAGAGTGTGTGTGTGTGTGTGTGTTAATTGGACGTATCGATATAATCTATTAAAAAAATTTTTAATTCAACTTAGTCGAATCCTTAAAAGAATTTTTTCAAAATGTCAACGAGACAATCGAGCATCCGTACTACGCTGCTCAAAAGCAGACAATTGTATGTACGTACGTGATAATTAATTGGAATATACGTAGAGTCGTTTAACGTTCGTTTAATTAATTTTTTATTATCACACAAAGACCTGCGGTCTGTGAATATTTTGCTTTCTCTACATTTTTTATCACGTGGTGGTTCTCCGGTATCCATCTTATGCATCGTAACATATGTCGCGTGGGATTTTGAATGGAGAAATCTTTTAGCGGGAAACTGTAATGGAAAATTTAAATTCAAACATTGATTTTCTCTAACCTATTCTTGACAGAATGACAATCAGTCAGTTAAACACGTTTTAAAGTACAAGTCTCGTATTGAAAGCAGGCGCAATTTCTCTTGACTTGCCGTGCATGAATACGAAGAAGAAGAAGAAGAGTTTTGTCACAGATTATCATTGCGTAAGGTATTAAAAATAAATAAAAGTTAATTCATTACTCTTGAGTGACAGTACACAACACTCCTAACCCAATATTGGTTCATCCAATATTCTGTTTTAGTATAAAAAGTTATTATTAATTAAACAATAGCTAATTTATTATACAAACTCATTGTCGTAATGTCATCCTCATAGAAGTAGTTTCGAAAATCCAATATTGTAAGCAATAGAATGAACGTCGAAATGCAAGGAAGATTGAAAAAAAAAATGATCATAACAAAAAGCAATATCTCTTACGTTTATTATTACCTCACCTTGTTCTGCAAAGGATACGTTTCACGAGAAGGTATTGCTTCGAGTATCTGGGACACCAGCAACTGCCCTAGGGAAAGAGCGATAATACAAAGGAAAAAGAAAGAAAGATGAATAGACATTACACATTACCAGTGCGTACTCGGCTCTAAATGAATATAATATAGCATGTAAATTTTAATTGAAGTAAAATTCTAAGTGTAAAGGAAAAAGTGTGTCCAAGGTAAAAGACACTTTATGTACTCTTTTTCTGTTTAAATCAAACACGTTTTAGAGTACAAGTTTGTAGGGTTCTTTAAGAAAGAAAAAGAAGTAGCCCTTTGCGTGATTTATACGTATCGTCTATTGGTTTCGCTATCTTTTTTTCATTAATAATTTGTCACCGCACGAGCCATCTTGTCCCATGACCGCGTGAATAACGTAATTCAATTAAGTTGCGAGTGTAAATTCAATGAACGTATGAAAATATTTCTGCGAGGGAGTTTGACGCAAATGAAGTTTATTCCACAGGCGTAGCAACCACCTGAGAAACTCAGAAATCAGAAAGAACGAAAAAGAGAATATCCTCCCTGAGTTACCAGCAAGGAGATACCGATACTGAAAGTATATGAAAATAATAATACAAATATCGTATTGATAAAAGTGTAGCATCAATTTGAGAGCGACAGTACTTTTATATATACATATATATATATGTGTATATGTATTATATATGACAAGGTACTTTTAAAAAACGGCAACAAACGGTTTGCTCCGATTAATGATTAAGTTTGTTGGTTGAAAAGAAAAAAAAAGAAGAAAAATTAAAGAAAAGTTACAAAACAATAACATAGTGATACTGTGTGTAAGATATTCTGTGAAACTGTATATAGTAGTTTTCTTTATTATTGGATCAATCTTAAATAACTTGTTGTTCGAGTGAAAAAGATAAATATCGATAATTAATTATTAAACGACAAGCCTTTCATTGCTTTCGTTATTATTAATATCTTCTACGTCATTTAATTGATATTTGATAGAAATGCTTTCATCTTCCGAGCTATTACGACTAATTAATTACACTGAGGTATGTAATGAGATTACATGGATTCTTGCATACGAAATATATCTAATGTACGCATTACAATGTACGATGGAAAAAAAGACACGTTGCGCGAGCCACCTTTAGTTGGCTCTGAATTAAGCTGAATGCAAGTTGAGGCAATGTCGTTAACGAAATGAGAAAAAGAAACGTGAACGCAAAGAATGAGAAATGAAAATATATGACGTACAGAAAATCTGCGCTATGCCTTAAAAAATAAACCTTAAAATATCAAATGCTCGTGTAGACCTCAGCCCAAGCTCAGGTGAGTAAAAACAAACTCAGTATCTATTCGTTCTTTCTTTGTAAAAAAAAATCTGAGTACGTCATATCGCTCACAAGAGGTTTTAATAGAGAAAAAAAAAAGAAACGGCAATCCAATTTATCTGTCTTGAGTCAGTATGAAGTGGAGCTGCGCACGACCTGATATTCCTTTTTTAATTAAGAAAGGAATATGATAAAATAATCTTTGTAAGGTTAACAAGGAAATTGTAAGATATTAATCGAATTAGTATTGCTAATGCGACAGTAATTTAAATGCTTTTAATTTACAGCTTTCGGGTCCATGCACTTTCCACTTTATACATAGGTTAATATGGCTGAATAGCAATAGACAAATTTCTTCTAGTACTGACAAAGCGTTAGGTAGTGATTGGACACGTGATAGAAGTTAAAAGAAGTACGAGATACGAAGTGATTATTAGTTACGATAGTGAAAGACGTTAATAAGACGATATGATGAAAAAGAACTAAAGTGTTAACGAGACATAGAAGGAAAGAATAAAATAAGCCACGACTGATAAGTTTAAGTGGGACGTTTCAGTATACGCAAATCTCCATTATCTCCCAAAAAAGACGCAAAGCCTGTCTTATAATGCGTAGGATTATCAAACGAAATAACCAGCGATCAGACAAAGTATTTAAAGTTCGTCAGGCAGTAGGCCCAGGATATTAATGATCGTATTTATAATAATATCCAAGTCATTGAATACTATATCACATTTTTCTCTCTAGGATGACAACTCTTGACTCCTGCACTTTTGGCCATGACGAACGGAATCATCTTGAATTTTACCTGCCACATGACTGGCTCCAGTGCTTAATGGAACATCATCATGAAATTGGACCTATTGCTTGATGTCCTTTGACGATCATCATCATCAGGATATATGGGAAGTTAATTGAGCCATCCATTCTCAAGTAGTATCACTGATCTTTTTTAGTACAGTATCGATTTATATATTTTACAAATAAACCAATATTACTGGAAGAGTCAAAAGGGTTACGTCACTGTTATATTGGTATTTAATGTTTCCATAATATTTTTAGTCTTCAACTGTGTTTTATGTATATTTTTGTTTTTCTGAGAAATTATATTAATGCAATGTTTGTGTATTGGTAGTATTTTTTATGATTTAGTTGTTGCGATAGTAAATAGTTGTCGGTGATATGAATAATACCTGTTACTATGGTAACGGAAATAATAGCTCAGTATACAACTATGGAAATCAATACAAAGTAGCCAGTAGCTAATGTTGTCCCTATGAGCAATAGACTGTTGTGACATGAGTCATTTAACTTTGACGAAATTTGGAGTAAATATAAAAGTTCCATGTCTGTTACTCGAATATAAGATAGATAAGAAATTGAAGCAGTTAGTCATGCCAATAAGAGATTTCGATGCTGAAAGTAATGTCGAATCAGTGGCAAAAGACTTGAAAAGGAAAGAGGCCATGTTACAGATTCCTGCAGAATTGATAGAGAAAATGTTGAATATTTTACAAGGAACTTTGAAAGGTTTGTCGCTTAACGAAGCAATCGACAAAGTGACAGTAAGAGTTAATGACAATGTGAATTTGCAAATTAACGAAAGTGTTATCAGTGACGAATGTGACAGTCCTGTAGACGAAGACATGTCCGAAAATTTCAAAGATTTTTGGTAACCCTTTAGGATAAACGGATTAGAAGGACGATGCGTAACGAATTTCTTTGTGAATTAACAAATTAAGAAAATTGAGAGTATAAGAACTTTTACAAAATGGTCCTTTACTTCTTATAATAGGTAAATACAACAAAAGCACCATAGAAAATAAAATGGCACTGTATATACTTAACATCACGAAGTTCAACGCTGATTCGTTCATATAAAAACGTAGTGCTTTGTCACAACTGACAAATATAAATTATAATAAAAAATATATAAAAAAATATGACATCGTGCTGAAGCATATATAAAAGATAACTATCACTTAGTATATTATACGTATAATGACAGAGCGTTAATAATCACTATGATTTAATCTGTACGAGGTGGATAAGATTAATAAAACTTTCCAAGAGAAGCGTATGCTGCTTATATAGATGGCACAAACATTTCTTTCTATATCACAATAAAAGTATAAACGCATCATACCAGAATGAGTACTAAAATTAATTACTATTTATCTCGTTGTGTCATTTCTCACTTTCTGACTATTTTGTAACGAATGTTATACTGATAAAAATAAATACTTTGTCCACCTCACACAGACTTTTTATGTAAGTATATATTCTAACTGTTTGAGCTTATACATCTTCAGTAATTCTATTCTATAAAAGCTCCAAATCATTCAACTCATTAATATATCCATGAAGCGGTAATAAACGCTAGAATATTCTCGACACGTACAGCAGACATTAATCAACATTGCACGTCCAAAATTCGTTTGGTTTTATATACAAATTGACAATTAGCCTTAAGACGTAATAACAATTAAGTATACAACAGACGGTACATAAACTGCTGTATACTATAGTTAAGCAGTATAGTTAGGAAGCATTGCTCACTATAGAAAAATTTTAAGTATTTGGTATTATTCGATAGTATGCCCAAAAGCTATGGCAGTGTTTTTAAACAATGATACATTAAAAGTGAGATTTGACTGATTATAAAAATGATACTGTATCTCTGACTATCTCAATTTTGCGTCATGGCATTTATAGATGATTTGAATTTTATGGCTATAGGGCACATATTTCGAATTATCACATCATTCAAATTCGTTGGATAACATGTTGGTAACCATAAAAATTCTTGTTGTTTGATACTGACTATTAACTAAAAACAAAAAACAATATTATCACGGTCACAATGAAAGACTACTTGTGTATTAAGCAAAAATTTTCTCTCGCAAACTATATCGGTCTATGCTATAAGGCAATGTAACAATCAATTGAAACCGTAAAGATTATCGTATCGATACTGCTAAGATAGACTGCATAAAATTTAATGACAGTCAAGATTGGTGTTATCAGCATACGATTATACGTTGTCTTCTTTATTCTATTGCCAAATGTGATATTCAGCAAAGAGATCTTTCCAAAGCTTAACTTAATTGAGGCAATTATTGAACCAGAATATTTATCTTGTTCTTGTTTCACCAAGGGTGTCTTCTCTGAGCATCGCTGGATAACAATACCAGCTGTATGTAACTGTGACCAGCACGTAAATTAATTAACCTATGAAAGAAATAATTTTACAGTTATTAAACATTTTATATAATATATTGTCTTTTAATTATTTTACCTGTCGCGTTCTTGCTGTTGTAAGCGTAATCTGTCACCTCTACTCAATGGCATCACTACACCTGTGTAACATGATATTTCTGTAGCTGGAATAGTAGAATCCGTAGCGCATTTAGCAATTTTTCTAGTTGTAGAGGAACCCTCCGAGCTTAATAGTATCCAATAAGAGTAATGCGTATGTTCACCAAAGTAGAAAATCTATAAATAGGATTAAATCAAGTACAATGGTACATACAGAATTTTCAAATAGGATGTTGACAAAAGATTTTCAGATAAAAACTTTTTTATATTACAAACCTGAGTGGTAATCATGTAAAGACCACTGGTGGTCACTTCGATAGATCTCTTATCCTCTACCAAATGAAATTTATTAAGATTGTACTGCGATTCATTCTTAGAACTTTTTACCCATGGTCCAATGTAAACTGTAATGAGATATAAAAACATTAGAAATCTTAAAACCAATGTGAGCAAGTTAGATTTTCATATCTGGATCACTGTGACAATTAATGACATATACTAACTACCTGTATCCGTTACTTGCTGCTCTGGCACAGCGCCTATAAACGTTGCAACCAAGGGACCTAGAAAATCATGAAATGATTCATTCATTTAGTGACATTGGCACACTGTGCGGCATGCGGACGTAATCACTGAGATATCTAAGAGACCTACTTTTGCATTAAGAATTAAGAGTAAGCATATTTTTCAAACATAACAATTATTCAAACGTTATATATAGACTTTTGTTTTCTCAAGTATTAAATATTCAATAAATTTATAAATGTTGTATAATGAAATATCGTCCGTGCCGCGTATAAATTTTATAGAGATTTTATAACATAGAGACTGTATACAAATATCGTCTAAGTATACCCAATCGCCTGCGACTGCGCTTGGGCCGCCTTTGGCTCTTTCTCCGTTTTTTACCTCTTCCATCATCCCTTCGCGATCTGCTTCTGCGAGATTCGGTCCACGAACTCTGATTGTCATCAGTGTCGTAGCTTTTAAAACGCGATCCATCATCCGATATAGAACTTTGTTCGTCGTTAGTTAAATTTGCTCTCTCGACTCGTACAACTGTTTCTTTCTCGTCATAGTCCCCAATCTCAGTGTCGTTCAAGTGATGGGAATTGAAATTGTGTTTGGTCATTGCATTTGTTTTGGTTTTGAAATTTGTAGTTGAACCATTTTTATTAGCCATTATCGTTACTGTATTTGGAATCTGTGTCCCAGTATTTTGCAAATTGTTGGTAGCGTTTGTCGGGTTGGAGCTGTATTGTGTTTCAATGCTTTTTAATTTATCATCGGAAGTAGAAGTCTCGAAGAAATTATCCGGAAGTTCCTGTGCGTCTAAGTTGTATGGAGACCGGTGTGATTTGTCCTTCAAATGTTGGAACCATGCACGATTGAAATTTCTGTGTAGCTTGTCGTATTTGAACATTAGAAATACTAGATTTGTATTCATACAATGCACCTAGGGAAAAAAATTAAAATAGTTCATTAGTTTCATTGATTTACGTCATTTATTACTGTATTATACTGAGATATACTATTTATGATGATGGATCATATACAGATTAGAATTTTAACTATTGCTTTGTTAATAATATTAACATTTTGCCATTACGAGAAAGGCACAAAAATAACATCCAGTTCCTGATTACGAAATCATACGTGAGTCACATGTGCACACATCCTGTGTATTGGTATAATCTTATCACAAACGTGCCGTTGTCCATATTAAAATAAAAAACATACTGCAATTTTTTTCAAAATAAAAATGATAAGAGAAGATATTTAGATGTAAAAAATACATAATCTGCTATATACTTTAGCAATGTGAAGAAATGCAGTATATAGATTTAATTATCTTTTACCTTGCAATGAAAAGTTACTGATACAGTACTTTGCAATAAGACAAAAAAGGAATTAATTTGCAATCTTGACATCTTAGGTACATATTCTGTGCTTGTAAAGAATCGTATAGAATGTATTATCAAAATCAGATTTATTTTATAATTAAAAATTGTTCTGTTTAATATGTATGTAATGACTATTGTTAAATGTTGACATTGCTTGAAAATCCAAATTACCTGCACTTGTAATGCATGAACTTCTTTCTTGACATTGGATAATAAAATAGCAAATGCAATAACTAATATGAAAACTAGCGAATCTCTTATTCTTCTGAAAATTTTCTCCCTTTTTGAATTTGGCAATGTTAGTTTCATATTCACATTCCAATCAACTGTATTGGTATCATTTGGCTGATGTGCATTATCAATCTCTAAGATGCTTTGTGTACGATCTCCTCTGACTTCCATTTTGAACTTTAAAACCTTGATGTTTTTGAGGTTTCAGAATTCTAAATCCACTAACCAGACTATTTGACTAATGGCCTGTGCACCGCATGTGCTCTGCAACATATATAAATAACATTAATTGACAATCAAAATAAAAAAAATGTTTTCTATGTGAGCAAAATATAACTTAAATCAAACACAAACATTATAAAGTCATTTGTGATATATAAAAATAAATATACGCTAAAAATAAAATAGTACAGTAAAATTATGTTCTAACATTATATGTATAGTCAGCCAGGAAGCACATCAAGTTGATATCCAGTAAACTAGTGAAAAGTTTTCAGCAAACAAGTGAAATAGTACAATAATAAAATAATACACGAATACATTTAATTGAGGAGATCACAAAATATTTTATAAATTTCCAAACTTAATGAAAAATAATTCAATATCTACACTGAATCACCAAAAACGGTAAATCTTTTTTTACAGTTATCACACTTTCGTGGCAAGAAAAGATTCACTCTGACGTCTCCAAGAGCAATCATGTCGCGTCAAAAGCCGCAAGAAAACTGACAGCGTCTTGGCATAAGTGAATGAAATAAAGTATGTATGTATCTTACACAACAAAAGCAAAATCACGTGTAGGAGTCTCGAGTTTCATTTTTCGAATCTAGCTCAGTGATTCAAATTGATATTCGTGCTGATATCTCAAAGTGGCGGCAGCACCTGTTGCATTCTCGGAAGACGCATTGGCGCCTTTTGTTTATAGTCTTGCACGAGTGAGAGAATAACAAGAGAGTGAGAAATAATAAGAATCTACAAAAACGCTTAAATCTCTCTTATCATGATGATGACTTACCCCTTACGCATTGCGGAATATTCGCAGAAATACCACGGCCATTCACGGAATCCTCTACGAGTCCATTGGAGTAAACGTAACGCGGGGCCCAGAGTCCTACCTTTGTTTACTATCCCTCAACCACTACGGGGCTGAACGGGGCCCCTCAGTTGCTCCTTCCACCATTCGACCGGTTTGCTTCTTCGTTATCAAAATCCTACCAACATTCTCTTCTCTAAACTCCCTAGAGAAACAGCAGTAGCGCTCAAACGCATCTGCACTCGTCTGTTGAATCCCTTATTTGGATAACATTATGTTTTTAACAAAAAGACATCAGGCGATTGATTCAGCAATGTTTAGTGAAGAGTGTTTAAAATTAGATAAAGGTTAAAAAATCACGAATACGACCTAACCTGTCTTAAATTTCTTGGTAATTGCTATTTTTTACCACCAAGTGACAAAAGATGTAATTGAAGATGCATTTAGGTGGGTCATTGTTTTCGTGGGAAATGCGAACCTCTGCATTTTTTATTATGCCTCTTCGAATCGAATCAAAGTACGTGAGACACATCACGCCGATGGTATTCGCGAATGCGTTTATTCCGCAAATGTAAATGTATCCGGTACCATTTATTTCCGTGAACACCTGACTAGCCGTCGATTCGTTTTACAGTACCATAATTAGAATGGTTTATACGAGATCACGCACGTTCTATCCATACTGGTGACGCTTTTTCGTACTTGTGTTTCCTGGATTTTATACATTTGTACCACTGAATATCTGTATACATTAATACTCCTTGCTTTCTTTTGAATTTTGCCAAATTTTGCAGACATTAGCATTCGAAACCTGACCAAACATGCCGGAACACTTTTACTTCTCTTTCCATTCTTTTTTCGGCTTCCTTTCAAGGCGAAAACAGGTTCCTTACTCTGGATCCTTACTATGAATTCCATATTTACCGTATCCCATCCTGCGATCGGTAAATTTCTCACGGTTTTTCCCAGAAAATATTCATTCCCGTCATTATTGTAATTACATAATTCTCGTACGGGATTTGTTGCAGATTCATTATATCTTAAATAAATATAAGCAGTCCGTATTTATTATACGCAATAAATCTATACAAACGCACTATGTATCTTGTTTACGTTAAACACCAATAATGCTATACGCATTTGCTAATAATAATAACGAATTAACTGATCACGCGAATTATTCATTCATGTTTATCATGAATGAATTCAGCGAAATTTCCAAGCACTTGCTACTTCTTGTCAATGCAAGCCAATTGTCGACTAAGAGGAATATTTATCAACAAATATACATTTCCTGCTCATTAAAATTTACTTACACCGTATCTATTATAATAATAGCACAGATTCATTACATTGTTCTAGCTTACGTACTTCGACCAATTAAATTAAAATTCCTAATACGTAACAGGATATAGAATAATACAGTTAATTAATTATAGTATACCGTGCAGCAAATTCCATTGGCAATATTATAAATGATAAACCACTAATTATAATACAGTATAATAATATATAAGCTTGTGATATACGTAGTCGTCAAAAACAGTCGGTATTGCAGAACATAGCTATACTGTATACTGGTTATGTCGCTTCTATTCGCTCAACATAGAATGCGCTGTTGCACTAAAATGCAGTATAAATATTTTCCTTTACAAGGAAACGATAAAACTACAAGTCCGTGAAGAAATACAGAGCTTAAATCAAGAAAAATATTAAAAATAATCAACCAACCTTTTCTACGTGAGTCAAATACGTATTTTTTTATTGTATACGAAATTATGAATTCTCGATATTTCCGATTCATTCGTACACTGTGATGTATTTCTTCACTGCAATAAGCACAAGACTCTCTTTATGTATTTAATGGCAATATTTTTTATTCGATTGTGATCAACCATTAGTTCCTGGAACAGCCCACTTGACTCCATGACGAAGGTCAATCTTCAAAGTGTCGATTTTAATCTCTATAAGCGAGTCGCAGCTTCCTGCAATAATTATTAGAAACGACAAGCATCCAATCTGATCGTAAGACTTGAGGCTATTAGGAATCATAACTACTAGGTTCAAGTTTCTATTCGTATACATATATATATACACTTGTATACATATATATTATTGCACGTCAGCGACACTGGTTTTACTTCATTTATTCTCTGGTATCATTTACTAACTGTAACGTAAATCCATGAGCGTTACACCAGATACATTATTTCATTTGATATTTACGCAGTTAGCAGTATATCCATGGTAATTAATTCAAGACTTCCCACTAAGAATTCTACTTGATGCCAATGAAGTTTCTGCACCCATTACAAAATTATGTAACTGTCACTATAGAATATTTTTTATTTCTTATTACGTGTATCGTTTATTTCTGCCTAGACTATGTCGTATATGTATATTATAAGAATATAATCGAGTGCCTGAGTAACGAACTTTTTTTTTAGTGCTCATTTTTTTCGTTTATAATCTATAGTGAAATGCTATTGCAATACCGAATACCTAACATTTATTGCCACTTACTTTCGTTTAATGCTGTTTTTGATTCCAGTGCCGTCTAACTGAATTATGCTCGTTGCAACGCAAAAACGAAAAGCAGAACCGCACGCCCTATTTTTCATAATCGGTATAGTTTACCTTCACTTCGAATCTGTGACCCCCTGGGTAGAAAAGACCCGGATCAAACCATATTTAGATAATCGTCATAGTTCATCGTCTCTAGGACCAATATATCAATATGCACGATTAGTCTGCCAGACGATACGTTACTAGAACCTGAGAAACTTATGTTCGACTTTCTTTATTTTCTACAAATACGAACACGCGTTAAAAATATCCTTTGACAATGGAGAGACCTTTCATTTGACCGGAAGCATGGAAGACATGCTACAATTAAGTTATACATATTATCTATTTTTCTTTATTTTCGCATGATGTTCCTGAACACAAGCTGCTACAGATTATAACTGACAACGTTTCGGGTACCATCAGGTAGAATACCTGGAAATAACAAGACAACAGGTAAGAAACCCAAAGTCCTTCCTATTTTACAATCTGACAATGCTCCACGTTACTATACAAAGTAATTTTGTGTCTGAAAATTTCCAGAACACAAGGCAACATGGAATAAAATCTAAGAAATCAGTTCGATTTTCACTTTCAAGAAAACAACACTATCTAACATCCCGGATATGATATATGAACGAACAAGTGGACCTCAGTCGAGAGAGAATTTAGGTCGACCTGGCGCCTCGTTCAGCGAGGTCAATGCCGTTGGTTCTGCCGGCGAGAAAAAGGACAATAAAAATAAATCCTACCGTGCCAACCTACCTGGACCTATGCTAAGGAATTGCGAAATCTCATTGCGTTATAGTTACGATATTATATAGTATCTGACTGTTCACCTGTGCGAGTATGTGCCTATTGCTTATTCACATATGGCGTACCTTATGATTTAATACATAGTTAAACTCGATTTAGTTAAACGTAATAACATTTACTTTAGCTTTACGTTCTATACTGTGTAGAAGACATACGTTGAAGGTCCAAATTGTAATAGTTATTTATAACATAACGCAAGAGGGCAAATGCCTTTCTTATCTAAAATCTTGTTTGTAACTAAATATTATATGTACTCACCTTGGAGTATGTCCCAGAAATGTTAGAGGTCAGTGCATAACAAGAGGAATAAGGTTCTTTTATAGAAACTCTTAATACAGTGCTTTTCTTATAATCAGAATTGCATAATAATTACTAGACAGTGATAATCATTATAATACTATATAAGTAATCTGTGTTATTTGTAATATTAATTATAACGTTATTATGTCTTTATTATTGTCAGTGTCAGATACATGCTTGTAGATCATTTAAATATATTTAGTCATTGATCGATGCATTGATTAGACATTAATTGAGAATTAAATATCAAGATGCTGCGTAGAGTATTTTATTGATTGTATTAGTCTTATATGTAATTATATCGAATCAAGTTAGGAGAATTAACGAAATGACAAAAATGGAGAAGAACTAAGAATGAAAATTCAGAATGAAGTAATTGTCAGTGTTTAACTAGTGTCATGTCCAATCATACGTAAATTGATCCTAATAACAATGAAGTTTTTCTGTCTCTCGTCCTACATGGTTGTGTTAACAAATAGTAAACTCGTTAGTTAATCGTTAGATAGGAGCGCAATAGTTGTATACACGTTTTATCCTATAATATAAATTATTGAGAGAATTCAGTACAGGTAGATAGCCTGTTTGATTTTTGAGTTATAATATTTATCCAAAAACTATTCAATATATTAAGTTTACCTATTTTTAATGACAAATTTCAATTAATCTTAGAAACTGTCCTCTTTTCTGGATTATAATTAAATGGACAATGACTTTTGGTCGTTTCATACCGCCCACGTGTAGAAACACGACGTTTTACACTAGTGTCAGCGTTGAGAGCGATAAAATTTAAGCGACAATGATCATTTAGAAACACGCGAGGATCATAAATAATAATTGAAAAAATACAACCGTCGATTTAACATATATCTTATGAGACGCAATTGTGAGAAGTTTTTTTTATAAGTATATAATACATCTTTCAAGTACCTAGGTAGCTGCAGTTGATCTTTTTATTTTAGTATTCTCTATAGATCACAAAAGTTTGATTGGCGACTATAATCTTGGCGCCATAGAGATCAGTGTCATTTATATGAAACGAAGTAATGGAGGTATATGTATTTATAATTTATGCTGCGTTAACGTATCACTGTTCCATTTTATAATCGATTGCCTTTTTCATAGCAGCTAATCAATCGTTGATCAAAATCCTTGTAATATAGGTCGACGAAAGTTATCACAAGAGTGAATTTCACACGCGTGTATTTTTATCATTATCTAGCGTCAAAACAACCAAGGAGTTTGCAGGCAAACAGACTCGAGAACGAGATAGCAAAAAGTATTTTCAACGATAAGGCATTCCGCACATTCCTGAATAATAAGCGATTAATGCGTTCCCCAGATTCTTAGGCATTCCCTTATCTCGTCAACTACTAAATCAGTCTCTGAAGACTTCTCGTTAGCCATCGTCAAAAACAGTGCGTTTTAAAATATTTCACAAAACGATTTCCTATGATTCCTATGATTCGTGCAGGCGAGTCAGATTCAATACTATGCAATGAAAAAAAAATGATTTGGCTATATATATTTGAATGAATAACTATGAATTATTGTTCATAGAAAACAAGGATTCGTTGAGAACTTTATATTATCAAGACGATTGAACGATGTACGTACATGCAATCAAGAATATTTGCGCCAATGACCATTATTGTACGACCGCCATTTGTCTCGATCGTTCGAAGGCCAATTAACATCTCAGCACCAAATCATGAAGAATTTGCTTAGGAGATATATTATACGATTTTTCCGGTAGGTCATCAGAGTTATTCCAGCTAGAAGTAATTTGTGCTTGGTTTGTGTATCTAATGACACGTGCTGCAGTCGTTTTCAATCGTGGCGTCGAAGTATAAAAGTAAAAAATGACAGGAACGCTAAAGTGACGTCTCCGTGAGAATACGTTAATCCACGTCAAGAAATAGCCGATCCGCCTTAGCATGCTGTTAATTCCTTCTCTTTTTCCGTACACGCGTGTCCTCTCTTCGCCAAGGAATTCGCATCTGCAGATGTTCGTCTCCTTTGTGTAATAGACGCAGGGAAGGCGAGAGAAAGAGGAAAGATGGCGCTGGTAGAGGAATAAAAAACTTCGGAAGCTTCCCAAACACCGAGTGACATCATGTTAGAGTTATTTAACCAGTTGCTTATAGGTAATAGTCAGCAATAACTACCATAGCGTAAGCAAGCACGTTACTTCCAGGAAGGGAACCCTCACTGCGAAATATCATCAAAGTGATGTCAGCATCCATTCGCCCTAGATCGTCATGCCTGGATCAATCTTTGGAATTGATAAGTAAATTCCATTATTGAATCATAAGATTTATCTGACACGAATACCATCACGCAAGGATTACGAAGAAATTGTTATCAGGTACAATTACTGTTATATTACTCTCGTAACTTAACCTCAAATTCTCAGAGAGTGACGACTGTAAGGAAGATTTGAAAGGAAAGGTAAATAAGGACGGTGCATCTAGTTATATAATATTTCAAGATTTTCATCGTTGTCAGAATTACAGGGTGGCCCGTCAGTGCTCAGATACATCAGTATACATAGATG
This sequence comes from Syrista parreyssii, assembly GCA_030142615.1. NCBI lineage: Eukaryota > Metazoa > Arthropoda > Insecta > Hymenoptera > Cephidae > Syrista > Syrista parreyssii. The sequence goes on along the minus strand of JARQTG010000188.1, from coordinate 1,561,096 downwards.
AAAGATAGCGAATTAGAGGAATTGGTTGAAGAAAGAGATGAGAAATAGTCGTTCAGGGACTGGCGCGTGAGAGGAACTAACAGGAGTATATGGGCATATATGTGTAGAGACGAGTGGTGGCTACGCCATTGGTAATGCTGTAGGCGCCGTTGTGATAAACACGGAGCCACCGAGCTCTTCCTAGCCAGTCTGCCAAAAGCTCTCGAGGGCAGCACGCCGGTTATTACTTAGCCATACGCAATACAAGTATCGTTTTTTGAAACATATTTATTTCCCTTTACTTTCTATACGACAACGGCACTCTAGTTATTTCCTGATACTTCTCTTCTATTCCTGATACCTTTGTACATCCTTGTCACAGACTCTACGACATCCTTGACGTACTTACTGTCATCTTCGCGGTATTTTCATACCTGCGCCGAAGATGAGGATCACTGAGTGCTCGGTGTCACCGGAGTAGAAACCGTGGGAGCGCGTGGAACATCCCTTTCAAGAGAAAAAGTCTTCATAAAGAAGAGAAGGAAGAAGACGAAGAAGAAGAAGAATATAAGAGATACCGAGTAGGAAGTGACGGTTTATGAGGAGGACGAAGAACCGAGTGGACGTGTCAGTCCTGATCTTGAAGTCAGAAGGGGAAAAGAAGTTACCCGACAGGTTTTAAAGGGGGTCGTACTGTTGTAGCTGCCCGCTGGACATTTAACGTCTCGGTTCATCGTAAATCCTTTAGGCTCGCCTACGCGATACAGAACGGCCAACTTTTATTGAGAGAAAGAGTCGACAAAGTTTCATTAGCCCAGACGAAAGATTGTTTAGATCTCCATGTAGATTCTATGAAATTGAATCATTCAGAAGTTTGACGTGTAACAGTCAAACATTTGAAAATCTTTTATTCAATCAATATTAAAAATCTTCGAATCACGCAGTAGTGAAATATCTCCTATACGGTCATTAGGATCTCTTGGACGTATACAAAACTTGATTAAAAATATAAACTAATTGCATTCAATACTTCAACTGGAACATCGCTCAACGTGGCATTAAAGTCTCTCGCATGGATTCCCGCCTATACAGGTGAATAACAATGCCGGATTACCCTGCCAAAGGAATTCTATTGTTCATCAGCTTGATTTTTTCTTCATCTTAAATATCACTGTATCTTATTAATGCTTTCAAGCAGTACGAGTCTACTCAGCGAGTATCTTATTGAAGGAAGGCCAAGGATCGAAGAAAGTACTACTATTTATTAAATCATAAGAAACAAATAATAATAACCCGACAGCAAGACGTAATTAAAGAAGAAGTTACACGTGACAAAAACCAGTTCAAGAATGACCATTGCTCAATGAGAGATTTCGACATCGTCGTACAAGGAATTAGTAAATTCTCAAGGAACAAGGTGTCTCAAGAGAAAGAACTAATTGCCAGAGGGCAATTAAATTCTTCAGAAGAAAACAGGATTGAAGGATAATTACTTATTTCAAAGGGAAGAAAGTAATCTTATGCAGCCATGACTTCTATGCTGACTGAAGAAGAAGTCAATGCTGCCCGCGTAAAGCAAAAGTCTCAAGATCAAAAGATACTTCATGATTCTGTAACCAGGGACGAGTCACGTTCGTTTTTAAGTTTCTCGCGTGAAAACTTGAGCATATCTCATTCAGATCTTGAGCAAGGTTTCAATAAGCCGCGATTTCGATCTCGACGACATACAATATTGGGGGTCACGGCGATTCTTATTGCTCTCGTGTGTCTTGGGCTTGAGGTCTGGAAGGTGCGACGTGTACTGGAAAATGCACGAGACGTCGAGATTCTCAAACGGGACGTTGAAAGTCTGAAGCATCGACTCCTCGAGGAAGATCTTCTCAACGAGTTGAAGGCATTTGAAGAAAAGGTGAGAGAATTTACAATTTTTTAAAAAATATCACACCTTTTCTCATCTTTGTTCCTGTACTTAAATGTCGACGGTATTGAAAGCCAGTCTAGTTCTCAGAATAAATTGAATTGATCCAAGTCAACGAGTCTCCTTGAAGTTACTAATTGCACTTTTTTTAATCGCGCATATTGTTACCAAGCAGCATTAATCTTGACTTTGTCGAATAAATGAAAAACCTCCCATGTCAGATTATCTCGTGACTATTATTATCCAATTCATACAAAACAACTTATACTTGCTTTTCTCACATGTTTATAATTATGAAATACTTCATTTCTTTTTGCCACCAATCACACGCAAAATTAGGTTCAACTATTGAATCATGTAAAAATGGTACGACGAAATAACCCTATGACAAAACGTACAAAACTGACAATAACATTATCGTTGAAATTATCGTAATGAAACACGATCATGTCATTAACCTTTGATCTAAAGGATTAATCCAACCAAATTTTCTTACATAATTATATTTATAAGCGATTAAACCCGAATCCTGTTATACATATCTTCCAACCAATTAAAAGTTCATTTCCATAAAATACACTTTAATGCACTTGTAGCACTCGTACTTTGAATGATCAATCGATAGTATAATACCAGACCCGTTCAAATCTATATGTTTTTATTCTGATAGTACTGTTGCGTAATACAGGCTGTTAAGGGAATGGGATTTTCATGGCTAATATTGCACTTAATTGCGCAACTGTATGCTCGAACAGAATTAGGTCAATCGATGTCAGTCATTATATTATTGTTATTGGAGCAATTGTCGGCAGTTCAAATGGTATAACTGGCGATATTAATGGACGAGATGTACTTACCATTTCTCGTGTCGATGACTGAAGTACCTGGTATTAATTATACCTATATTACGTCGATATAGATATAAAGATTTATTCGATCGTAACGACCTGAAGTTAGCCCACCCATTTGATTTCCATGGTAGAACCATCTTCAGGTGATACGTTAATCGTGAACCCTGTGCATTTATTATCAGATTATAATTATATTATATATATATGGAAAGAATGTCGTTTGTTTAGTTACAATAATACGTGTAGGTGTCGTATTCACTCCGGAAGATTAGTCCATCTCGTATATCAGAGAAGAATTTTAAATTCAAACGAGTAGCGTGGGTTTTAGGAAATCGCGAAATGACTTCTGCTGCCATTGTTAGTAACAGTTTCGCATGATTAACGACATTGTTGACTTAACCAGATTGCAAGGCGTCGCTTTGATTTCAAATTTTCTAACCTTTTAATCTCATCTTATCAATGTATCGTGTAGTGACACTCAAATACAGTAAAGACTGTATACTTTAGGATTTTCTTTATTGATTAATTATGTGACAATGGTTGAAAGCAAATTCGTGTATCTATTGATACCATAATATAGACTGATAAGCATATAATATTGTTACAAAATCAGTTGCCTAATTGAGATTTGATGTTTATGTTCAGGCCGTTGATTTTACTTATTAACGTAACAATTATTATATCGTACATTCAAAATTTGTTTAAATCGATAATAGTAATTTTCACATGAAACATGTATCTTGTCAATAACGATTAAAAGAGATAAGCATTTTATTTTTATGTCTTATGCAAAACACATTATCCGGAAACGTTTATCGCTACGATAAGCATAAGTATTGTGTAACTTATATGCTTTTATATCTTACAAGACACATGTGCCGTTAACATATAAAAGGGTTAAGCATCGCAAATTGATTTCAATGGGCCATACGTTCAATCAAGTAAAACGTGAATTGTGATTGAGTTTTTACAGCTGTTGGATTGGCTGACTGTATAAAAATTTTATTTAAAACGTCATACATACGTACAAGTTGCATTTCTATATATGAATTTATTCGATTTATACGTGTAACATGTATCACCCACGCTGACCAAGTTGACTTAAAAGGGCAGAGTCTGGATTTTAATTTGTGTTGGCGCCATGCGGGCGGCCATCTTGTCTCGTGCTTTTCGCAAAACGGACAAACGCCGGTAGCAAGATGAACGATATGTGTTTAACCTCTCGATAACGTTTCTACGAGAACCTGGAATTCCAAAGCTTCCAGGAAAAAAATTCTCGACAGTAAGTAAAGTTCCACAATAGTAAAAGAATATAGCAATTGTGTCTTGTAGCACGGGCAAAGTGTCAGAAGCAAAAATTAAAGGTTATGTTGCTGTTTGATTAAAGGGATTTTCAAATGCTGAAATTTCTATGATAGGCGTAAGAAGAGACAAAAGAATAAAGTTGCTGCACTTCGTAGAAATTCCTTGTTAATGCTTTACAAGGAAGTCGAGACGAGATGAAGTCTTGGATGCTGTTGCGAGAACAACGTGCTAGAAGCGTTCGTAATTGAAACTGTTTTACAACGTTATTAGCGTAACGAGATCAGCCATTTTTTCTAATTGGTTTAATCATATTTAATCGTTCCTATAATTGCCTCACCTATGTCCATACACAATGACTGGATACTTTCACCGTGTTATAGCTTGCATTAAATGATAAATAAACGAATGACAGTCGTCATTAAGTACAATCGACTGTGACGAGATAATTTAATACGTTAAATTCTACACAGCTCTTAATTTTCGCAGTAAAAGCGTTCAAACTTGTTTTTCCCCTTATAAGATTTTTTGTCCAATTTATCAACGTGAGAACAGCATTTGAGGGACACTAACAGTGGTATACATAACAGTTAGAAGGATCAAAGTCAAATAAATGAATCACACATCCTGCAGGACGTAAAGCGTTATTCATACCGACATTAACTGGTCAAGTAACACATTCATGTTTATTCGAAAAGGATCCTGCGGTTGCGTTTACTATAACAGATTACAAAGACAGCCACAATTGTGATACGCCATAAAGTGCCAAGAATATTTCTCCTTATTCTCCTATTGTCGTTATCAATGACTCTGACTGTGTACTGACCTTAAGTAAAAAGCCCTTAGGCTATTATCTCCTCAGGGATGTATTTCGAAAATGGGACAAGTCATCTGTAAGCCAAGTCAATAGGTCGAGGACTTCTGTTAGCTCGTACGAAAAATGAGGATCTGAAATTGTTTACTATTTCAATGAATGATAATTCATAAAGAAACGTAGTGATTCATTCGCCATAAAAGGACAGCGATAAAATTTTCTACTGGGGATCCTTACTTATCTCTAGTAATGGTGTATACAGGTATACACGTGACTACTTCTCTGTACATCATGTGCCTGAAACTCTTGAAAGGTCGATAAAAGAAGGAATGCCTTGTCGCTCACATAGGAATCCTGTCAAAGAGTTTCATTAAAATATCCCTGCAGAAGTATTCGGCTTCGAACAAAGTGTTCATGTAAAATTTAGTACCTTCCAGTTGAGGTCAATGGCTTAACGTACGAAGTAGCATGTATACATTATGTATATACATATATTCGTACACATAATCCAGTAGGGACTCACTTGAGTCTTGTATTTCCAAGGTGGAAAGTCACCATACGCCAAGTAGCAAGTTTCAATTTACACAGGTACCATAAAATCAAAGGGTTCTCAACCTGCTTTTAATAACAATTATATTCGTTGACAAACAAAATTCATTGAATTTCCCTCCATTATATATGACGATTTACCGACATTAGATAAAGCCTAGCAGTGGGTATATTGTATCTACAGGAATTAACAGTAGATTCTAAATATAAGTCAATTGAAAATACATATTGACATTGTTACCGCTAGTAGACACGATGATTCAAGACTGAAGATTACCATATGTCAGATTTGTTAATTAATGAACGTCCTAATACGGCGCCAGAGGCAATTCAATGGCGTCGAACGAAAAATACATTTGACTTGTCAGATGGGAATATTGATCTGAAAGAAAAGAAAATATATTCGATTAACGTTTGCTCTGATATCTTAATGATCAATATATTGCATCGTTAGCAATACTGAGAATAGAAACGACTTAAAGAATCGTATTGAAAAATATTTAACCATTAAATTATTCAGTGAACAAACTCCTCCTTATCTCTTTGAGTCCCATGGGTATTTCTGTAGTACATTAATTTTGTGTATATTTTATTATATTTATATATTAATAAATTATAAGAGCGAGCTCAGAATTCAGATTCGAATTTCATATCCTGGTACTCTGGTCATTATAAAAATTAAATAATTTTCAAATATTGACAAATATGAGATCATCTTTCTCTTATAGTCTATCCAAGATATTAGTTCCACTTTGAGTGATCTCCTTAAGAACCCACTATGATTAAAAAAATGACAGACCTTTTTTGCTCCAACCCTTCGCCAGCATCCTCGACTATTCAACGTCACAGATCAATCTCCTCCAAGAGCTTTGCCAAAAGTTTTTCCCAACTGGTCATCGCCAAGACACAGTGCATAAACCACTATTCTTGTCATCGTGAAGAATGTTCATCCAAAAGTGTTTTTCTCTCCGTCAGCCTCCACATCCCTCGATCGATTTGTCGTAAGAAAATCTAGAAATTCAATAATATCACATCATAATAATTTCTCATGTCACGACCACCCGTTATCATTGTCATAATGAAATTGATTATCGTATGTCTACGCACGTGCTCATCCAACGCGTAGATCGACTATACGCGCATACATATTAATAGACACGGCAGAGCCCCGCCAGGATGTTTAGCACGTTGACACCTTAAATGTCGCAAGAGTAAAAATTAACCTGACTCTTATCACTGACTAAATTCATCCATCGATAAGGTTAGGTCTCCTCGTAAACAAAGCCGCCGATGAAATTCCTTGAGCGTAGCTGATTCATCGAGTACGCATATATACAGTCTATGTAATATAGGTAAATAACGTTTACAAATATACGATACAGTCATTGATTCAGCACCAAAGAAATATCGAGTTCATACCGATCTACATATATGGTCGTGATCTGTAAGATTGGCAGTCTATATTTAGTATAGCTGGTGCATAAGTAGCAGCCAATGGTGAACTTAGCATGAGTATAGTCACGTGAATATCTATGTATATAATATATACACTATATAGTATATTACGTACATGCTATATACCGTGTAGTCTATGTACCTAACCTATACTTCCTATGCCAGCGTAATCGTTATTTTCGTTCGTGCGTATCTAACGGGACAATGTCGTCGTACTAGGTTAGGGATTATTCGCTACCGTATTAATAGAATGAATTTTATTTATATTTTTATAGATAAACGCCGAGGAAGGTAACGAAGAGGATGATTCCGGGGAAGCTGATATACTCAATGCTGATTATGATTCAAGTTATGACGATGGATTTCCTGGCTCACATGATTACTCTAGTGATTATTATACATCGGGGTACAGTACACGGTCGTCAGAGCTTTCTCAGGCTACTAAAGCGGATAAGGATACAGCAGGATCTGACAAGGATTTGAAAGAGATGCTGGACGCTCTTCATAAAGTGGAAGCTAAGAGGGGACCTGAATTTGAAAAGAATGTCCATGAGAATAATAAGAATATCGAGAGGGAACGTTTATTGGAAGAAGAAAAGGAGCACAAGAAAAGAAATCATGAGAAGACCGATGATAATCATCCAAAGCATAAGCGTTCTATACCAGCGGAACAACCTGTTGGATTTTCTAATAGTGGAGTACCTATATATTCTTCTGGATATACTTGGAATATTCGAAATTCTTCTCGTGATACCATTGCTTCACGACTCATGCTTTATGATGCATTGGCTACACCTCAGGGTGATCATACGACGGAGAAGAGTAGGGATCGACCTTTGATTCACCATGAGTATGATTCTTTATTAATCATTAGTATATGATCAGATTGATAAATAGTTTATTTTATGGATACACAGGTATATGCAGTTGTATTTATTTATCACGTCATTGACTATCGTGCTAATTATGTTGCAGAATGCTCACTGGCTCTAATAGACATCCTCCTAAAAAGTACTATGCTCAAAGAAGACGAGCTACGGCACACGTGTCTCTTCCATCAAGACATGGTAATGGTAATCAAAATGAAAATGAGAGAATGACAGATGTCAGTGATGGCTCTAATAGAGCACGCGATGACGGTAGAACATTAAGACGGATGGATGAAGCATCACAGTCATTTATGGTTCAAGAACGAAAAGTCTCGAGGGTAAGTAATAATTTTTTTTTAGTTCAATTCTTATTGGAGAATCGTTCCTTTGTTTTATTGGAATATTATTTCTTTAGATATCCAATCCTGTGGGTGTTAAACCTGCACGACATGGATTAACGAGACGTCATCTTAGAGCACCCAGACCTGTGTATGCTGCTCACTATGGTGCGGATAGTACTCTTTTTTCTAGCGAGGATGAACATACCGGAAACGGAAGGGCTCGACATAGTGATGGTGTTTTTAAAGCATGGCAACCTAGTAATTGGGTAAATGATCTTGGGATGGCAAGACACTTTTCGCTGGGTTCTGATGGATATCTTACTGTTCGTGAAGCTGGGCTTTATTTGATCTATGGTCAAATTCATTATCTTGATGAACATGATGAAAATGGTTTTCATATACTAGTAAACGAAGTACCAATATTACAATGTATGGTAAGTTATTTTATACACAGATTAATTCAAGTATTGTTAACTGTTTGAGGATTGAGCATACAAAGTCGTGTAGCACAAGGGATTTTTGTAAAACAATATCTTTTCTTTCAACAGGTATATAGTCCAGGTGTCGGGCACAAAAGTCGATCATGTTTCTCGGCCCAAGTGACATTTTTACAAGCTAATGATCGTTTAGTTATGAAGGAGGTTGGACCAGCACGATATACACTTTTTCAACGTGACAAAAGCTTCTTTGGTCTTGTAAAAATTGGCGAAACGAGACCACAACAGAAACAGCAGCAACAACAATAAATAGAGACTCGATCACTCGCATGGATCGTGTTGTGATTATTGCTTCTATGAGAAAACCAAAAGGAGACGATGGAGAATTAAGGAGATATTAATCAACAGCTTCGAGCAGTAAATGACAATAAATCGAGAGCTGAATTTTCTGGAACGACCCATAAAAATCCTCACAATTATTTAACGTCGACTTAACATCGAAGTAATATTATTTATATGTAATTCATATATTAACGAGCTTTTAGGCGCCATCTTCCTATTTGAGTTTCTTTTAGCGATCTCAGATGTAACGAAATGAATGTAAATAACATTTTATATTTTATTAGTGTAATAAATTGTTTTTAAGATCCAAGAAAGCTGAATCAATATCATTTTCTCTATCTTCTGTAATCGATACGTGAATTAATCAAATTAATATAAAACGTATTCTAACATTACAGAAATTATATATATATATCAATAATTCTTTTTTCTGAGAAATATAATTCATTTCAAAACTCAGTGTATACATTGTCTCAAAAATAATCATTTTCGATATCAAAAATACATGCATAAAAAGGAGAATCATGCGATTATCTCATCGCAATACTTTTTGGCTTGCAAGCTTCCAATGGGCATAAGATCTCCGGGATTATAAATGAGATCAATAATAAAATTTGGTCGAAGTAATTTCGTAGGGAATATCGTCTGTTTATGATCATTAGGTACACTAATATTTTTACTTTCTATCAAATTTCCGTTATCAAGTGGCAAATTTTTTTCTGAATCTATACTTGAAGTTGTCAATTGTTTACCTGAATTGTTGCGTTTACTTTCACCGACACTCATTACAGTATTCGCACACCTTGAAGTTTTCAGACATGGCTTGTTTGTCAACTTAATCTAAAATTTTTCAAAAATCCAATTATAACATCTCTACTGATAGTCAATCAAAGGAGTTTGCAAGTATATAACAATAAATTCCAGTTCTTTTATACCTTTGGAATTGCAATCTCAACCCAAGCCTTGCCATACTGTCCACGTACCAAAGCGACGGGTAAACAGATTTTATCTGCCATTACTTTAAATAGCAAAGCTCTTTCAAGAAAGGAACCGACGCGCACATGTCCAAGTGGAATAACGCTGGTCTCGATGTCCAGTTTAATTTCATTGATATGTATCTCGAATTGATGATTACGGCATTGACAATCAGGATCAAGACCAGACATTTGTCGAGCTACGAATTTACCTAGTAATCTTGCTCTAGATTCGATAAAACTCATATTTGCAAGTCCTGGCAGTGTAATTGATGACCTAGTAAAAAGATATGGATTCATTTAACCACTGTCATATCAATGAATTGCATATATGACTTATATAATAATTAATTATATTTACGTTTCTGCTATTTCATTAGCTATGAGCTTGCACTTGAATAGTTGCAGGTATTCGTAAAGATACGGATCTGGTTGCAATTTTCCAAACTTCCATTCCATAATATTATTAATAGCTTCTATACTCTCAGAATTTTGTCTAGAACTATCTGTTCTCGTAGACGATTTTCTTGTTTCAAAAACTGTATAAAAGAGAATGATATTCGTTTATATTATCCAAATATGTACTGATATATTCTCTGTTGATTATACTTAGACTTTTTTCCTTCTCATTTTGTAGTTTTAATGTCTCTTGATAGTCAGAAGGTGGCTGAGAAAAATTGATTACATAAATAGGATCCAATGGACATATCTTTAGACGAAACAGGTCGTCTAATATAGGAAACCTGATAAGGGAAATAAAATTCACGTAGACAAGATTCCCCATGGTTTTTCTACATTCAAAAAAGTCTGTGCAATCTTACGGACAAAATGTGCGGCGCATAACATAAAAACCATCTTGCGTTACATCGTGTAGAGATAATCGTCCCGTAAATGCAAATTTGGCTGGTAAATATGCAGTTAGAAGAGTTTTCTTGCAAGTTTCCCAAGAGGACATGATATTAAAATCTGTTCGCTCATTCATCATACTGTTGCAACAGAGTTTATATTACATTATGTAACAAATTAAATGTTAGAATATATATATATACTCACTATGTAAAACATCCAGTTTTTATGAATAAAGCAGCTAGAGACGAATCCGCACATAATTCCTGTATAAGCTGAATTGCAGCGTTTTTGACGGGTACAGATTCCGAAGATTTAAGTAAATTATACAGTTTGACTGGTCCACTAACGCGAATGAACAAATCTCTTCCATGTTTATCGACACAAAACTTCCCAATAGTTCTACAGGAACTTATTTTAAGTTCATCATTCTGATAAATTTTTGATTGTAAAATTTTTGAAAGTTGCTAAATTGTTTTAGATAATTGTGTCTTGCTTTTTATACCGATTATACAAGCTTACTTCAAAAGAGGAGCACATCGCGTCGACAAGATCAATATTTAATAAAATATTATTAAATTCAGAATACTCTGCTACAGTAGATAAAGCTTCAATCGCCATTATTTGAGTCTCCGCAGATGTTTTTCCGGTTGGTTGTTTGAGCAGCCACATTAAGAGGGTCTGGAAAGTGTATTCATTTGAAAATTTAATTTGCTAAAATTATAATATTGCTGTTATTACATATTCCTTACATGGCCTTTTACGTTGAGAAAGTTTTCACAGTTTCTTCGATCAGCTTTAAGTAATTCTTTTATTGCAAAACTTGCTGCTTGCCTTACGGACCATTTTAGATTTTCATTTTTCAAAATATCTAAGATAAAAATAGGTTTATTCTCCATGGGATAGTTTAAATAGTATATCGAGATGTTATGTATAAGAGTGATAATTATAGAAAAATCTCACCTAATAAATTTTTTATAGGACTTTTTGAAGCTAATTCTTCAGCAGCTGATTTATCCAAAGTCATTTTGGCAATTCCATAGCAAGAAACTTCATACAAATCAGATGTCACAGCTTCAGCTACAGTTTCAAGCAAATAATCGATAATCCCATAATTATAGAGAGCCTTTAAGAACAATTATATAATAGTATAATTTTATTTCCAAAAGCATGAACAATTAATAATCCTTTCATGAAAAGAATAGTAAATCAATCAACCTTCCTGCCAGCAGAAGTATTTGCAAGACGAACAACAATACTAAAAGCTTCATGACTGAGCTTAGAATTCATAGCATTCTCCATGTATTTAAACAATTTTACAATTCCACCAATGTTATTTAAAAGCTCCACAGTTTGTGTATTATCACTGGCAAGAGCAAGGGCATTCAATGTTTTACTATGCAAATCCAGCCATTCATCATTCTACAGCAAAATAGAAGAACCATATGTTAATAATAAATTTTAATGCAACAATTTAAGTCTTACGTCAAGTATGTTCAGCAATGCTTGCAAACCTCCTGTACTTTGAAAATTTTCTTGAAGTTTATTATCTTTATTCCTTGAAACCAGATTTGTAAGAACATCTAAAGCAATTTTCTGAATAACTGGATATGGTTCCTCAAGGAGTTTATATATCAAAGGAAAACTAAAAGTCTGTATTGCAAAACAATTAGCATTAGCTAGAATTTTTTCATTATTTCGATTCAGAGATTGAATAATTGTAATATAGAATGAAAATGACCTTTGTTCCAAGAATATTTGCACATGCTATAGGATCTTTGAGTAAGTTGTATATGATTTCAATACTATTCTTTTTAACATCAGGATCAGATGACTGAATCCTTTCGAAAAGGAAATCCATTCGAGGGCACTGCTTCAACATTTGTGCTACGCCATACATGTCCTTTGAGAGTTGAGCCAGTATCATGGATGAAAATTCTTGTACAAAAACGTCAGTATTGTTTATCAAGACTTTTGTAAAGTGGGGTACACAATCTTCACGTTCAAGTAAAACATTTCTTACTGATGAAACGGCAGCCATTTCTGCCAATAATTTACTTGCAAATCTGTTTTGTAAAAATATATAGATTAAAAGAAGACAATTTTTTTTAACAATATTAAACAGACCGTTGTGTAAATGTGTCTTCATGATTGATTAAAGGCACAATATTTTCTAGAATCCCACATTCGAGTAAAGCTTCTAAATTTTCCTGAGCTTTTGATGCAAATTTTGACAATGCTGCAATGGCAGCAATCAGAACAGAATTTTCTTCACATTGTAAAAGAAGTACAACTGTCTCAGGATTCTTTACATCTATGCTGAGTAGATCAAGTTTGCTTTTTGACTGGACTGCACGATCCTGACGTTCTTTCCCAGTTGACAAGCATTTCTGTTATATTTCGTAAAACTGACATTAAATAAAAGAATATTTTTTCTACATAAAAAGTTAAACCAATAAAATATCTTACGCCAGGATCTGTTTGAATCATTTTCTGCAATTTTAATTATTGAAGTATTAATAGATAAATATCCTTTTAAAATTACTAATCAATTCCTTTCCTCCTCTCTTAAAAAATCCATGTTAAGTTACATTTTTTTTAATTGAGATTGTCGAATTGTTTCTTTATTCGCAATATGATTGGCTGTCGGCAGTATTGCCAGATGGTAGGATTTTTTCCACATAGGTCACATTCTACTATTGATAGCATATAAATAAAGATAAAAAAATAATTAAAATTCACGGTACTAATCGCATAGATTTTATTATATATTCAATGGCACTAAAACAGCAATACAAATAATCAGATCACATAAAGTTCTTTATTCTGCATTCAAAGATAAATATTGAGAGACATCAAGCGCCTATAACAGTGCTACTCCAAAATTGATAATTACAAAATCAATCGACTCCACTTCAAATATTATCAATACATGGTATATAAATGAAGGGTGTAACAGAGTATCAACAGAAAAACAGTAATACTATAATGGCACGAGCAGTACTGTAAGGACCCACAGGTACCATAATTATTATGTAACAGTCTACCAAGCAGGTACTAATGCATTATGAAAATATGTTATTGTGTTTTATAGTTGATTGTTATGAGAAATTTTACATGGCAATTCAGCTAACTCTTATTGAGTAGTGCTGTATATATATGCCTTGCATATATATATGAGTATATTTTTTTTCTACGAAATGGGCACGTAGTGTTTAGTCTAATCACTTCTTATTCAACATATGTTAAAGTAAGCATATGTTAAAAGTAATCCTGACAACGATAATACGATTATATTTTTTTAATAAAAAATAGTTCAATAATCTATTGCGAGAGATAAGCTTGCCTTGTTAAGACAGATCTTTGAATATAATTTTGAACACGAGATTCAAAATTGAGATTTTTATTGTTTTTGTACTGTGTAACGCGCGGGATAATAGTACTATATAATTGTGTAAAGATCATATTTATATGTGCGATGTTATACAATTATTATTCGAATTTATGCATCGTATTTTGTACCTTAACCAAGACAGCAAAATGGTATTCTGCTTTTTCGATTTCTTCTTGTTTGTGGATTCAATTCATAATTCATATCATCTGCATCCACTTCCAAGATTGTACCATGGGAAGTGGAATTTTCTGAAGAAGCATCTATTTCAATGCCATTAATATTTGTTATGAGATTCTCCATTAGTTCTCCTTTGGACTTTTTTCTTCTGGTTTTTTTGGATTTTACCGTAATATTGTGTTCATCAATGGAATTAAGATTCTCATGTGAAATTTCAAAGTATTCAGGTGTGTAATAATTTTCTTGTATATCCAGTTCGCAATTGAACTCTACACTCTCAGAATTCGCAATATTTACGATAAATGCATCATCTACAATTTTGAGAGCGTCATCCGTAAGATTTTTGAAAAAATCACTATGTTCTGATATATCAAACTCATTCGACAGGATGATGTCAGACATATTCATGTCATCGAGCGATGGAAAAACTAATGGAATAGAAGAGCTGGTAGGAGGATAAAGAGAAAAATCTGTAATCTCATGAAAATCGACGTTTGGCGTCGTAGGAGTTGTAGGCGTGTCGACGCCGTCGACATTCTTCTTCGTTTTAAATTCCATTTGCGCGCACGACAGAATTTCATTCTCTAGAAAAATTCTAAACGTCTGTTTACTCAGTTCAACGTTCTTCAAATTTGTTCTCTGTGTTTTCTTTCTTAACTCAATACAATCCTGTATATTTAATTTTAATTTTGGGAATTTTTCATGCTCATAAAAATAACTCGTTGTCTCGTACTCATTATGCAACACGCGATATGGCGAGAAAGTTTCATTATCTTCAAAGCGCACATTTTTCTCTCTACTTTTTAAACCAGTCCGTGATCTCTTGGGAGACGAGTATTTTTTATCCCAAGTCCCATCGCTTGGACTATTCGGAAATTTTAATGAATCTTCCATCGGCGACTGTCACTTGCACGATAATAAACTTTGCTCATTCTGCCGACGATGTTGATAAGTGAGAGGTGCTACCAAACGACTGTCTTTGCTCTTGTAATATTCATTAAAGTCCAGTCGAACACTTAATAATTGCAGCGACACATCTTCCGCGGATGCTAACATTAGTAAGAATTTTTTCACCCGATCCTGAAAAATGGAAGCATTTTATTACCGATCATCATATAAGCGATGACTGATTATCAATGTAATTTATTAATTCTATGTATCAATGTTAATAATTTAGTTTCTATGGAATTTACTATAGACTGCACGAATGAGATTAGCTCACCTGGTAAGTTCTGGATAATAATCTTAATTGGATGGAGAGAGTATTTAAATATTTCATGAAGGCACTTTGCCGCTCGGAATTTTCAATATCTCCTGCTTTTGTTTTGCCCCATTTATTGGTTTTTTCACTTGTCACACCGATGAACTCTTCTTCGTTCAATCTAGCTTCGTATTCCTGAGTTGCTCGAGCAAGGAAATTTTCCTCGAGATTTTGGAGATCAAGTATTGGTCCATATACAGAACGTAAATGATCCATCAATTCCTAAGGAAAGGACGCTTGTGGTGGTATAGGATTTAAAAATATATTATAGTTGACCAATATATAGGAAGACTTACCTGCGATTGTTCATCAAGCAATGTTCCCCGCCTTACTGATTCTACAAAATTATTGTGCGCCAATATAATATCATCTAAGGAATCAGCCTGCCCTAATTGCTTTGCAAATACATCCCATGAACACTCGATCACCTATGATTGAAAATTATTTTTTAAATCTTATACTAACGAGAACAATATAAATTCTATATAGTTGCAAATCAAGCATAGTAACTCTACCTCGAATAAAAAGTAGTACTGCATTTGATGTACAAGATGAACCATACTGCTTGTGATTAGATGAATATGATTTTGTATTGGCAAAACTTCTCGCATTTTTCGAAACATTTTTGCTGATGTCGTTTGCTGTTTCCAAATTGCAGATAAAATCGTTTCCATGCGCTTTGCACGCCAAAGAGAAAAGAACACAGTTTGGTATGTTTGTCTACAAGGTTCAAGAATCTAAAATTATAAACAAAAACAGTTGGTATTATTTTATGAGTACAATTATAAATTCATTAAATATTTGATTTACCGTTCCGATAGGTCCGTCAACGTTATAATCTAAAATAAAGACGTCCCACCCGGTTTCACTTTCTGACGGTGCTAGTAATCTGACATCTAAACGTCTCTGTACATCTAAATCATCGAATTTTGAGCTTGTTGCTCTAATTGCTGTTTCGAGTATCGAGGATATATTATGGGGGTACAAAGAATTTGCGGGTTTTGCGAGTTCAGGTCTGGAATGAAGTAGAAAATATTCTGGTAATAAGAACTGCAAGTCTTTCTAAAACTAATCCGTACAAAAAATTGATGAGAGATCTTATCAATGCAATAAATTTGTATCTAAATATATTCTCGATACATACTCTAGCAAATGCATGAGATGCTGTATAAAGTGTCCTTGACCAAGTAACAAATATCCTTTTATCCCTTGCAAATGGTCCATGAGTTGATATTGTTTTGTAAGTATTTCAACAACTCTAGTAGAAGTTTCTTTGTAAGCTGCATCCATCATGGTTTGTAAATGCCCATCTGGATCCATATCAAAGAAAGCTTCAACTGTAAACAGAGAAAAATAAATACTTCTGCCTCTGAAACAATGATCTGATTATCAAAATGCAGAATCCTTGATATTTAAAAAGAATTACCATTAGAATCTTGAGAATTGTTCTTGAATATTCCTGTATCGCGACCTTGAAGTGGTGCAAAGTCTTTACAAACTTCCCTCAGAAAATTTATACTCTTCCCAGTTCCCAAGATTTTCTTAGCTTGGCATTTACTAATAAAAGATGGAACCATATCGTCTCTTACTTGATACTTTTCGTGCCACATTCTATCATCCGCAACATCCGCACAAGCTTCTATGAAAAATTCTTTTTGCGGATCATCCAATTCACCATCTGTGATCCATCTCATTAACATGTTGTACAGAGGGTCGCAAACGCTTTGTAAAATTCTTTTTACAAGCCTCTTTACCCCTGCATCACCATGATGACTAAATGCGTACACAGCTGAAGCTAATGCACCACCCTTTTGACCACGACAAGCTCTTACAATACTTGCCAACCATTTTAAAGTTTCCAGAGGGTCGTAAGCCCAGAGATGCAGATGAGAAAGTGTTACTCCATCCAAACCCAATGGACCTTGTGCTCTATTAAGAGAGAAAGATTTTTCATATTTTTGATTTTCTGGAATAAATTGTTAATGAATTACTAAATGTCATACCTATTGACTTCTTCCTGCATGATAGCAATAAACCTGTAGTACTCGGATAACTCCTGGTGCAAAGCAGCTACAAAGCTATCAGCTACAATACCTGCACCTGCCACAGACATTCTATCTAGGCCTTTGCGCACTACATTATGCAAGTATCCCAATTCGCTTAATCGTAATACAGCTTGTCTATGAGATCTGTTGACATTTGCAGTGGGGTCGATTTGGAATCCATAATTGGAATCTAGTTTGAGAATTTTTCCTTCAATTCCTTGGAAGGAATATATCAGATCTCGAACGAGAACATCTTCAGAGACACAGTCCTCATTGAAAATTCTGCTTGGATTAGCGGGAAATCCACGTAAGCTTGATTCAGTAGAACTCACTGGGACTATTTGAGCGTGAGAACATGATGTCTGGGATGATTGACCTGATTATAGATATGAAAAGAAATGTTTAATATATAATTGTGTTTTGCTCATGCATCTCTATATAAGGCTCTCTTCTCTTAAATATGTTATAAAAGAATTCAAAGAAATTGTTATTCACCACTCGATGAAGCCATCGGTGAATGTAATCCTAACCGTGTATCTGGAAATATGAAATACTTCTCTTTGGCTCGTTCCGCCGATTGACCCATATTGAGAAGAAATATTAAGATACCTAATCTATTTTTCAATGGCTGCAAAGGAAATTGTTATAGAAATGAATACATAATAATACTAACATACATTTTTAATAGATCTTACAGTTGTTACCTTATCTTTAAGATCATTGTGCAACTTGTCAAACTGTATAGCATCATGTGCTGATAATTTACTCTTTATATGACTTGCAACAGATAGCTCATCTTCCCGAAATGTTTCTATTCCTTGGGTTGATGACAAGAGGCCCAATGCAAATCGCATAAATCTTCTAATTACATCTAAGTCACAAACAATATTTTTTTGTGAAACAAAGAAAATGTTGCTGAACTCCGTAATGTAAATCACATAAACATAGGTAAACTTTATACTAAATATTATTATAGATACAATGAAGAGACGGTTAACTCTACATTGTATCTACAAATAAATATTGACATGAGTAAAGTGACAGATATGACATAAACACATAATAGCTACAATTTATTGTAATCATTCGGACACATAAATAATTAGGTATAATTAGACTAAGAATCATAGGATATCATTCCTCAAAAGTTGCAGTAGGCTGAAACGAAATCTAACCTGGTTTCTGTTCTCCACAAATGGAGATAACCATTTTCTGCAGTAAATCGCTCACAGTCTCAGATTCTAATTCAGTCATCGTTATACCTTAAAGCGCACAAACTCCTAATGTAAATTAACAAGTCTTATTTTAATTATTCCCTCATTTACGCATTTCAAAACTAACTGACACTTGTTCACTGTTTACGAGCACGAAGTATGCAGAAAATTGATATCTGACATTGCAACATGTGCTACATTTTATACTTAACTATGTACTGAAGTAGTGTTATAAATGGCAATTTTTTAATACTTTTAATGTATTATATTTGGAAAATAAATAAATAATAAATTAATAACAATTTAAAAACGTGAGATTTATTGATACTTTGA
Organism: Syrista parreyssii; assembly: GCA_030142615.1. Classification (NCBI taxonomy): domain Eukaryota; kingdom Metazoa; phylum Arthropoda; class Insecta; order Hymenoptera; family Cephidae; genus Syrista; species Syrista parreyssii. The sequence goes on along the minus strand of JARQTG010000188.1, from coordinate 1,541,995 downwards.
ATTATTTTTTACAGCGGTTGGTAAACTGTTTCCTAAATATGGCTGAACAATGCAATGTTTCCATCTGTCGGGTTTTCTACATGTTCATAGCATATTTTATGGCGCCACATGTTTTTTTTTATAATTTCAAATTATTAGCCGGCTCTCCGCTGGTATCACGAATGTAACCTAAATCTAAATGTATTTATTTTCTAATCAGTTTATTTAAAAAGAGTAGAATTGAATATAAGAACCTTAAATAAAAATCTTGTCTGGTGTTGTATTGTGAGTGAAGGAAAAATGGATCGTAGTGCCATTGGAAATTCTTTGGGAAAATCCCTAAATTCGCCAAGGAAACGATTGTCAATGATACAATCTTTAAAGAAAAGCAGTTCGTAAGTAACGTTTTTTTACATTATTTATTGTTTATTATAAAATTATTTATAAGAGATACTGTACATGAGTAAGAACGAGAATTATGTTGTCCTCAATTTTCTGCAATTAATGTATACATAAGATTCATCAAAATATTGAGTATGGTAAATTGTACATTATGTATTTTTTGTCTTTTACTGTACCTTTCAGTATTCCAAGTGTGTCCGGCCGTTCGAATCAGTCTGTCCAAGTAATTTACAGAAGTGCAAATCATGCAGTAGAAAGTTTTGGATCGTCATTACCTGTACTTGTAACTGAATCTTTAACATTTGTCGATCGTAATGCTACAGTCAGTGTCAGTGTATCACTGGATGGTTGGGCATGGTTAGTGTGTGCTCGAAGATTATTGGTATGGCAGTGCAAGACTACCATCCATGATCCCAAACAACGACGAACATTTAACAGTCAATGCCGTGAATTGCTTTTGCCTCAAAGTGATCTTGCACACAAAGCTGAATGTGTTGCGGTATGGCTACCACCAGGTCACCAGGTAAAACATAATACTATCTGAACTCTCTTTCATAGTATTACATCTCTACTGAATGCCTCAATATTCATGAACTCAATAACAATTTACTTTATTTATTGTACATCAAAAATTATTTTTACATATAACATTTTGGATTGTATGCTGACAAGAAAATTATATTGCTTGAAATCTAAATTATCGATCTGCTTTGACTTCTTAGGTACCAAGTTGCATGGCAGTATCACCAGAAGGAATTGTCCGTTACTGGGCAAGTGTAGCTCATGAAGGTTCCTCGGTAGAAACAAGTGCAGAACTTGCAGGCCAGGAAGTCGACTGCCTTACTTATATTCCAGGTCATGGATGTATTTTAGCCACAACAACGTGTACAGTTGCACTCTTACAACCACAATTTGCAAATGGACGGAATACTATTTCATGTAGAGTCCTCCGAACTAGTCAAGGATGGCTAGGTGGAATAGGTCGTAGAATGTCGTCCCTCATTTTTGGTGCAATGCCTCAGTCGCCCGTCATGGAAACGGTACTTTTTCATAACTAAAAACAGGGTTTTGAATATTTTACAAATAATGATTTCTATATTTTGTATTTTATACTGAGAGACATTACAATCATTATTATTTGATCTGCATACTATTGCAGAATAAACGTTCTTATTTTCATTTATTAACAGAAATTGGTTAAAGTAACTTGTACGCCAATGGGAGATAGAGGATCACGAGTTCTGATACTTGCTGGATCCTCTTTACAGTACTGGTCTTTTCCACACAACGAACAAGAGAAAATGGAATTTGATGAAGATATTGGTCATATTATTTCTCAAGCATTTCAAAGAAGTTTTTGGGTAAGTCTTCATTATGTTTCATCTATAAAAACAAACTATTTTACTTGGTTGATTGATATTATTAACTCAAACAAAAATTATAATTCTTGACTTGTGTTACGTTACTAGGAATCGACTGCAAGTAATCCACAAAAAGTAAATACTTGGTTAATTGATATGCAGCCATGTGAAGAAGGAATAGTTCTTCTAATGGCAGGGCGTCGTGGAGATATATTTGAGCGTTTACATCTTGCACTAGGTAAATACTCGAGCAAACAGATTTATGTTAAGAAATATTAAAATTAAAGTTTAATTATTCACCATGTCCTATTTATTCACACATTGATTCTTATTTTTTCAGGGTTAATACCGTTAACGGGTACAACGTTATCAAACATGTTTAAATGGTTCATACCTATACAAATTGCTTACCACTACATGTTTAACGATAATACTGAGCCAATTTCACAGCCTTATCGTTTCATTCTTAGTGGATGGGAAGCAATTATATACGATCGAAACAGCGTAATTGTAGTTAACAGTAAGCATAGAGTGTAACAAAATCTCTTTTTCCCAATAATTTATTTTAATCAATGCCAGCCATAACAATTGATCTTTCGATTTAGCGACCTCCGAGCATGAACAGGACAATATTGATTTAGTAAAAGGAAGCGAAGATAGTATTCTAGGAGGAGCTTTATGTTCAGGAACTCCAGTATTGTTCACGAAAAACAATGGTCTCATTACTATCATACCTACGGACTTTAACGCACAAGATTTTAATACGTAGGCTATATTATCTATTTTTTTACCAACAGTACAAATGCTTTGGTATTTTTATGTATTGTTTTCATTGTTCTTATTATAGAAGTTATATGGATTCAAATGTGAGCGTCGATTACGGTGCGGGCAATAATAGTTTAACCGCTGAAAACTTTTCCACTTTTACAAACAATGACGATGCTCAGATTTTCTGTAGTTCGGACGGTGCGGCACAATTGCGTGCGGCATTCCTGTTTAGCCTTCGACGGAATAAGGTAGTTATTTATTTGATATAAATTACAGAAATATTTTTCCTTTATATTGAATATATAAAGCACTATATATATTGACTACTATTATGACAGATATTAAAATTTAAATTTTATCGTTTATAAGTATTATTAATTTATGTTTTATTAGGCTCAATGTGAAGAAATACTTAATGAACTTTTCCCACTGCAAGAAGAACCCGTGATGGACATTGATGCAGTTCTAGATACACTTGTCTTGAAAGTTGCAAAAGATTTAATTGATGACTATCCAGCTAATGATCCACGATGGGAACAACACAGAGATCAATGTTAGCATTGTAGTTTATTTAATACTTTTTTTCTAACTACTTTTATTAATGATAAATAACTAATGTCTTTTATAGCTATGACTTTAACTAACGTTACGTCGATGCAAATACCGCATCAGTTAGAAGGCAAGCAAAAAGCCTTAGATTTTTTCATACATTTTCTTAAAGAATTTAACTTGTGGAACAGGGTGCGTATTACCTGAAAGTGTTACGCACTTTCATAAGATTAACAATAGTTCATCAATTAATAAATTTGTTAATTATCTTAAAATTATTTATAGTTTTGCGCAGTGTCTTACAGAGGAATAACAATGGCTACGTCACATGTTCTCGGCGAATATGCTGAGAAAGTCGTAGCTGCGATAACCATTTATAATCTTCAAAGCAGGTACAAGTTTAATATTTACTGTTTTAAACATTATCTAAACATTTATTAATCATCGTATTCGACGATAAAAAGAAATTCTGAGATCCTGGATACGATAATGGAACAGACTTTACCACCGGAAGCTTATGTCTCAAAGGATTTGGCAACACGAGACATTTTTTATCGTGAAGTTAGTAAAGTCCATTTACTTTTACCCACCTTGGTAAATAGCGCTTCCGAAATAACCCAGTCTGAAAGATCAGCGCAACAAGTATCCCAGTACATAATGCAAGTCAATTCGATCTTATTGGTAAGTTATAATAAAAAATATTTTTAAATGCCAAATTGGCTGATCTGTCAAAATTAAGTCCTTATATTATTTGATATACGATTTTCCGTTTGTACGATTGGAAGGGTGTTCTACACGAGGTAGTAAAGTACAGACAATACAATGCTGAAAATTTTGTACCATCGAGAGGTTCAAATGCAATAACAGAATATCTTCCATGGACTGCAGCCACTGGTAAACATGGTTTGCATCAGTGTCTTCATACAATGGTTTGTGTTTTATCAATGTATGAATTGATTCATACAAATGATTTTAATGCGAATCTAGTTTTTGTTCTTATTTTAGCAAACTATTACTTTGAAATATGGTGTCACTGGTACAAATGATTCAACAATACGAAATGAACTATACGAACAATTAGTTGGACTTATAGATTTAATATTGGATGGAAGAAAGTGCCATTTGGAAAGCATACGCGGAACAGAGAAATTCGATAACCTTTTAAAGCAGTATGAAGCTGAGAGGACCAATCTGATCCAACCACTCAGTATGTAGTTAAATTTATTAAGTGGTAAATACTGTAATATATAAATTGTGATCATTACATTCGTATTTATTTAATAGTAAAGGACGAACAGTATGAGAACGCTGCAATGCTTGCGGAAAAGTATTCAGACTTTGCATCTCTAATACAAATATGTGAATTAACAAATAATAAGAACCGTCTTGATTCTTATATGGAAAGATTTGCCTCGCAGGACTTTGCAGGATTTCTGTTCTCTTGGTAAGTCATGCATGTTTATTAATTTTGATACCTTATTTTGTGATACATTATATAAAATATGGATCTACATAATTAATGCATCGTCAATGTATTAGGTATGTCAAGGATGGACGACAAGGACAATTGATTGAACGATGTAGACGAGGTGGTGCAATTGAATTAACAGAAAGATTATCTGAGCATCCCTCTCTCTCCTGGGTGCAGGCTGCACTTACTGGTGAATTACGTCTTGCCTCAAACACACTTCATTCCTTGGCAGTTCAAGAAAGTGAATTAGTCACTCGTAAGAAGGTAGAATAACAGTTTATTATTGTATCACATCCAGTATTTGTTTATGTAAGAAACTATAGTTCTGGAGACACTATAAGCCACTGGTATTCGTAATAGAAAAAAAATTGATATTTTATTTCTTAAACAGACGATGCTTTCTCTATCGAAATTGGCACTATTGGCGTCAGATGATCCTCCAGAAGAGACAGATGACTGTGTCAAAAGTGTGGACCGAGAATTGGCGTTAATTGCACATCAAGAGGACTTACCAGAACAAGTACTAGCAGCATACGGTTACGACATTGATAGAATGAGAGTACTTAGTCCCACGGAGCTTATCATGGTACATTTCTCTCTGAGTTTCTGATTATACATCTTTAGTGAACAGCTTCCTAAGCTCTTATTTACTCCATTTCAGTTGTATACGTCTGATGAGAATGTCATTGCAAATGAGTACGACTTTAAGAAAGCACTCGATTTGCTTGAATACGTGGAACAAGAGGAGGACAGATCAGCATTGAAATTAAAAATTTGGGCGCGCGCTGCTCGGCGCAATAAATGGGACAATGTTGGCAACAATCGTGAACAAGAGGTTCAGGAGACACTATTTTTCAAATTGATGGACCTTACACATTTGATGGGTAAGTAACATTTTAATACGTGCATGAACTTATAATATTGATTGAATTACTTGACACGCGAGTTTTCTACCTTGAATCAATAAGATGCGTGCAACGTAAAATTGCTTTTGTGAATTTTCTGAATAGAATATGATTAGTTAACGTAATGAGATTAATAAGAAATGTTCATCTGAACAAATCTTAATCATCTTTTCACGTTACTATAGGTGGAGAACACTACGAGTTTTTACCGCCTGTTAAAGAAATCTTAAAAGAACCAGAACTGGGAAGTCTAGCTGCCTCCAGTAACTTTAAATTTCTCATTGAAATTGTTTACGAATACGCTGATCATAATTATTGAATCATTTAAAACTGAAATTCGTATTTAATCGTAGAATAGAATAGGCTATTTGTATATTTAATACTTTGTAAATGTAATAAACAATGTTTAATCTTTTTCAAATACGATGTTTTGTATTATTCAATTTTTACCGTAAAGTGGCACACCATCACGTATTAATAATTTCATGATTTTTTCTTTGGTCTATGTTTATACGATTAACTATGATATGTGCAGTGAACAAATAATAAATTATAAAATTATCAAAGGCGCATTGCGAGTAGTTGATTTTTGTACTTTCATGTCACTGTTTACAATATCAGTGACGTAAACGTAAAAAATATTATAATTGGTACCAGAAGCACAGCGGTTGTTGAACCTGAGCAGTATGAATTCTCGGCGCGAATAATATATCTTACGTGCTCTGGTGTTTCACAATCTATTTCTAAAATATAAAATATTTTGATAATTAAAATAATTGACATACCAAGTACTTTCATTAGAATATAATTGTTAACTATGTAAAAATACCTGCACATTTCATTAACGATGAGACATTCTGTATCCGATAATATATCTCAGGACAGGATTCATTCTTCGTACAGATGGAATAATCAGTTAAAGTAATCTCTTTGTGACCAGACAATTCTTTACAGTAGAATTCTTCCCTTTCACCGTTATTATTTCTTTGGTTCCATGAACACACTTTCATTGTGCCATAACCAACACCGTGTACCTATTCAATTAACAATATTGCCTTGATTAAAGCGAATAGTAACTCACACTCAATTATTCGTTACTTTCATCATGCTTATGTTCAATATTTAATGTGAATCATCAAAGGATAACTGAATTTACCGTTACAGTCATTCTCTTGGTATTCTTTCTCCAATCTGGATGCAATCGGTATGTCATATCTTGTGCTGAACTGATATAAGCTTCGAATTGATGTTTGACTCCTATTGTAATATTTGCATTACACGGAGCTGGTCGTATTGTCATTGGTACTAAATGATTACAAATGTATCAATGAAGCGTACAATGCATTATAGTAGTTATTAGAATTTAAAGAACATTATAAGCAAAAAAAATTAAACGTACCCATTGAGAGGTGTCTTGTTATGTCATCTATATTTAAACCCCTTATCAAATGATCTTCCTGAGTTAATAGAAATTTTCGAAAGATATGTGCATTATAGTCAGATGTGTAATACAAGAAATATACATCTGAAATTAGAATATTGCACTAATACTCATCTTTGTCTATTACATTTATTCCTGAGCTTTGAATAATATAGAAAATAATTATACCTGGATGGTTGGATTTAATTTGTCGTAATTTTACCATAGCCGATGCTTGTTCAGTTTCGTCCAATGAATGAAGAGGAACAAGTAATACTATTGCTTGTCCAAGATTTCCAATTGTATGAACTCTACTTTTTTGTTCCCATACATTATTCAGATATACAGATATTGTTTCTAATACTTTGGTATAATTCAGTTGCGAGGGCCCTAGTTATTTATATTATTAAAACGATAAATATACTTGAAGATGAATATTAAAAGTAATACTTACAAGTGATATTTGTCATATTTGATATAAAATGGTGGATAACAGCAGGACTGTTTGTAACATTTAACAACAACTCGCCCGTCGTTCCATGAATTATACCCATTTTGGAGCCAAACATAGATACATCAGTATCTTCCAACATTACGCTGAAACGTTAAATACGTTGATGATACATTGTTAAATAAAGATTTAAGTAGTCAATGAAATTCTGTGATGTATGAATACTTGCGCAAGAAAGTCTTGAGTATATTCTTTAGACCATGCTCCATCAAACACTATTAACATCTCAACGTGAGGCTTCTGCTTCGCATTGTGACAGTGTAATTCCGTAAATAAGTAATTATCTGCATAAGTTGAAAATGCATCACTCGAATAACCGGCCAATCTTTCTAACGCTTCATCAGTCATGTATGCTATGCTATTGCGATATGCAAGCACACGCGTCATTGTATATGTCTGATAGAAGAAAGATAATAATAAGTAATATTAAAAACTTAACGTTAGGATAATATATGTGAGAACATACCTGCTCATCCAATGTCGTTTTTGGCGCTACATGTAAGAAAGCTCTTCCTCTTTCACAAGCTTTAATATTATTATCAAAAGATACTCCTCTATCGCTGTAATACATATTCAGCACCTGACTCAATCGAAGACTATGAAGTTGATCGATCCATCCTTGTAAACTTCCTGCAATCACAAGTCCTGAAATTATGCAGAGTTAGTATCTATTATCTGACATATTATTTATCTTGAGTTTCTCTTACTTACCATCAACTCCTCCTATTATTTCAGCTCTAGTAGCATCTAAACTTCCATGTTTATCTGTAAGATAGTATATACTAGGACGCATAGTACTATTCCAGAATCCAGTTGCACCGATTGTCATTTCTGATCCAACAATAGGACCCTGATAGACAGCCATTTCTGCTAAGTCGCCTGAAATGAAAAACAGTCAGCATTTAATTACTTGTTAATTTATAGAGAATTAATAATGAGTCTGTTACCTGACAAGGTAGCTGCCCATATATTGTCAAGCTTAGCAGAAGAAGCAACAAGTTTTTGAAACCACATTGATCTCCATAGAAGCATTTCATGCTGTGGTACAATAAGATCAATTTCATCTTCACTATAATTCAAGCTCTGTAAGTCACTATCTTGGACGACATCTAAAATATTCAGTGATTAATTTACATGTCTAACTGAAATTGAATTTGAAATAAATAAAGATTATGGGTACCTGAAAATTTAACAGTCGTTTCTGGCAGTAGCATTTTAATGTCTACACTCTGTGGCTGAAGGGATGCTGCAATTGCACTTATGACTACACCAATTGCAACAGTACCAAATGGTGTTATAATTACTCCATACTCTATGGGACATTTTCTCTTGTCTCCAGTCATTGATCTACCTGCAGTTAATTTCAGGTAATTAAATCCTGAACCGTTGCACGTTAAATTTTAACATCAAGCAACTACCTTACCAGATATCTTCTCTATATTCCCAAAAGTACACAATTTATCATCCGATGCTGATAGATGATTCCATATCGTATTTGAAATAGCACGATGCAACGCGCAACGTTCCTGTAAGGTAAGAACGTCCCAAGAATAACTGTTTGCGTCTCCGGGAATCAATTCCTCAATGATTCTATGCTTTGCTCTTTGCGATCCTGTACCACTGAATGGAAATATACCATCAATCAATAACAGATCATCCCGAAATTCAATACCGTCGAATTTGAATCTGAAATTCAATAAGAATTTTGTATATCCCGCCATCTTTAAGTATCATGCAGAACAATATACAGACTACATATATACAACATTGCTCAACAGTTTCTTTGGTTTAAAAAAATTGTGCTTATAAACATTGATTAATCTAGCAACTTTTTCATATAAACTTGTTATTCTCATCATTGCTTACCTATGTAACAATGATGTAGCCATTGTTCTCATATTCATTGAAGTATATGAGTATCTTTCTGCCTTTCTTATAATGTCTACTATGACTCGTAAATTCATTGGTAACTGAGTACCTTCCATAATTCCGTTGGGATAGCATTCTCGAAGTTTTTCAGGTATACTAGTTTGCGAATTTGACAGGCATATTGCTGTGGATAGAAAAGTATGATATATGGCCTGCTATTTACTATTCTTACATTGTAATGCATTAATCAATGGAGGAATTTAAAGATATCCTAGTTGTTCATCAATGGCGTTCTCGAGTATTTTATTATCGAATGAACATCTACAATCATCACTGTGTAGTATTGGAAAAAGAATCACACAAGTACTGATTTTCACGTTGAATCTTTATCAAGGATCTGTGTGAATTTTGTAAACGAATTTTAACAACGTCCGTACCATAGCACATTAACAACACCAAACGCTGAACTCTCATGTTGGTCGTCTTTATTACATTATTAAAAATTGTCATACGCACACTACGCTCTCCTTGTATATCCCAGTCACTGACTCACAAGAACATGGAGATGGTTTGCGATATCATTATTCTACCTCTGATAAGATAAGGACAAATATTTTTAAAAATGTGCCCTAATTCCTTGTCTCTCTATACCTTGCACTTATGATTTTTGGTGGGCATATTTTGGAATACATTAGCAAATTTAAAAAGGATGGAATTAGCTTTGAAAAAAATTGAAAGTTTCTAACAAACTTTAATTTCATGTTTCATTCTTCGTTATATATTTTTATTATAATGCAAAAGAATGTAGATATATTTATTAATATCTTACTTTTGGATGTATCATACAGAATAACTTTTTAAAAGTTTCAACATTCTAACATCCGGTATTAAATTAGAGCTAGTAATCTGTGTGTCGCGGTACGTTTCAAAATACTTTAATCTCCTTAATCTCTGTTACCTATACTAATTAAATAAATCACCAAAGTTTTTACTGTGAAATTGATATTAAATCTACGTTAATCGTCTTCTGACGAAAACGACATCCAACGTGGCATTGTGTGACTCGCTCACGCATTCCTCCGTAGTTGCATAATTCGAAATTTTCAAATACACAGTTTTTGCAATTAGTCTTTCCGTAATATCATATCTGTTCATCTTTCCACAGAGAAGGGAACAGGTTACTCATAGGATATCGTATCTTATCATCAGATAGTGATAGTAGCTTTTTTGTATGTCGCTTCAAAGGTGTGGTACGGCTTCTCCAGTGAAACGAATCGATAGAGACGTTAAGATTTTCACGAAGAACATTACCTTAATTTAACACCATACAGCACGTATTCTCTGTAAAAAAGAAAAAGAAGAAAAAACTTGTGTAGCTGTGACAAAAATTTAACATTTAAAATTTACTTCGTGGTTGACGATGTGGCTTGCAAACGCTTGGCAGCTGCACTGACGAAGATTAGAGTTTTTGAGTTTACGTTTGTATTTTGTAATTTGAAAGATGCAATCAATTTTATATATCCTCGTGATCGGCGTATTGGGTAAGGAGTTTCAAATTGATACACTTTAGAACATTTTTATAAAAATCCAGATGATGCTCTACTTTGGTCGACTTTTAGCTTATCAGTGATAAATGAAGATTTTCACATTCCAGCCGTCAGCGCGCAAGAAAATGCTCAACGAAATGTTCCTTCCTCTCTTCTCGAGTGTTACAATAATACCTACCTTTTGGAGAAGGACAACAGACTTCCGCACAATATTAATACATTAATTGCAATTCTACGTAAGATTGAAAATACTGTAGGTTTAAATATGGATCTGCGTACTCTCTCAGTGGCTCTCTTGCACAGGTAAATTAATCAATGATTTTGATTACCAAAAATTTACTTAATGCCATTGATTATATTGATTTCAAATATATTGCATATCATGTACTACATGTATATAATAGATTCTGATTCTTTACTTTAATTCTTTATTTTATTTCAGATTTCGACAAGATGGCATCGAACGAAATCATAAAGTTCAGGCGCAAGATGGTATCACGCCGTATGCACCAAATGGATTACAATTTTCTAAGAGTGCTGCGACACTTCGATTAATTCCAGGCAATGCAGTTACATTTCCGAATAATAGTCTTAGTGACATCGAAAGGGTAAGCAACAAATGCTGTACTCACATTGACAATTTAATAGACTTCTTAATTAATAATTAATCATACGTAATTCAGTTTTTTTCTAAACAAAGATAAATCATTTACCATTATTTCAGTGTACTCTTCACTTTATGCTTTCAAGCAGTATTGAAATAATTGAGAGAGGAGACGAAGCGACTACTTGTCGAGTAACAAGTAGTCTGTATAGAAATGAAAGAAGTGTCAATGAAGAATCAGAGAGTAATACAGAGAATATAATTGATGATGTGGAAACCCTGTCTCCAGAGCAATTGTAAGAAAGTTAAAGGTTAAAAAATAACTAAGAAAAAATCATTACATATATTAGATATAATGCTAATTGCTTGGACTAAATATATGTTAGTGTAAATAAGACCTGTTTAAAATGTGTCTTTTACTATAGAGAAATAATGAAGAACAACAAAGGAGAACCTAAGACGAATACTGTAGATCCAAATTGGTTGTATCCGGAATTACCACCGAATCATCCGGATAGCGCAAATATCTTAGCAGCAATTTCCCAAAGTAGATGTCCCGTTGAAAATGGAGTCATTAAAACCCCGTAAGTGATAGTGCTTAAAATTAATAAAAAATGTCAATACTAATTTTACATTAATTACTAATCCCAATTCATCTTACAGTTGGGGTGCCATAGCAGGTGGTCCACTTCTTGCAGGTATAGCAGCTGCACTTCAGCCACAAACTGTAAGCCTAAGTAACTTATTAAGAGAAGAACTAATGGAAAGGGGCTACGATTCGGCTGTAGCACTAGATAACAAGTGGATTGCAACTTTTGCTGGTAACAATTGGCAGTAGAATTAGAAATGAAAAGGATGAACATTAAATTACAATGGGAATAGTATAACGATGGGTATTTCTTCTTTTTTCTCTACAGGAGATTTAGCTGAGGTTGCACTAGTTCAAGGTCCTCAATCAGATCAATATTTGAGTGTCGGTGTTGATGGCAATTGGAACTCTACAGCTTTGCCAAAATGGTATTTTCTCAGTAGTAATGAAAATCTTGAGTTCACCACAGCTGAAGTAAGAGGCGACCTGGACGGCTTAATTCTTGCAAATGATGTAGCGACCTGGTACTCCCGCACGTCCACTATTCGACTCTCACAAATTTTAGATATGTATTACAGTCCTCGTGGAGTATTTAATTCCACTATACGAGCTTGTAATCGTAGAACATTGTTCACAAGTGTTGCGCCTAATGCAACCATATCTGCACAGGTAAATTTAATTATGATATTATTACTCTTGTGGATATTTCATTGTATAAGGTTCATGAGCTTAATTGAACTTTTTAGGCTTACAGTGCATCGTTGCTTTTAAGCGAGGAAGTTGCTAGGGTGACAATTGATCCAGCTAGAATTGAAAATTTTGCCACTTACGCCACAAATCAATTATTGAATTATATACGTGAGTAAAATATTTTATTAATTTTCAAGTGGATTAATTAATTACGATTTTATCCAATCTTTTAGCAACATCAATGAACAGTGATTTGACTTGTACAATTACGGATGCATATAACGATACTAATCGTGCTTCTGTTGATTTAACTATCATCCTTGATACCAATTGGCCGTTTTCTTCTATACAACCAATTCTGGGGTAAGTACTTCTGCACTACTTGTTCAGAGGATTTCTTTTTATTTATTGCCACCTTTCTTTTTGTTTTAGCAACCTGCTAGAGAGTATAGAAGTTGGCATGTTTAACAGTAACTTCACTCTGATAAATGCCTTCAATGGAACTACCATGATCCCTACTACTAATAGCATTTTGGACTTTTACAACTTTAATTCGTCTAATTATCAGAATCGTAGGTTCACTAACAAAAGATACTGTCATATAACATAGGACGAATTAAGACAAAAATAGTAATATATCTTTGATCGATTGTTATTTTAGATACAAGCGGTTTTGATCTTCCAAAATCTTTTCAAACTCTTCGATTGTTGCAAACTGAAAAATTAAATTCTGAACAGAGATTGGGCATAGGTGGAAGGAGCTCTGACATTGTATTAATTATTCCGTATACTTCCACGGTTTCTGATTCTGACAAAGAGTATTGTTTGGAACAGTTGCGAACTATGCGGGAAGAAGTTCCAGGTATTGTAAAAGAAATAAGTGGCATTAAGCAACACACATGAAAATCGATTATTACGTTATTTTATACTATTAGAAATGTTCTATTGTTAAAATTGTACGTATAAAACATTAATCTATTTCCACAGATGCTACGGTACTTTTTCTGAGTTATGGATCGAAGGACAGATGGTCTGATTTGGCATTTAACTCTTCAACAGATATCTTTTCTATTACATCAGGGGATACAATAAGTTCCTTGGAACCAATTGGTAACTTGGTAGCCAGAATAAAACGAAGTACGTTAATAAAACTAACGGATGCACTTAGAATTTCATATAAAATATCATTCCCGTTAAAGAGTTTAATCTATAAATGGAATTGCAGATCAAAAACGATTGATAAACTCGCAATGCGGAGCAAACTTTGTATCATCAGGATCGTCGAGTTCATTTATCGATTACGTGGAACCATCAGGTGTCAACTTTTATAGACTCCATCCTAATTATTTCTATACTGCCGAAACGTCAAACCTTCCGACAGTGAAGGTAATATAACGACTATTAAAAATTAATTTTCAAAATAAGCAAATCTATTTAAAACCCAATAATTAAAAATATTTATTATATTTACAGGTTCAGGGGGCAGGCTGGGGCACTCTCACTGTATGCACTTCACGCGATGTTCTCCATGTAAATGCAACCGAAGCCCTTGCAGCTGCCTCTTGTACATCTGTGACAAGTAACACATATAGTTTTACTGTCTCTTGTCCAGATGCAAGTGTTATTCATCAATGTCAACCATTGTTCGTAGCAGTATTTGGCAATGTATCCAGCAGTACTTCATATCAGTGTACAGGTAAGCTTATCAAATATTAGTATGAAATATTGTTAAAAAGCAGTAAACTTTGAATGTTTATACATAATGCAAATATACAGTATAATCAGGTCGTGGATAATTATATTAGTTGATAAATAAATAATGTAATATATTGCTTTATTCTAGATGCAAGCGTCTGTCGATTCCCGGATATGTTAAAGTACACATTTTCATACGAAAATCTTCTGTGTAGAAGTGCTGCAAGTTCAATCGCAAAACCAGTAATTTTAATTTTATCAATCATCTGTTTTTATTTTTACTGATAGCTTCTGACATTAGAGGCAAATATACCTCATACAGTGTCGAGGAATTGTTTTTTAATCTTTTAAACCAGGAAAAGAATGGTATTTTAGTTTCACTATATCGTATGCTAATAGTGTTTGAAGTTTTAAATGAAATTACATATAGTTTGTCCACGAGTGACATGTAATTTGGAGGAGCCATCTTCCTATGACTTCTCATATAAAAGTTCTTTGGACACAGTTTCGTATTTGTCAATTAACTTTATTTTCATGAGAAATTCAAAATTTTCGATTTTGGTTCATATCAAGACTTTTCTCATATACAGACCTGGTGTCATCCATTCAAATACATAATTTTATACAAATAAATTTCTACTATGTAATTCACTATTTCATAATGTACTATAAAGAAGACTTATCTTCATTTAGCAAAATTTGTACTTTTTGTTTAGCAAAGAAATTGCTATTGACAAATGTATTCAGAAATTATGGTCGTCGTTATGATACATAAAGTAACGTTAGTAATTATTTTAAGGAAATCAGACTTAGCAGGATGAAAACTATTGTCAGTTGTATATTTTATGAAAGAGTAAACATGCACATCAAATAAAAAGTACAATTTAACATTAGAGTATGAAAATGACTGTTGTCTACTGTGTAGTCTTATTATAAATAAGTTCATGTCAATAAAATTACATAATAATTAGTATCACAGCCTCAAGGGCAATACTTTAAGCAAAACTAATTTGATCTGCCTTGATTCCATTGATGATGATAGTTTGTTTTTAAATTCAGAAAACATATGTAGTTGGACTAAGTGGAAAGTAAGAATTAAGTCTCAATAAAATAAACGCAATAAATGACTGAAAAGTTCTATATTGTTGGTGCATTAATAATGGTATATAAAGTGAATAATATACCTCTAAACAAAAGGTTTACAGATCGCTATAGTGTGATCCACTCCACAACCCACTTTCTGAACTTGAGCTCCAATAGCCACCTAATAATGGAAACATAATATTCAAGTCACCATCAGTTTCGAGATTATCACATACATTTTTGTATTACAAAAAAGAAGTAACATTTATACCTTTAATGGGAAAAATTGGTTATTTTCATGCCCTAATCCTAAACATCCAAATTTATTATTTCCCCATGTATAAAGATCACCCGTCCTTGTCACTGCAGCTAGATAACTAATTCCACAGTATATTTTTGATACTTGGGAATTAGTTTCATAAACATTTAATCCAAAGAGTGTTGACGGTATAAGAGTAGGTTTTAAAACTCTTTGTACTTGGGGTCCGAGGCCTAGAACTCCATAGCCCCATACGTAAACATTTCCTGTATCTATATGAGTAAACAATAAATGAAATATATTCCCAAATTATAGTGTTCGCTGTTTAAATAGAGCTTAACGTTGTTACTTACTATTTAAGATCATGCACATACTTCCACCAGCTGCGATATCTACAATGTGACCCAAGTCTCGACATTCAGGAATTTCAGTCGCTATATTTATTTGATGAATATCACCCTGAACTGGTAATTGTGCATACTCCGAATTGCCCCAACCAAAAACTTTACCCTTATCTGTTGAATGCGTTATAGGACAGAGATATAAATTATTAATCGTTAAGTGATAATTTACTTTTGCTGAAATACTTTGACTTACCACTGAGTGCAAGGACGCAATCCGCTACGCAGGCAACTTTAATTATATTTTGACCAGCCAGGTCTCCTTTAACGAGACTGGGTTTGAATTCATTGCGATAATGTGCAAGACCAGTTTGCCCATCTGCACCCCAACCAAATGCATATACTTCCCCCTTTTCAGTTAGCAATATGCTGATAGAAAGTAATTATCTCTGATTTATAATTTTGATAGATTTACAAATTTGCAAGAACATATTTGTATATGAAGTAAATACATATACACTAACCTGTGGTCTTGCCCTGCTGAAACAGCTGTGATCCGATCACCTTTGATATCAGGTATGTGATGCACTACTTGACTTTTTGTATAGTTTTCATTATTAATAATCGGTCTTCCACATTGTCCGTAACCGTTGTTACCTAACGTGAAAACTCCTTTGTCTGTAAGTATCAGTAAATGTGCTCTACCAGCAGCTAAGCTTACAACTCTTGTTGATGATCCCTTTAACGGCAAGGTTACTGGCCTTGGATCTATTATTATCCCACTATTGTTCTTCTCATCTGATTTATGATATCCTATCAAGGATGTAATTATTGATTCTCATTGTATAATACAAGTTGTAATAGGATATGTTTAAGATTTAAACATATTTTACCTAGCTGAGAATCTGTATTGATTCCACAACCATATACAATATTATTGTCATTTGAATGAACTCCAAATGCTGTAAAACCATAACCACAAGCAAGGTCTACTACTTTGTGATGTTCTCCAAATGTTAATCGTCGTGGAGTATGAGTGTATGCAACATTATTTTTTCCCCTGGTAGATATGGCTAATCCCAATGCTCCATGTTCAGCAAGGCCCCATACATACAACCTACGATCACTTGCTTCACTTACAGGATATTGAAATACTAAAAAACAATTATTATCAAGCATGTGATCATATTAAACAAAAATATATTAGCTAAGATTTATTTTTTATACTTCTATATCTGTACGAATATTATACTATATACAGCACTAAAAAAACTAATTATTTATTGTAAAATCTCCAAAAAGTGAACATATCCCTGTATTTATTAATAGATACTGAACGTAACAGAAGAGAAGAATATCCATATTAAAACACAATGTCAATATTATTATTAAAAACAGAAACATTGTAATATAACAAATTAACAAGTGATGTATAAGGTTACATACTTGAGTTAGCACATATCAAATAATATAATACGCTAGTAATACTGTAACACAAAGTTTATATAGAAATATAAATTATTATTTTTAGTAAAAATATTCGTACTTGATCCTTACCCGGCAAGTTTTTCAATTTTTGTTTCGGTGCTTTAGGCTTTTTCACAGATGCGCCTTTGTTACTCCGTTTTACAAGAGCATTTGAACAAGATCTGATTAACCCAATCATTATAAGTCATTTGTGATACGTATTGTACCTCAATATTTTCAAAAATATAAGATTATGTCATTAACTTCGCCATAACCTCAAAGTGATTATACAAACATCATACAACTGAAATTATTTTTTCGCGCTACTAAAGTCGCACATGCGTCCGTTAAATAATTCAAACATAACAATGACTGTCTTCTACAGAAACACCGCTGAAGGAGAGAACATACGTTTGATTGGTCATTTGATCTTAAATCTTGCAACAATTATGAGATTTAACCAATCAAATGTATTTGCTCCTTCAGGAGTGTTATACAGAACACAGCCAATAAAAATGTCCATAATATCTGCCAATTATATACCAATCGAAAAAGCTTTCGAACCACGTGACATGATAATTCAAATCCCAACTATTCAAACGCTAGTATACTCTTCCTCTCCATTGTTATAAGAACGACCGTTTTAAACTTCGTTTTGATTTAAGTCAAAGAACCAAGAATCTAAAAAATTCAGAAATGAATGTTGTGCGTATAGACACAAATGTGAATCGGACATCAAAGGCAAAAAAGCGGCCAAGAATAGATGAGAAACATGGATATCTTGGAAAAGATGCATTCCCTAATATTCTGCCAAAATATCGTAAGATTATTCATTCCATGGATATCTAAGTATAATCCGACGTAATATAAAAATAATAATTATATTTTAGAATTTGATTCTGGGTATCGACGTCCTCTTGTTGAATTGACGACAACCGCTACTTCAACTTCTATGAAAACTCCAATAAACAAATATAGAGGAAGAAGCACCACTTCCTCATCAGCCCAAAAATATTCCTCTCGCATACGAACTTCTACGTAAGACGCTTTAATATATAAGTTCATTATAATTTGTTACTCAAATTATTGTTACTTAATACATATAATTAAATGTAGCTCAGCGAATGGTCCAATGGTAACTCCTGGAACATCAAGCAGTATAACTCCACTCGTCATCCTTGGTACTGAAGCAATTTGATTTAATTCTATTAATATAGAATTGTGAATACATTGTTGCAATATATTTAATAATTTATATAGCAATAACAGCAGGACGTGGAGATGCAAAATGTGAAGTGGGTATAGCAGCAGTAGATCTTCAACAACCTCACATGATATTATGTCAGATTAGTGACTGTCAGACATATATAAATACACTGACAAAAATTCACTACTTTCAACCTGTCGAGGTAACTCTCATAGTTTAGCAAAATTATTAATAAAAGAATAAAATTAAAACAATATCTAATTACTATAGATTCTAATGCCGGATACAATGTGTGAGCGACCAACCAGTTTAAGCAGACTGTATCATTCTATCAAGGAAAAATTTAAAGATGTAAATGTCACAGGAGTTGGACGATGGCATTTTAATGATGCCATAGGAATGGATCGCATAAGGACCCACTGTGCTAAGGAATATTCAAGTGTAGAGCTCTTTGTTAAACAAAAGCATGTAAATTATTCTTCCTAAAACCAATATTTACTATTAACATGTACTATAATTATTCATTCATAATTGTTATAGATTTTATGCTTTGGCAGCTGCTGCAGCCTTACTAAAGTATGTCGAGTACATACAACACATTCTATATGCACCGAAGTCAATGAGAATTGAATTTCAAGGATCACACCATTCTACTACCATAGGTATATTGTTAATAGATTTCTATGTCTAGAGAGATCGTTAAAATGACTTGTTTATTTAACTACAGATTTAGAAAGTGCCCTGACCCTAGAACTGGTATCAGCCCAAGCTGGTCGTGCAAATATCAGTCTATTTGGTACTTTGGATCGGTGCTCAACTCCTATGGGAAAAAAATTATTAAGAGCTTCAATCCTTCAGCCTCCATGTATCACAATCGATATTTTGGAACGACAAAAATGTGTTGCTGAATTAGTAAACAATAAATCATTACTAATGATCATCCAATCGACTGTACGTCGATTTTCTGGTGTTGATCATCTTCACAATTTATCAATGCAGATTCTACACGATGATAATGTATTGAGTGCTGAAAGAAATTTAAATTCTGTGCTTTTATTGAAGCACACGATTGACGCAGTTCCTGTACTTCATGCTGCATTGGAGACCGCGCGATCATCATTTTTTATTAAAACCAGAAAGGTATCTTGATGTATGAAACAACGTGAGAGTAGATCAAAACTAATATGCAATTTAATTCGTCTAATTGATTGTTTCATAGAATTTACAGGATTCGCAATACAGTATTATGAAAGAAAAGATATTAAAAGTAATTCAACCGGAAGCCCGGTCTGTCGCGGGTTTCACTTCTGCAAATATGCAACGATGCTTTGCCATAAAAGCTGGTATCAGTGATATGTTGGATGTTGCACGACAGACATACTGCGAGCTGATTGATGATATGAAGAGTTCGATTTGATTAAATTTTTTTAAATTCTTATCAATAGAAGTTACATTACTTTGAATCCACAGGTATGGTTGAGGGACTAGGTGAAAAGTATAATCTTCCTCTTGCGCTAGGTTGTAGTGCAACAATGGGTTATCATATTCAAATGGAACTACCACGACGAAGAAATATTAAAGTCACGGATTTACCTAAGGAATTCATTGAGGTTATAGAAATCATTATAGGAACAGATGTATTATTATTTAAAGTAAATCAGCAGTTACCTTGTTTTGATTTAATAGGTAAAGAAAATCAGAAGCTGGTTCTATATGACTACGGATATCTTACTGGTACAAAGTCAGCATTGTAAAGATGCTTGCGATGAACTTCACTTGATGAGTAACGTGTACGTTTAATGATTTAAAATTGATGATGCAACTAATGAATATCTAACGAATAACTAATGTTCTGTTTTATTAAAGTATTTTAAACGAGACTTTAACAGAAATCAGGGAACACATTGGTTGTCTTTATCAGTTGAGTGCAGACATCGCAGAATTAGATCTTGTCACTTCACACGCACGTATCAGTTCCATACAGGATTACGTAAAACCAATTTTTGGATCGAAATTAAATTTAGTGGATTCAAAACATCCCATAATGGATATTATGGGAACCGATAATCCCACGTCCAATGATGTGGTAAGCAACAATTATATCATACAAATTAGTTTTCCAACCATAAACTATTGTTTTTTAAGGAAGCATCTGTACCATACAATTTTCACACAATAATTGGACCGAATATGAGTGGAAAATCTGTTTACCTGAGGCAGATAATATTATTGCAAATTATGGCGCAGGTATCTATCAGTTTCTTATAATTAATACACAATAATAATTTATATTACAGTATTATAAATTTTGCTTATTAGATTGGATGTTACGTACCGGCAACAATGGCTGAATTTCGCATAGCTGATCGAATTTATTGTACAATATGTTTCGGCGATGATATTGAATGCAATGCCTCGTCGTTTGTTCGGGAAATAAAAGAAGTTCAGTACATATTACAAACAATCACGCCAAGATCTCTAATAGTGATTGATGAATTATGTAGAGGGACTACAGTCGAGGAAGGTACATCACTCGTTTGGGCAATATGCGAATCTCTTTTGTGTACAGCTGCTTTTACATTTTGCGCAACTCATTTTCTGTACTTAACTCGACTAACTGAACTTTACAACAACGTAACAAAGTGAGTAGATATCGTTAAATATTCTACAGTGAAATATCAATAGAACATTATTTGTATAACATGATTTTGTAGCCACTATCGTAAAGGTATAATTATTTTTTTTATTAATATCTGTATTTTATATTGTCTATGTATAGTCATTACTTCGAGACAAAACCAAGGATTGAGAATGTATTTGAAAAGACACGCTTAATTTATACCCATAAATTGAAAACAGGAATTGAAACGTTTGACAATTATGGCATAGCATTAGCGGAGTCATGTAATTTGCCTGATTCTGTGATAAAACATGCACAGGAAAATATGTTAAAGATAACAGACACTGTTATGGTAAATTTTATTATATTTCACAATATATGTATGTTAAATAATGATTATCCATTATTTCAGCCCGGCAAAGATATTCTAGAAAATAGTACCATATCACAAAATAAGAAATGGTACAAGTATGCAGCTGAAGTATATGATCTTTTGGAAGACGATAATAAATTTACAGAGGAAAATGTTCTTGAGCTTATTACACAGATGCGACAATTTGATTTTGATGAATATGGTGATACGACTAAGATGATTATTGCACAGTGTAATCCAGTTGCACAGCATACTCCAATAAACAAGAATAAACACAACAAAAATAGTAGCAATTTGGCACCAACTACTTCAAAATCTGGAAATTTAAATGCTATCGAAAAACGAAAAGTGACAGGCAGCATACACAAGCACCCAGATTCAAAATTAATTAAATTTGAATTATTGACAGGGTTGAAAAAGGACACGTCTACGCAAAGTTTTAAACCAGAGACTAAATTATCTCAAAAGAAATGTACAGTGATGAATCTAACATCTTTGAAAAACCGAACAGTTAAACTAATGGATACAGAATGTATACCTTGTGGAGATATCGTAGAAAAAGAAAGCATTGAAAATTCAAAACCGGAATTCAATCTACAAGACGAAAAGTCATATTCAGCAGACAGAAATATTCAAATACCAACTCCTGAGTTACCTAATCGTTTGAGTCAACTGTTAACGCCTGATGTAAGCGAAGACAATTCTGTCACATTTTCTCAAGCATCCATCTCAACGCTGGCTGCGAAATTATCCGCGCGTAGAAAAGAGGCCGAGATATTTAAAATCATTGAGGGCGATGATTTTCGAGAGTCTCAGTTTTTCAATTCTCTCAGGATAAACGACAATGAGAATGATATTATGATTATCGAAAACAATATTCGAGGAATACCTGTAGATCAATATACATTCCAATTTAACAATGATTTTAAAAACAATCCAAGTACAAGTCGTGGTCATAAATGATACATTTGGTTCTGCCCAATCATCGAGATTATATATTAATTACAATGTACATTAATAAAGTTAAACATTATACATTAAACATTCTTCAAATTATTGATTCCAATAATTTCGAAAAATATTCAAATGTACCACCCCTTTACTATATTAAATTTGGGCATACATGCATTGCCCTATCTATTTCAACCCGTACAAGTTGGTGATTAACTGTTGAATCTGAAGGACGAAGAGGACAGAAACCGGAAGGAAGTCACCTGTGTTGAAGCACATACGCTACCAGTGGCACAAATATGTACTAGAAACTGTGATCAAAAAGTAGAGAATTTCTGTAGTCTCAAAGAGGATTCATCTCCTTCCTATCATTATTTTATATTCAATGATACAAGTGTCCACATCAGGCGGTTTAATGGGAAAATATTTTGTACATACCTTTTTAATGCATATAAAATAGTTGGCACATAATAATTTACATATTATGTTATTAAATGCACGGTGCGGCATAATTTTACATGGAAAAAATGTACACCTGGCTACTCGTTTCAATAGATGTGTCCAGGATATTTTATAGGTTAATGACTTTTAATACTCCGAACGCGTCCTTTTAAAGTGTCAAATTTATCGACAACCGGGTCTGATATTTTTTAATAATAAACTCTCCCCGAGGAATCTTTAAATATTCTTAAACTTTTTGAGATGATGTTCTTCAAAGTGAATCTTACTACAATGCAGATACGACAGAAAAAGTACAAATGAGCAATTGATAATTTTAAGGATATGACAAACACTTGTCAGGCGCATATCTATTGTTAAGTTGTATAAAACATTCTAAAATTTATTCGAAAGTGTTTAGTATTGTAATAATGGCAAGTGACTGGATGACAAAAAAGATTTCAATGAAGAGTGTGCTAAGTCATGTTATGAATGCCAGAACTGAGTCAGATTTTATATCTGTCAAACAAGAGATAGAACTATTTGATGAAACTTTATGTCCTGAAACACAAGAAATAAGAATTAATCGCGACCAATGCATTGATAAAGAAAAGAGTAACGAAACTGATGCAGTGCCATCTTCTTCGAAAGCACAGTCATCTGTAAGATTGACATACTTATTTATTACTTTGCATGCTTATATTTTATGAAAGCCTGAAATCAAAGTATAAAAGTTTACTTATAGCATTGATACATTTATGGAGCTTTAAGTTTTTATATTTTCCAGAATACTTTGCATTCACATAATGAAGGATGTAATACAGATGGTTTATCTCCAATTCCTAATGAAAACACTTTTGTATTACCAAGTGTGATAAATCAAGGCTCAGTGTGTAGAGGTCAAATTGATGTAATGGAGATACAAGTTGATGAAGACGACAATTACAAATATTTGTTCATTTATGAAGATCAGGTTTCTAAATTTATTGTTCTCAAAGCTCTACGAACCAATACTATCAAAGAAGTCACATTGAAACTCTTTAATGTACTGACAATCATTGGAGCACCGCAAGTCTTGCAGAGCGGAAATGGTCGCGAATTTACTGAACGTGTGGTGCGCGAATTGCGTTCACTTTGGACGAACCTTGCAATAGTTCATGGTAATGTGTCAAAATGTGATGAAAGCAGTAAGAGAGATTACCAAAATCTTATAAAATCATGGCTCACAAAAAATCCATCAAAAGTCTGGTATGAAGGTCTTAAATTTATACAGATACTTGAAAACACAACTTTTCAATCCAAGGATGGTAAAAGTCCGTACGATTTACTATTTGGCCGTAACGTTCACAAGGAATGCGAGAAAGGGAGTCTTTCTAAAGAAATCATGAACAACATTTGGAGTGAAGAACAATTGCACAAGGTAAGGAATGTTACAGAAGGAATTAAAACCTTCCAAATGAATATAACATATGTCATTGTTATACATTGTTATGTCATCATTTCAGCATCTCAAGGAGAATGGAAGCACCTCCCTCGATATTGAATTTGGAGACAGCCCAGTTAAATCACCAAGAAATAATAGCAGTACAAATGATTTTAATTTTGTCAATGTAAAAAGTGAAATGTCACTTAGCACAAATCAAATAGAAGATTCGCAATCTGACGAAGAAACTAACACATGTGATAGGTTACAGGCACAAGATACAGACAAGTATCTGTTCAGGTGCAAAATCTGTCAGAAACAATATATGAAGTTAGGTCATTTAAAGAATCATATAAAAGCACATGTGAAAGCAGGTCGACTTGATTGTACTATTTGCCACAAGACATTCCGTCTTCCAAGTTTATACGATAAACACATGAATGAAGTTCATAGTCAAGAGAAAATCTTTAGCAATGATGATTTCCATTCTGCGAAGAGAATGGCCGTGGATAACATTTGCCCAGACAAATCTGAAAGTAAGAACGAGAAGTTAGAAACTGAATCAGAAGAGAATCCCTTAGAAATTACCGAACGCATCAGTCCTGAAAAAAAAGATAACATGCTCCTCTGTATCTCTAACAAAAGTCACAAAAAAAGCCTTAAACGCACAAGCGCGCTAGCCAGAAGAAAAGTTTCCAAAGAGAATCGTCTAACTAAATTGAATGGGGACCCATTGCTCGAGTGCACTTACTGCCAACAAAAGTTTGACTTCCCAAGTGTCTTAAAAAGACATATGCGGTCTCATACAAATGAAAGACCTTATGTTTGTCAAGTCTGCAACAAGAGTTTCAAGCAGTTAGGACATCTCAGTCAGCATTCTTTGACACATACGGACTACCGGTCTTTCCAATGTGCTATTTGTGGAGTGAAATTTGAGTCTCTGGACAGCTTGAAAAATCATTCCCAAAGTCATAAAGGAGAATCAGTTGTATATCGGCCAAAGGAGATTTATCGCCTTTTCGAATGCGACAGCTGCAAAAAGGTGTTCACAACAAAAAGTGTCCTGGAACGTCACATATTTACTCATACACACGAACGTCAATTTGGCTGTAAAGTATGTGGAAAAAGATTCAAACAAGCTGGTCATGTTAAGTCCCACATGTTGATTCATACAGGAGAACGTAAATTCGAATGTACCGTATGTTCAAAACGTTTTAGCTTATCAAATTCTCTCAAGAAACATATGTATGTGCACAACGGCGAAAAGCCCTATCAGTGTGACGTATGCGGTGCCAGATTTCTTGAAAAACGATATCTCAATGGACACTTAATGACCCACACAAACGAGCGTCCATTCTCTTGTAAAATATGTGGCAAAAGGTATACCCTTGCAGATACCTTGAGACGTCATATAAGTGCAGCTCATGAGGATGGCAGAACCTACCAGTGTGAAATCTGTGCAAAAATGTTTAAGCAGCTTGCGCACTTATCAGTTCACAAGAAAGTGCACAACGATGAGCGGCCATTTCAGTGTCACCTTTGTGAGAAGAATTTCAAGCACAAAAATGTCCTCAAGTCGCACCTGGCGATACATGCTAATGTGAGACCCTTTGAGTGTGATGTTTGTAAAGCCACCTTTGTGAGAAAAACTAATTTGCAAACTCACATAGCTTCGGCTCATATGAATGAACGTCCTTATGCATGTAAGATATGCGATAAGCGCTTCAAGCAAATCAGCCATTTGAATGGTCACGTTGTGGTGCATAGTAATTCTATGCCATATCAGTGTGACTTTTGTGACCGCCGGTGTAACAGACTAGACAATCTGAAGAAACACATGCGTCTACATACTAAGAATAAGGAGTAAATTGTAGAGATGTGTCATTCGTAATATGACCAGAATACAAAATAGCTTCTGAACTGCAGTATAAATAGTACGAATGAAAGATATATAATAATATCTTAGAAATTTAACAGGATCGAGGAAATTATACTTGTCTTTGGTATAGAGAATGAGAATCTATACTACTTTGTTCATATAAAGTATTTCTCAAGTCATATTCATTGAAATTCCTTAATGGTATTCAAATCAAACCAGTATAACTACTACGCTAAGTATTTTACTATGAGAATGATTTTCTTTGTAATAAGAATTGGTATAGTATCAGTATAATCTTTGAAGAACTTCTGTGTGGAAAAATAAGATTTTATCTCTTGTTCTTTTATTTTTCGTTTATTCGAAACAATGTATTTGTGCCTACAGTGTAGTGCGAACATCAACATAATTTATTGATTACATCGAACGATTCTGTCTCATTATTTGAAATTAATATTATTTCAAAACTGACGTTTCTCTTACCCAACCGAGGTAGCAATTGTCCATGTGTGAAATTACTATTCATTATCTCCATGTACATCCCAACTTAACAGAGGTACATAATGACTTGGAACATTTGTATACTGCCGTATAATCATAGAAATGTTATTTATTGTTTTTTACCTGTATACCCGAAAAATGTTTATGTTTTATATTATAGAATAAACGATCTTCTACTATCGACGGTGGTACACTTTTTTATTTATTACTACCATATTTTTTCATATGTCAATCTCAATACCAAATACATCTCCAAATACTAATTTGTATATAATAAAAAGAAGCAATACTTTTTGAAAACACAATGGAAAACTATTTTCCCTATATCATTAAAAGTCCCCGAGTACGATATTATCTTTAATTTTATAAAGTTGGCACATAAAATTGATTGACTCATATGTATATGTACTAATTCAATGATGTCACTTGATTAGATATTTTGTGTCGATTTTGACAGGAGTGTCCAGTTTGTGAAAACTATCATATTACACTGTCAAAGTATTTAATTAATTATTTATGATGGAGGAAAACACAACGTGTGATTTAGCCAATGTTATATTAGACGAACATATGAGAGCTACGGCAGAAGTACGTATATTAATTTATAACCAACTTACTTTCTGGTTTTGTATTATACATAACTGATTTGAACATAAAATGTAATATAAATGATTCCCAGACTGGAAATAAAGGTATCAGGCGACCAAAGCGAGTATTACATTTCTCAGACGGTGTTATGGAAGAATATTCTTCGGAAGATGAAACAGACAACGTTGGAAATAATAATCAGATATCCACTATTAATCCAGTATGTTACAAAACATTGTATCTGTTTGAGTATACGTATATTAATACAAACCAGTGAATATGATTTAATTCTACAGAAGTCACTGAATTGGGTGCCATGGGTATGGTATCAAACTGTTTGGGTCAGCTCAAAGATGTTGGATGGATGTGATTATATGGGAGAATGCTTGGCAAATTTCTTTGGTATCACGTCACCTAAATACCAATTTGAAATAAATGAGTATCATCGAATGCAAGCATATGAAAATGAGATGCTACGCAAGGAGGATCTGGAAATGGGTGGTTGGAATGAACAGAAACGAAATAACCTTATCAAGGACAATAAGGTAGAGAAAGATCAACAAAGGTTCTAAGCGTGTTTGGGTTTTGGCTGACAGCTTCCTGGAAGAATTAGTTTGCTGTGTATTGGGAAAACGGATCTGAGCAGTATCACAGTGCCTTGCTGCTTATTAGAGCGATGCTAGTAATATTTAAATCAAGATCGTCTCAGGGAATTTATATTTCTCTTTTCAGCCATGAATCATAGATCTTCTGATGCTGTAACATCTATATTGACACGGGTCCAGCAGATGCTTGTAAATAAAAATTAGTCTTTTTACAGATTGTAACAGTATACTGAGAAAAGATGCATCATGTATATTTCGTTTAACATCATAGTATGCATTCTTATCAATCGACGACTCTATTAATGCACCGTTGCACTTATTGTCTGCTATACAAAATGCATAAGAAACGATTCCACTTATTAATCTTAATATTCACAGAGAATCGTATCTTATACGAAGAAAAAGGCAAGTCCTTAATGCCTTATGCCTTCAATTTTTGAACACCTTTACACTATTATTATTATTCTACTGTGTTCTATTGTTCTATATATACACTTCAGTGTAATTGTACAACGCTTGTATTTATTAATAATTATACAACATTCTTTAATAAATAATACCGTGACTGGTTTAATAAATGCACTGTTATTCCATGACGTATCGACTACATATTATTACTCTCGCACTGTGGACTAAGGTCCATAAAATTGCGTAGTTGGTCATTAAAAATGGCATTATAATTAAAACAGAAATCAGTCTGTTTTCTTGCACGAATTAGTATACTGCGAGACAAACGCCACTATATTGTGCGAATCCTTTAGATACAGGAACTTTCATAAAGTCATGACCCACTTTTAAGTTTAAAATATCAAAGAAAGTTTAAGGTTCCGGTACAAATCTATGCAAGGCACTAGTCAAAACCAGCAAAGAACTTTGTAGACCTTGAGGTAAATGACGTTGCAACCATGCACCCTTGTACTGTTCTATATGCGCTAACATTTTGTTTGCTATGTCAGTTCTGAACGTGGGTGGCAAATTGCAGACACCTAAGTTAATGACCGCAAGGCCCATATTACTATTTGGATTGACACCAACTCCGATCAATGTTCTTCCAATTCGACATGCTGTTAACATTAAATCAGCTGTCAATTGAAGCTCTTGTATCTCCATTGAAGCAAACTTTGACGTGAGATTTCCTTCGTATAAGGAATGCGATACTCGTTTGATTTGTTTAGTCATTTTCTGCAGGAGTTAAAATAAATACTCATAAATTCATTCAATATTAATACTCCAAGATTAAATCTTACCATAAACAAATCTGCAAATAGATATTCCAAGTTGACGTTATCAGGATCAGTAAGTAATCTATAGAGCGTTGACCCCCGATTATCGGGTATTTGTTTTAAATCATTTGCTCCTTGATTTTTGCTCAGAGTCAATACTAGGGTATCAACTCGACCCAATTCCATCACAGCAGACCCAACTTTACCTTCTAAATCTTGGAACACGTGTGTGTCGAGTAACTGCGTTATGGATCGCTGACTGAAATGAGAAAACGGTAATTTAGTTCAGGGTTCTTTGCACAGAATAATATTCACATGTAACAAAATGACTCACTGCTGCCTTGGTGTTCCAGGTGATTGATTAGTTTCAAAATTTTCAAAACACCCTAAGTCTATTTCCGTGTTTGGATTCCATGCCAAACCAGCTCCAATCAAATATCCTACCCAAGCGAATGGATGTGGAGTCAAATGATGACTTCCAGACCAGTGCGCAACTACTATACCAATGGAATCTTGCTCTAAAGCAGTTTTTATTGCATTTTTTGTATTTGCATAGGTAGATGCTGGACATCCTCCCAAGCTATTGTAACTAGCAGTTCCGGAACTGGGTAACACGTTACCACCAGCAATTCTAAAAGCCTCTGTCCATTCAGAGAAATCATAGTCCGCCTGCAAAAACAGATATTAAACCTCATAAGGAAGTACGTTACAAGTATAAAAGTTATAAAGAAAAATCTTTATAAATTATATATATTTGAGCAATATTCATTACCTGAAATCCATATTCCACCAAGACCACATTACTTGGGACACTGCGAAATTCCGGTTTGGAGTGTAAACCATTAGAACACAGTAACAACGTCGTGTCTGAATTTAGACTGAGAATATGCCAAAGCTCCTGAAGGCACGTATACGACCTAAATACTTCAGACATATCTGTCTCAACAGTCTCATTAATCGATAAACTTGAATCAAGACTCTCTGGTTGAACTAAAAGACTGGCTAATCTAGGCCCAACATGAACGTAAGTGAGACTCGGAAATGTGGCAAGAAGTTCTTGAAACACTGGCCACATTTGTGTAAGATGTCTTTGACTGACGTTAGAATCAACATCTAGTGCTGGTACTAGATCCAAATGTCGATCCCTGCAACGAAAATTTAATAATTATATATCAATCAATTATCTATACTACCACTACTGTATAAAAAATACAAATAAGTTATACCTGCAATAACGATCTAGTGTGACCATTTCTGATCTCGAATAACAAAGTTGCCAATCGCAACTGGGTGTAAGTCTTGAATACAAATGTAAATGCGATACTTTGAATGACGACCAAAGATCAATGGTATGTAATAAGTAATCCAAAGTTGGTATTCGACCTCTTGGTGAAATATCCAGGAGTATACCTCTGTGTTTAAACCGAGGCTCATCTTTTATCAGAACCGCTTCAATTTCGCACACCTCGGATTTATTTTGATTTTTGCTCAAACGCAACATTTGCACAAATGTGCAGACAGCATAGTGTAAGCCAGCAAGACTGCCAGCACTCACTTTTATCGAATTTTGAGATACGTGCAGCTGATAACCATCCGCAACGTTAAACAATTTTCTATTCACTATGCATTCTATTCGATTGTCACCAGGGGACCTTCCAGAACCTGGCTGTACCTCACCGATTTTCACATCGTGTCCCAGCTCTAGTAAATGGGTCCTGCTGATCTCCCAAACATCCAATATTTTATGTATAGATTCACTACCCTGAATTATTAGAAGAATAATAATAAAAGATATATTTGATATTAGATTGAAAGAATAAAATATGCGAGATATATTTACTTGTATTATCGAAATAAAAAGTTCCTTTCCAGCGATAAACGGAGGTGATAAGGGTCCAAGTTCCAGGACAGTTTTTGGCTCTGGCCAGATAAGACTATAAATACCTTCTCTATCTGCTATACTTCTAATCGGGCTTTCGCCACTGGGTTCTCGCACAGGAACATCGTACAATTGATCAGACGGTTTTGTGGAATCAATCGATAATTGACTGATATTGGACATGATAGTTTTTGGATTGGGTAAATTTGATTCTGTGAAGGATGCATTAGGACTGTGCATTGCATCACCCTCCTGAGATATAGAACTTGGTAGGAATTTTTGCAGTAATCCATGCAAGGCAGGCTTACTACGAGCCAGTTCGTATGGAGTTTTGCCAGCAAACTTTCTAAAATATCATTCATATGTTTTGTATTTATTTTTCTGTATTCTCGTGGTAAATCATATATTATGGAATTAGGTAATGGCAATATCTCACCCCTTAATAGCCCGTACAAGAGGATTTGCACCGTATTGCAATAGTTCTTGACAAATACTGACATCAGCACGATTCACTGCATCATGCAAAGGCGTTGCTCCACAACCATTTTCAGAATTAACGTCAGCCCCACGCTCTAATATTAAGCATTGTATTTTACATCAATAATTATACTCTATCACATAATAATTTTATGCATTGTATCAAGCAATTTACCTATCAAGCATGTGACGATATCCTTATTGCCGTAACATGCTGCCCAATGTAATGGAGTGTTTTTACTTCCCTCGGAGTCCCAAGAATTTATATTAATACCAGCTGCTAACAACTGAATAACCCTATTGACCCTGCAAATCCGACCCATTGCATATATAGAAAATAACAAAGTGCAAGGCATCTAAATACTTGTAGTACATCAAAAAATAAAAATAACTCACTCAGATGCAGCAGTAGCTGTTAATAACTCCTCTACGTAAATGCGTCGTATGACATCGCTAGATGCTACGTCAACAGCATTGAATCCTTGTGAGTTTTGGATTGCTGGATCTGCACCACAGTTCAACAAGGTCCGAACAACGTCTACTTGGTTTGTCTAAGAATGCAAATCATTAGCAAGCAGTGACATAAAATTTAGGAAACACAAGTAACATACAAACAAATATACTCTTTCTAGCAATATCCCAAGCACATACCTTCGAAGCATAGCAGAGAAATGTTCCATCCTCTAACATGGGTTCATTTAGTATCTTTTCTCGTGTAATACCCTCACCCGCGTTTCCATTCTCACCTAATAATACATCATTCATTAAAGTAAATATAGATAGTCATTAATTAATAGATTTCACGTGGATAATGATTAATTCAATTATGACAGAAGCTAATATAACTGAATTAAAATATTTTCTGTGAAAATTACAAGAAATCCGGATTATACAGGTTATACACGAAATATTAAATGGTATACGTACATGCGTCTAAAAGTGTTCTTATTATATCAGTACGGCCGTGCTCGATAGCCGTCCGTATATTTTCGCAGATATCTTGCATGTCTGCTCCTCGTTTGGTTAACGCTATGTTTGCATGTTTGATCCCGAGAACAAGTAACCGGTTAGCCAGCTGTCAAATTTATATCCATAAATGAAATCAGTAGCCGATGGATAATCAAAAGCGTCATCCATGAACATATCAACGATATGTAGTAAGCTGCGGGTAGTAAAATTATAGTTGAACTGGACAAAATCATTTCATCATCAAAATAAGAGCATCAACAGTTAGATATCATTTCATTTAAATAGTTTGTAAATTCATCATAAGTAATTTCTGTAGTTTTATAAAAATTGTTTTAATAAGGAAGAGCAGCATACAAGCATGTAAGTATTGAGAGAAATGAGTTGGGAGATTGTCAACGATCCAATTTTCATGGTCCAAGTTTTATTTCGACGTCATCATGCCACCTAAGCGGAGAGGCCTCTAATCAGTCTCACTGTTGACACGTTAGTCAATGACTAACAATATTGTAATGAATACTTTAAAAAACCGTGTTCTATTAATTATTTATTAAGATACTTGTTTGGCCTAGTAATTAAACACGACTGATATTTGCTTAGTTTATGTACTTGTGCCTATGGATATGGAATGGAGTACTGGATGGAATATATATACGGAATATCAGAGACATGAAGATATGATCCTGCATAAATTGTGCTCCGAAAGTACATATTCATGAATGTTTAGAACGAACAAAACGATAAGGATTTGCATACTTGTGATTTAATGTCTTCCACCTGATTATTTGAAACGTGCGTTATATTAATATTAATATCGGTTTAATAATAATAATAAAGTACAACCGAATATGGCTTTAAAATATAGCATAGTGATATTAATACTTTGTACCTTATCTGTTATAATATTTGTTACAATAATTGAACAGAATTTCAATATTAAAAACAGAAATAGTGAGCATGTAGGACTGTATCCTGTAAGATTTCCAGACAATAAGTTGATGGACCTACAAGATTTTAGATATGTAATTGATACCACGTGCAATGCAAGTGTACTTGCATGGATTGTGACATCATATGCAGGTGACCCTACAACCAGAAGTGCTCTTCGAAGAGCTTATCCAAATGATGAATTACAAAAACTGGGAATTCGTAGGGTATTTCTGCTGGGAATATTAAGTAGTGAAGCAAGCTACAAAACTCGTGTATCTCAAGATGCAATATTTGATGAATCATTAAAATTCAAAGACATCGTCCAAGGAAACTTTCAAGAAGCATATAGAAATTTAACTTATAAACATTTAATGGGTCTCAGGTGGGCTGTGAATACTTGCAATCATGCAAATTATATAATGAAAATGGATGATGACATTGTTGTCAACCTCTATGACATTTTAAATATACTGCAAACTCATGAAAGTGCTAAAAATACTTTAATTGGGTATGTTTTAAAAAATATGCTTCCTATTCGTGAACCAGCAAATAAGTGGTTTGTCACACAGGAAGAATTTGCTCTCAACATATACCCAGAATTTCTTTCTGGATGGCTATACATAACTAGTTCTAATATAGCTGAAAAGTTAGTTAATTATGCACAGATATACCCAAAATATTTTTGGATTGATGATCTTTTTATCACGGGTATTTTAAGGAATGATCTCAAGATAGAATTTCATGATATTCGTAAATTTTATGCGACTGATTATCGATATCTTAGTTGTTGCATTAAAGGGAAGGAAAAACGTTTAAAGTGTGAATTTGCTATTGGGCCAAATGGTGGAAATGCCGAGCTCCAAGTACATTTTAAAAACTTTGCTCAATTCTGTCGAACAAGTTGTTCACCGCGGGCTAAAGAATTCTCTGTAAACAACACTTGCATTGTGGCTCATGAGGAACCAAATTGGGTCAGGGGTAGAGCTTTAATTGAGCCAGTAAACATCTTATGATAAATAACAAGATAAAAAAATCAAAAACCATTTGAGATTCGAATTATACCGTCGCTGTCATACTCATAAAGGGATTACGTATTAAGATTGTGAATATTACAGTACATTTATACATACAGATATCAATATATATAAAATATTTCTCTATATTTTGTAAACCTATTAATTTACGAATATATTAAACGAAAACCTCTATTATTCACTTTTCACTAATCATTCTTTCTCGTTATTCTTGTATATTTCATGACTCCAAATCAGCAACAAAAAAGTGACACCAAGATATATCGTTGGCTGTATGTGATATTAAATAATTGCGATGTAATTTATTAAAAATATAGGTATTTTCCTATGTACATGATACAACAGTTGTAAGCAACAACCAGTCTGCGCGCATATATAACTCAATGTTTTTTCTTTTGCAACTTAAAACTTGCACCTAGACAAAGATGATCACTACCTACCGTGAAATTTGGTATAGTCGGAAACAAATTGCATTGCTCGACGGTGGGCAATGTATACTTTTCAAAAGGTTGAACTTCATGAAAAAATATATAATCAACGGTAATCCATTTGTCTTGATTAGTCGTCGCTTCCCGTTTACCGTATCGATCCGTATGCTGATATACGCTTTTGAATTTAAAAGGATGTATTAAGTGCCCTGAGGAGAAATTGGCACAGTGTCCCTCAGTTAATTCTATCTTCTGATATTTGCCTGTGTTGAGATCAAGCTCTGATTTCTTGTACATGGAAACTGGATCGTTGGCAGAGTTGCTCTCATTATGTAACTCCTTCGTTTCGCTATTTTCGAGCTAAATAATGAAAATAAAGATAAATATAAATATCAATAAAAGTATTTCGTTATACAAACGGATATCCGTTAACCTACCATTACTCTGCCGTCGCCTTCACCACGTAATCTTTTTTTCAGCACATTGTAATGTTGGCAATTATCCGTCACGTATAGTCGAGGTGGAATAAGCACGTTTGACAAACGATAGAACAAACGATATTCGGCTGGTTCTAAATTTCTTGCTTTGCCAACATACTCAAAAGTACCCTCAGTTATGAACCTATAAACTCCAGTGTAAGGCTCGAGATTAAAATCACCTGCCAAAATGATAGGATGATACCTGGCGCCCGTCCTATAAATATGTCATTAAAGAAAGTATTCATTAATTGACCATACCGTTATTGTAATGAGAGCGCTAACAAGAAAATCTTACGGCGTATTTTCAATGAAAGCAATTCTTTCTAATTCTGCGAATAACAGCTGTATTTGGCCCAATCTTACATCATTTCTTCTTGGATTATAAAGTAGATGAGTTGTCGCTATTACGATTTGAGTGTCAGGACTATCCTTCAGGGATAATTTGGCAATTAAGCCTACGTTGTCTCTACTGAGTAATTCTATACCGGATTGATATAGTTCCACTTTTGCGTGATCCACCAAATTGAATTGATCTGAACGATAAAGAAGAAGAAGGCCATCCTCTTTGTCATTTGTTCGCTTTTTATAAAGATACGCGTATCCAAGATCCCT
Organism: Syrista parreyssii; assembly: GCA_030142615.1. Taxonomy (NCBI): domain Eukaryota; kingdom Metazoa; phylum Arthropoda; class Insecta; order Hymenoptera; family Cephidae; genus Syrista; species Syrista parreyssii. Next base: position 1,505,875 of record JARQTG010000188.1, on the reverse strand, counting down.
GAATGGTTTTACTAAGTCACCTAGGTGTTTATTTTGTACTTCTTGAAGACATATTACCTGAATATCATTATACCAAGCTGGTCAGACATACAAGAGAAATAGTAATATGTTTATGATGTATGTGAACTTACATTGGCCTCTGCTTGAAGTATTTCTTGAAGCAATAGCGACTTCCGGCTCTCCCACGAAAGTGCTCTTTTGTCATGGGCTTTATACAGGTAGGAATATGTTTCTAAGAGATTCTGTGCCAGGATGTTGAATGACAGTAACCTTAGTACAAAGGTATCATTGGAATTTACTGCCAACTTCTCTGAAGAGATCATAGATTAGTTATATAATGAGTTTTGTTGCTATGTTAATAAACTGCGTTTCATACAGGACTCTTGTTGCACAACAATTTATTAGAATGTAAAGATTTCATATTTGTCCTTGTGTAATAATTAGAAATGCTTGTCTAAGATTTTTTCAAAGTGACCTCATTATGAATTTGTTTATTATTCAAATGCTGATAACTGCATAACTGTATACATTTCTGTCTCAGTCATACATGATACAGATGATACCATATAAATAAGAGATTTCTTCATTCGTTTATTACCTGAATACTGATAACAACACTATACATTTCTGTCTCAGTCATATATGATACAGATCATACCATATAAATACATGATTTCATTATGAAATTGATTTTCTTTAAAAATATATGAAATTTGCATACCTTTTCCAAATCGTTTCCACTTGCGCAAAGCTTTATAGTCCTGTTTGGACATTGGGCATTTAATATCTAATGATCCTCCACATTCTTTAATTATATTAACATCCATACTCTCAGATCGGCTAGTATCTTCTCCATCACTCAATGCAATGTCATCACCAATATTAACTGGCACTTCACATATAGGTGAAGTGTCATTTAATACGTAACATGACTCAAGAAAAGGTTCCATTATTGTTTTATTAAATTCTTGATGCGTCGCCGGGCTTGATATGGACTCCAATAGGTTTAAATATGTGGAGAACAGAGCTTCCGGAACGGATGCACTTTTTCGAATATTTCTGATAAGTAAATGCTTCAATGGTACTTCCGACATATGAAGAATCTGAAATATCAGCACTACAGGTCAGAGAAACTAAGTACTGCGAAGAGATAATACTAAATAAATCTACAAGTGTCTGTTTATTTAACAAATACTGGTAACTTTCAAAAATCCTAAATGTACAAAGCTTTCAAAGGTCAATCAGTTACGCAATGTAAAAATGTGAAAAACATTAACTTCCCAAATTCAAAAACTGAACGTACCTTTACCTCCTGTGAAAATATTGCAACGTGGACGTTTCGACAAACCACACTTGCTACGGAGACAGTTGTCAGCAGTCTGGTAGATGCGCTCATTTATTCGAATAAATTTTAATTTATGTCAGTCACGGTATAATTTATACACTGTCATACAGAGAAACAAGATATTATCGAAGAGTCTTCTCTCTGACAGAACATCCTCGTTCAAAGAGTGAGGTTAGTTATTCCATCGAGGTCAGAACGAGATATCACCCGGGTTTTAAATTGCGATTAGCACACCGATATTTTCGCAAAATCAGTCCCTTCTACTTTGAATTTGAAATGCAAGTTATCAAAAATCATCAATGTATGTACGGGATTTGTGCCTTTGTAAATTTCACACGCCAGTCTGGAATAGACTTGGATTGTCGATAAGGAAGAATCAATGGTGCCATTACATAGCGTAATTGCAAGAACCTCCGCGGTTAAAGGTTACTGGCTACAATACGCCTATACCATCGATATTACCAAACACACAATTGTACTTTTTTATCGATGCTAGTAGGTCGTTTCAATTTGCTTCCAATTTACATACCTTTCTGTAATTCGTGCTGGGCAATACGAACCGCCCGAATTGTCACAAGGTCTTTTTTAACATATTTTTTTACCACTCTTATTTTCTCTTTATTTCCATTTCAATGAGTTCATACCTGAGCCTGCACGATTAACTATTAGGAATTAAGACCCTCTATTGTAAATTGTTAATATAAAATCACTGATGGAATGGAACATAGAATTTATTATAACAGTTACTTTGAAAAAGGCACTAGAAGTCGATGTATTTGTTTTCACAGTACGTTAACATAACGCGACTGGAAACGTAATATTATTGTATGTAACTATGCGTCAGTAGATATATGTTTATATGTATATATACATACATTCGTATATGAAAAATTTCGACAAGCAATTTATATTTACAAAGTATCCTGTAAATTGCATCCTTCCATCACCTCTTTAAAAATTTTCTGCAAAGAAAATAGTTTTGCAATAAAATTAAGATAAACTCTTGGTAAAGAAAATATTTGTGCTATGCTGCTCAATGCTCACGCTCTAGTTTTGTGCAATCTCTATATAAAGAATGGAGATTTTTATATTAATCTAATAGCGCAATTGTCGTATTGAAACATGCGCTGCGTCCTCATAAAGTTAAAATGATGTACGAGAAACGATAATGAAAAATATTAAGATTTTTCTAAAATACAACTTGTGAAAGATATACGTATCTCCGAAGAATTTTCAATTCTCAGACTGCTCTAATTATCATATACTAATTCTGGCAGATCATGTAAATTTCCGTTAGTTACTAGAAGGAATGTAATAACTTCTAAAATTTTTCGCCTGCTATCACAAGTTTCAACATATTGAAATTTAAAACCAAAGATGGTACGATAGACGAGTCACAATTATGTCCTTGTTGTTAGAAAAACAATGGTCTACTTTGAGACCACCTCAAATTGACATAATTTTCATTTTTAACCTATTCTTTGGTTTTGTCAAAGTCCATTTTGTAGAATATTGAAAGCAGCACCCATTGCCCAGCTTAGTTCATGGCCACTAATTTTCTTGTATAACTAAAAGGAAAGAAACATAAGTATTAATTTTTGTATAATTACAGCAGTATAGTCCATAAGATAAAATAACACTCACATATAATTTAGTGGTTGGTTCCAGACCAAATCCCTCTCTAAGTAAAACATAAATAAAAGTCAGATCCAAACACGCAAAAGGCTGATCTGTATTTGGATAATCACAGGAATCCACAGCTGCCTTAAAAAAGCTATCAACCTTAATAACACCACCGGTGAACGGATCTATTAAACCCGCCTGTAAATAATATATATAACATATTATATATTACATATTTATATTTGTTTCCTGTAGATTCTCATATTTACTTCACAGCATCGAACTTACCTCCGTAGCGCGATCGAAATAGTAAGAAAAGGCATAGATCTCATGTTTATCCAAGCCTAAAGGTTTATTCGTTATCGTGTTTACGTAATTTTTCACAATTTTCAAGCATTCCGAAAATCGTACAATTGGCCTTTTCTCTTCCGCTCCAGCATAGTTTTGCATTTTAAAGATTTTGTAAGTCCCATTCTCGGGACCTTTAACAATGTAATTCAGTCCTCCGTAATGCCACTCTGTCGACACTATTGGATTTATGCATTCTGATCTTACTTCTATGACATTCTTGTTTTTATTACTTTTACTGTTTATTCCATGTGTTACAATTTCCTTTCGAGCAGCCATGAGACCCATTCCAAGATAACTATGAGTGTAGACACTCATATTGTGATTAAATACGTTTATAGCATAGATATATTTCTCTTGATTCCTTATGTTAGCTTTATCAGGTGCAAATGTTACTTGGGTAGAGCCTCCACCAAGATCTAGAGCTGCTACTGTATTAGCAGAACCATGTGTACTGAGACGATCTTGTAAGAAATTCACAGTAAACCAAGAAAATATTCCTTCATCAGTGCCATCCATTATAGCAACAGAGTTTTTGGAAACCAGGAAACCGGATGTCTCAAATAATTTGCTACATTCCTTTAGTAAATCGTTGGCTTTGTGGCCAGGTAACAATCTTAATCCTGCTGTAGCCTTCATGCTAAGGGGTGTGCGAGACCACTCAGACTTTGGAATCACAGATTTGGCTTTATCCAATAACATTGTTAGAGACTGTGCTCCTTTGTGCGGTTCATCAGCAAATGAACTCAGTCCTGGTTTTATTTGATGGAACAGCTCAGCATCAAGAATAAGATTACCATCAAGTATAGACTCATGAAAGCTGAATGCCAATACGCGACTGCCTGTTGAACCGGCATCAATTATAACTGCATAAATAGGCTTTTGCAAATTGAAGGAAAAAGCAATACTATCAATAGTTTTCCTACCAATTCGAACAGGTTTCAAATCACTAGATATTGCTATATAGCCTAGAAATAGTATGCTTAACAATGCTACTATTATCACGTACTTTCTTTTCATTTGTTTTGTTGCTTTCTTCGAGCGGGGTGCCATGTCACTATGTTTTGAAGTCCCATTTTGAGAGGTCAGCTGAAAAAAGAGATACATTCAATTAATATACAAACTATACCTAGTAAAGAACAATACTCAATAACAGATATATTATGTATATAGATCGTGCCACAACAAACTTCACATCATAATATCAAATATTGTACATTATGGAATGATGAAAAGAAATGAGACAAACTTTCGCCTTATACAATTAATTCGTTTTTATACGAATAAGTTAGTATTTAAATTTTCAGGAACAGAAGGGATTATCATCACTGTTAACCATAATGTTGTAAATAGGTACATGGAAGCAGTTGATGGTTATCATAATGAATGAGAAATGAACGTACGGCTCACAATCAGTAAATAATACATAAAAAATACATTATTGTAATAGAAAACTGAATTATCTACTGGCTTATGATTCAAGGTAACCACACAAAAAATTGCGAACATTCGCAAATAGTACGCTCTGGTCTTGGACCTTACATCGTTTATACACTCACGAGTGTGTATCGCATTTAGCCAGGCTTGAGAATATCGTACACAGAACTACCAAGCAGTAAGAAAAGAATGCTCGCTTGTTCACTCCAAAGTAAAATCGCCGGACATTATTGTGAGCAACTACGATCCGTCAGCTGTCGTCACCAAGTGTGACGTGTTTAACTATTTTTTGTAGCTTGAAATTTGTTTGCTTCTTTCAATTAAAATAAAATATATTTACCCAGCAAGATAAAAAGATCTTTCAGAAAGGCGAAAGTTTGTCTAATATTAAAATCCACAAAGACGAGAAATGAAGTATGAATCCGTTTAAAAGGATTTCACAATCGAAGTCACGGTACGCAGAAATCCAAAGAATGAGACACACTAAATTTAGAAAACTGATTCATAAATCTTGCTTAATGTAGTATTTTACGGTTCGTATTATTTCCCGCAATGAAAAAAAAAAAAATATCAATGAAAACTATTTTGATGACATTGACATCATTGCACATACCTTTCTATATTTTACTTCCATGCCTGACGTTCTCGTACTAAAATCGTGGTAGAGGGAAAAGTTTCAACAGGTTGAAGAAAGACGATTGTTAGAGGGAAAATTGTAAGCATAAGCTATAACAAATTTACAAGGAAATGAATAACTTGTTGAATGACACACAGCAATATTCAGGCTCGACTGCCATTCTGTTGGCTCATGTAAAATCATCAAGTCATTCTGCACTTAAAGATAACGGTCAAGGTTTTAGATCGGATACCCCACTATTAGGTATTTCTTGCATTATAGGAAAGCCGCTTAAAGAGGTTTAAATGACGGATGATGAAGATAATTTTGCAGATGACTTGTACTATTCTTATTTATGGTACTTTGATATGTGTAATAATCGATGATTAAGTATTTTTATAAGCATATTACTTGAGATAAAAGATTACGAAATTATGTAGTTGGTTTTTTATAAATGATGTAGTATGACGCATTGAAATTGTGGTATAACGTCTCTGATATTGTTATATGATATTATGGATGCATTATGACAATTTTGGAAAAAGTAAACGAAATTTTAAAGAAAGATACAAGGTACACAGTGATTTTATGGACACCAAATTTGCTGATAGTGCTGTAGTAAATGTTGGTGTATACAATTTTAAGTGCTAAATTGGAGCACTGATATATGTACAGTTAAAAGTTTATTGTACTCTATTATAGCTTATGTTTAAGTCATTGAACTGTGGATAATGTAATATTTTCATCAATTAATGTATTTCTATAAAATTCTAGTAATTATATAAAACTGGTATGTTTTACTATCATACCTTCTATTCCTAGTTTAAGAAATGACAATACAATGCCAGTTTCATTTGTATTATTAATAGATAATAATTTATAAGTATAAAAGAAACTCGAAGAATATATTACATTACTGTAATCTTATCAGAAGTGTGATACAGTTGAGCCTAAGTAAATTGATAAGAGTACAACTGAAGTAATATGATAAATTATTAGTTTAATACAACATTATTAACATTCTTTAACTTTACAACAGGGTGAGAGGTATAATTGTTTACGTTTATATGATTTGATTTTACTGATCATTTTTTTACTAATGTCATATAATGCCATGTATGATACTCACACAAATTGTATGTATCAAAGCACATAAAAGTACTATAAAAAACTTTGAAACTTTAAACGAATATAGGATACAAGGTTTCCTTAATCACAATTTACTAGAAATAGCCTTAAACCAGCTGGTTGAAGTGAGAGGTTAGATTTTTTATGGTTTCAAAAATAGATTCCTGCTCACCAAGTGCAATTATAGACTGGAACAACACTATGAGTATGCATCTCTATCTGCAAGTTAGTTTTTCTATATATCATGGAGTTCAAGACGTAAAATAACACTGCTCCAAAATATAAATAGAAAAATTTTAATTGATTAATTATTCTTATGAAAAGGTAATTTTTAAAATAGGTGACATTCAGAAAAAATCTTGAAACTATCATTGATATTATTGACAGTGACTAAAGTTCAAAGTACATTAAATCTAAAAAAATAGTGATGGAACACAAAAAGTTTTGCAGTCTTGCGAGAACCTGGCAAGTATAGCAAAGAAATTCATGAGGTAGAATGAACATTCCATAACGTCATGCATGAAATTAATATTTAAAAAAAATTATGTTCGCTCAGTAAGGAATTAACCACTTAAAATATAGTAATTATGTAGTTAATATGATGCAATCTAATATAAACATAATTCAGTACAATATCAGTGTTAGAAATAACACAATAAGTTTTAGAGCCTCATAATTATTATATTATAAAGCAATGCTCTGCTTTTTTAATAAAATTCAATAACACTTTTCCATATTTTCATACTGTAGCATTTATTAAATTATATTATTTGAGAGAGCCAAATATTTAAAATAAAATATTTCATTATCCTTTCTGATAATATAAAAGTAACTAACCATACTTTTTGCATCATTTAGGTTGCTGTGTTAAATACTCCAAGCCAAAGTAGAAGAATAACACGTATGCGAAGTTGCTACATCAGCAAAAGAGGAGAGAAGTTTTCTGAAGAAATATAATTAATTAAATACATCATTGCAATCAACTGACAGTTCCGATTGAATTTTTGAAGCTTTATGCACTTCCTATAAATACCAGTAATATAATTAATGTAATTCACTATTAAAAATGTCTCAAGACTCAGGGAAATCTACCAGTTTGTTAAAGCAAGCAGGTATTCAAATTGGAGCTGGAGGATCTGCTGGTTTTGTTGAAGTTTGTATAATGCATCCAATGGATCTCGTTAAAACACGTTTTCAGTTGCAAGTTAAAACAAATAATGCAGATCCTGCATACTATACAGGTAAATGTACTGATATTGATTTTTACTCTTTACTATTGATTACCTATTTATCTATTCCGGATATAGGAATTCGGGATTGCATGAAGAAAATGTATAAAAACGAAGGTCTGGGAGCATTTTGGAAAGGTATCTTACCACCAATTGTCGTGGAGACTCCAAAACGTGCAGTTAAAGTGAGTTTTTATTCTTGATTTTCTTGATGTCACTGGTACTATGAAGATATATCTTTTTCAGTTCTTTACATTTGAGCAGTATAAACAATTTTTCCTCTTTGGTGCCAATGCACCTACGCCACTAGTGAGTATAAAAGAATGTAATTAATCCAAGTAATTTGGTGAGATATTAATTGGTATGAATTTTCACTTACAGTTATACTCAATGACAAACAGTTGAATGTTGAATTTCTTGTTGCAGACGTTCTCCTGCGCTGGATTCTTTGCTGGTGTTACGGAGGGCATTTTGGTAAATCCTTTTGAAGTAATTAAAGTAAAGTTACAGTCAAACCGAAAACGAATGAGGGATAGCCCCTCTACGAGTGCCGTTACCAAAGAAATTATTCAAAAATATGGATTTGGATTAAATGGTTTAAATAAAGGACTTACCGCTACCGTTATGAGAAATGCCGTATTCAATTCATTTTACTTTGGATTCTACCATTCCGTCAAAGGATATATACCAATATGTGAAGATCCCTGGTTGGAATTCTTTACCAAAGTAAGCTAGATATTCAGATTATATCAGTTTAGGATTCTTGTTCTTAATAATATTCATCGTTTTGCTTTGTAGGTGGGTATAGGCTTTACTTCTGGAACATTGGCATCCTGTCTGAATATTCCTTTTGATGTAGCAAAAAGCAGAATTCAAGGTGCTCAAGGACAAATTCAATATAACGGAACATTAAGAACCATATCAATTGTTTATCAACAAGAAGGGTATGTGTAATGTTTATATTTAACATAATGCATTTATTTTAACTTTCTTACTTGAAATTTTAGTTTTGGAGCATTATATAAAGGATTATTGCCAAAAGTGCTTCGATTAGGACCAGGCGGTGCTATTATGCTCGTCGTGTACGATTACATGCATACTTATCTGACAGAAACATTTGCAAACTGATATTTACATAAACATGAATACATGTTTATGGCCAAAGAGTTTAAAAAATATTGTTTGTATTGGTTGTACAGTGCCTTAATAAATACTATAAATAAAAGACTATTTGAGTATACTTGAAAGCACTAGAATAAATTGAATATATATTTACAATCGTAAGGGAAGTAACAGTATTGTTTAGAAATAGCCAAAGCACCATTCACGTTAATCATCCAAAACGGAGTCCAACCATTTCTCAAGATCAATTGATTTTGCATTTTTATCTGTTTGAGTTTTCACCTCTGCAAAAAAATAGAAATAATACATGACATAATTAACTGTATGTTATGTGCATCAAATTCAATAGTTTAACAAAAATTTACCTTCTGAATAAGAAGACCGAGAAGGTTGTGTCATTGTGATTGGATTGTTTTTGATAGGTTCTTTTAAGGAAAGAAGAAAATCTAGCTCTTCTTCTGCATCATCAGTTTGAGCAGTATTTTGTTCTTTGGAGATAATAAGTGCTTTAGGCTCAGTCACAGACTCTACCTTAACGTCATCCGTCTTTATATCACATTTTTGCATACCTCTTGCTACAGAATCAATATTTTCTACCTTCTGCAAATAATCAATTTTTGCTCTCTCTGCAGTATTATGAATTTCTGTTAATTGGTCTTTCTGAAAAAACAATTAAGTTTGAGAAAGTTTAAAGATTTCAAATTTTTATATGTATGAAAAAAACAATACGTACAGTAAAATATCTATCATCCACATTGATATATTGATTGAATGGAATACAATCAATAGCTTTGCCTAATTGTTTAATGTTCAATGAAAACAATTTTGAATATTTTGAGCTCTCGATTGCCCAGTTTTTCTCCAATTTAAATACAAAATGACCTCCATTTGATATTGGAGTATTCAAAAGAGATTCAAAATCAGTACTGACACAATTATCATTTTCTGGGAGCTCATTATACCTGTCCCAATTTGAACACAATTTCTGACAAGTTTCATCGTCAGGTGTCTGTAGTTTCTCATCACTCTTTGACTGTTGTGTATTGTTTGGCAAAGGAAATTTATTATGTGCTGCTTTGTTTGTGCGCTTTTTGCGCATCCTCTCTTTTCTGATAAGCACATAATAAAGAAATAATTAATATATAATACTATTTACCTTATACTTATTCATTTGTATTTTTCATATAACCTCAAGAGTATTACTTTACCTCTCCTTATAATCCTCCATTTAATTATATAATTTAGTAAATACTAAATTATACACAAGTAAATATCCCAGACGTAAGAAAAGATCTCTAATAATCTGCACTAATAAATATTTGAAATAAAATATATCTTTATCTGCAGTATTAAGTAATATAAATAAGACGCAACTCTGTCAGATCGCGTTCGCACGTTGGCACATGTGTATAGTCGGTCCATGATGGTCCAAAAGTTCGATATTTTTTTGACAGATCAAAAACAATGTGTTGTTTAATCAAGGTATAACATGTTCATTACAAAGTATCCATGTGCATGGTTTTGCACTAAATATACATATATTGTTTTTCTATTTTAGTACATATTTACATTATTTTATAGAAAATTACATGTTATTTACCAAGGATTGCATTGCTTGCGAACTGTCGAAAAAGCACATGGAACTGGTGAACCAACTATACGTTTTTACATATTCAAATAGGGTAGAATAAATTGTAGTCAAATTAAAAAAATGTATAGATCCAAATTTGAGACATCAAGCCTCTTTATTAATTTTGTTAACAATACTTTACACAATATCTAGACTAATTTCCGTATAACCGTAAAATACCTTCGAGAGAAAACGACTAGAAAAATAAACATCATACATTCTATTTACAAGAAATACGTAATATATATCTTCAATAAAAATGTATATCAATAAGGATATTCATGATAGTAAAACGCGAAATACCAATACTCGAGCTCAGTATTGTACAGAGTAATACACAAAAGTTAAAAGTAACCATTATAATTAGTTATGTATGGCTTTTGTACTTTGAGTTCTAGAATATTATAAATCGCACAACTAAGTAATACGTAAATATAGATTATTGAATTTACCTGAAGTCTCACTATTCAAGAATTGCAAAAAAATTCAATAGATAGTTGTAGAGCTACAAATTCATTTCATGCTTTATATTGTCCATTTTGAATCCTTGTAATTTGTCTTTAAAATACTTTTTATTTCTCGAAGCAATTGAAACAATTGAATAGAAATCAGTGCATCACTCTGTACATAAATCTTTTCCAGTGTCAGCTCTTCTGTGGTAATACATTTAAAATCATGCAAATATTTTCTACCCACGAAAACATTGCTCAAACGAGTTCAAAATAAAATTTGAGAGAGCTTGACAAATATAAATTAAGAGCGATTCTAAGCCACTGATCTAAAAGATGGAATCTTATATATGGTATAAGACAAAATATACTGCGTTAAATAAAAATACCGAGTGTTTCAATAAACAATCATTTTTACAGCTTGATCGTATAGATAAAAATAGATTCGAGCTATACGAGATAGACGCAAAATACGCTTCAGTTTGCAATAAATATAAGAATGATGTTTTGTACAATTAGTCAAGCTCCCAAATTCTCAAAAATAAATAACAAAATGGCACCGGATTGCTTTTGATTTCGAAATCATCTAATTCGTCTTTACGTACCCGTCGTTCTTCACGTAACTATTATAATATTTTTCAACATTACGTATAAAAGAATGTGTGATGTACCAATATTACCCAAATGCGGGTTCGTTTCGTATACAAACACTATTAATCGACAGTCTTAAACGTTGCCAGGAGGTCATCCAAGAGATTTATTTTCTATCAACCTAAACTAAGGAGCAATAGCAACTACAGCAGATTCATCCGTTGAGGTTTCATCTTCCTGGTCGATATTAACTGCCTCTTTGGCAGTTTCAGGTGGAGGTGGTGGTGGAACAGGAGCGGATACAGGAGCTGCTTGTGTTCCACGTCGTGGTGACTTTCCGTTCTTCTCATTATCGACTTGTGCGGGACACTCAAAGTGCACACAATGGAATACCTATCAAAATAAATTTTTGTAACATTATGCTAATTGGTTTTTATAAAGACAGAGCAAAACTAAATGAATTTCTGTGAGGAGTAGACAAACCTCGTTAGCTGTATTGTGCGTGCCAACAATACGTATAAAAACAACTGGTCGAGCTGGCTGGAAGTGCAGTGTTTGCCATGAACGACAAGCTTCTCTAGTTTTGTCCACTACCACTTCCCATTGCCAAGAATTGTTAGATACTTCGATGTAATATGAATATGATCTGTCATCGCAATCCCATAGTAAGAGTCTAGGAATAACCATGATTACAATTAAGTTAAAAACAATGTTCTTTCATATTGTTACGTCCCAGCCCGCCTATACCCATACTTAGCCCACATGTATCGTTACGCCTCAGCCTATTACATACCAAATAGCCTATATAATACAATTATTGAAATATACTCGGATAAGTATGTGAATTCAACCGTAAACAATTAGGTGCACACTACAGATCATTCAGATCTTGAATATTAGTTAACTTAAAACGGATTATCCCAGCAAATTCAATCAATTAATAAATCAATTAAACAGCACATTATTCCTTGAAAACTAATACTTATAGGGTGTCCTACCTTACCGAAATTGTTAATGACCAACATAGCTTCTAGCAGTCAATTCATTTATACTATTAGCTATACCGTAGGAGTGACCATTAATTATAACAATAACAATGATCAAGACAGAACTGACTTACAACGACCATCCAAACTACCTTTCTGAATTCATGTTCGAGAAAACCAAATTATAGAAATATTTATTCAATTCATATAGTTATTCCAAATTATTCCTTCTCAATCAAATTTAAGTGATCACAAAAACTAACACATTTAAAAAAAGAATCGAACAGTGATCGTAATACATTATTACTTTTATAATAAAGAAAATATTAGCTTACCGCATGGAATCTATCATGTACGGTTGACCAAGTTGCACTAATATTGAACCAGATCCAAGTTGATGACACGTATAGCCACTATCCCAGTCGTAATCAGAAGTGTCACCATTTAAGAGAGCGTTTCTTGATCTATTTAAATAAAGAATAAAAAATCATAAAATTTAAGCAATGAGAATTTAACGCAATTACAACTAGTAATATTGTATTAGGTCCCTCAAAGGTATTCGTACCTGCTAACACCTTCGGTGACATGAGCACTCAGATCCATTGTTGCTACATTTCGAGTTGGGACTACAAAACCCTTGCAGAGTTTAACTGGTGTGTTAGTATAATAAGCTTCGAGACTGACCACATGAAAAATCTGTATACCAAAGAGAATATAATAATGAATTAATGAATGTGATGTATTTGAAAAGCCATAATACTAAACATATTAAATTAAATTACCTTATTAACTGTGTTGTATGTACCTACTAAACGTATGTAAAGAACCACTCGTGGTTCAAAATACAAATACTGCCAACTACGACAAAAATACTGTGTATGGTCAACTACACGAACCCAGTCTTTCTGATCCATAGATACCTTTACAATGAAGGAAGAAGCATCAATAAATTTTGTCGATCATCTTTTCTCAAACATAATCTAAAGCTGTTTCGTATATCAAACTTTTCGCTTACCTCTAAGCAATACGAGTAGGACCGCAAATCGCGATCCCATAATAAAAGCTTGACATGATTGATGATACACTGAGTACCTAATTTAACGAGTATGCTCTGATCTTGAGAATCCGTAATTGCGTGTCTCGTGTATCTGTAAGATAATTACATTCTTGTATACTCCAAAACGATTGATAATTTTTTCGTGATGAATTTATTGTACAGCTTACCCTCGCTCCATATCATAATTCTGAGTATCACCATCCAAAAGGAAACTTCGCAATTCCCCCTGTAATACTTGCGCACCGTGCTTTGGCTGTGCAACATTCTCGTTCAGAAGCATACGACCACGATAAGAAAGCTGTGAGACTCGTGTCTGCGTTCTGGCTGCTATTGCGTCCAACATTGCTTCTGATGATACTAAACCAGTGGGCCTGACCACATCGAGTAAATCAGCGATTGAGACCAAACTGAGTCTTACTTGACCTTAACATTCCAATTATTGTATTACATCAGGGTGTGGATGTTTAAAACTTTGTTAAAGATTGTTGCATGCCAATGTTTCTTCAAGGGATACTATTTAAAGTTATTATATCATTAAATTCATACCATCAATTTGCGGATACATACTTAATACTACCTTCGCTTCTATATCTGGATTTGCTTTAACCCATGCTTGCACAGCCAAAAATATGTCGATTTCTGGCGCATAAAATGAATCACGAGAGATCAATTCATTTAATGCCTCTGGACTAAGTTGGAGGAAACTCTCATGCTGAATTATTTCCAAAGCATGTTTATCCATGAATTCAAATGCCACCTTTTTGACATAAAAGATTATTAAATATTTTTGGTTCATCAGAATGAAAAATTTAAGATTCTTACTTGAATTAGAAAACCCAATTGATAAAGACGTGCTGCATCAAAGATTAGACAAACATTCTTAATATTAAGAATCTCTCTTAGGTAATCAGATATAGAAACTTCGAGGTCCACAAATCCATATTGGTGGGCCAAACCTAATATATCCAGAATTACCTTTAAAGAAAAAGGTTTTATATATAAGCAATTTGATAAACTTAATGAAAATACAAGTACATTGAGAGTAACCTGATAAATTAAGTTATACCTCTTCTCGTTGATTAGCAAGGGACATGTGACCAGTATAAA